>VWZO01020232.1:240871-385385 GCA_013396975.1 Bucco capensis | reverse complement strand
GTTTGGGGTTTTGCCTTTTTTGGGGGGGGGAGGGGGGGGAGGTAAAGTGTTCGCATAAACATCCTCGCCTCCCTAGCCGGCGTAACTTCTTGCTGCGCGGGTGCGCACCACGCATCCCTCACTCCTGTTGTCCGTCCCCTCCCTCCCTTCCCCTCCCCTCCGCGCAGACCCTCGGGACGGAGCCGCGGCTCTCACTGCGTGCCGCGGAGCCGGGGGCTGCCGGTAAGTATGGGCCGCTCCGCGCTGCCTGCGTCCCGCTCACCTGCAGCTCCGCGCAGCGCCGCGCATCTCCAGGGAGGGTGCGCGCTTGCAGGCGGGTCCGAGCGGCGTGTCCGCGCTTCTCTCCTCCCTCCATCTCCCGCCCTGCGCATTTGGGGTTTGTTTTTGGCTTGGTGGTTTTTTTGTTGTTGTTGTTGTTTTTCCTGGAAAAAAGAGAAGTAAAAGCGGCGGGGGATGCGCGGGGCTCAACGGCCCCCTTCCTCCTTCCCCATCACGGCGTAACTGTTAATGAACCCGGCGGCCCCTGCGCGGAGAGCATCGCCGGCTTTGGCTGCGGAGCGCCGCGGGTTTAGCGAACCTTTCTTCTAGCCGCTTCGCCGTAATGATTTTAACTGCGTGCTTTTGCTTTTGAGTGAACTCAACCGAGTGAGATTACTTACTTATTTTATTTTTTTTTCCTCCTTTTCCTCTCCCCCTGAGTTCTCCCCAAAGGCTGCAGCAGCAGCTCTCAGCCGAGGTCTCTGCCGGCTGCTAGCGCTCCCAGCGCTGCTGCTATAGAGAAGCTGGAGCCCAACTTCTGTGCTCAGAAGTTTTAAGGTTTCATTTTTAGTAACTGTTACTTTGAGCAATGTCTGTGTGCTGCTTGTAGCGTGCCGGTGACACGGTGTAGCCTGATGGATTTCTAGAGTGCTAGATGGTTCTAAATATTAAAACAATTTAAACAATCTTTCCTTCCCATATAGTTTTTCTAAACTTGGCATTTTACCTGCTTTGACTAAATGTTGGTGCCACTAATGACAGCTTCTTAATTAGACAAAGTTTCAAGAACGTCCGCGAAGAAACTTGCTGCTTGTGCTCTTAATGCTTCGCTATTTCGGCAGAGGGAAAATAGGCATTTCACTCCACTTAGTATTATTTGTCCAGCTGCTGTTGCTACTGAGAAGCTACTACTATCTGTAAGTTTGAGAGAGCCTGAAATAATATAAGTTCTTGCAGTAGCGAGTGTAGAGGAGGAGGTACTGTGCATGTCTGCAACTATATTTGTGGGGGAGAAGGGGAAATCAGGGCTACTGGTCTCAGTATGTCTCCTCTGAATGTTTTTCCCCAGCACATTTTATCTGAACTATCTCACAGCCATATTGAATGGACCAGGGCGCTGGGGGAGGAAGCTCTTCACTAGTTACCATTCAAAAGGTGTCAGCTAAAAAAATCTCATTGCAAAAAGGTATTGTAGCTTTAACATCTTGCATTGGCAGCATTCTTCCCCCTTAGTCTTTGGATTAGTCATTGTATGAGAGACAGAAAAAAAAAATATCACTTCTTTTTTTTTTTTCTGGAAAAAGTAAAGTAAACAGCCTCCAACAAGTGAACCTTGACAACCCAGATTAAGGAAGGCAGGAGAGATCAAACAAAGCTGCTGCTGGGCTGTTGTCAGGAGCTGCCTCACTGAAAGCTCTGGACTATTCGATCAGGCAGCAAGGCTATATGTTCACTTATGCAGAAATGGACCATTACAAATGCTGATCTTTGTTGTGCAACCAAAGGATAACTTAGAGGAAAAATAACTAGTATTTCAAACAAGGCTTTCTCTCGCTTACGGTTCAGATTGCGAAGTTAGGGGGTTTTGTGCATGAGCTGAGCTTTGGGTTTGGTTTATTTTTTGAAGTGCTAGTAGTTTGGAGTGCATTGTATGCACTTTCAGAGAGACTTAGGATTTGATTTTATTTGTGCTGTCTAGAGCTGCAGAGGAGAAGGCATTTCAGTAGTGTAAGGCTGAAAACCATAGAAGTTCTGTGGAATTCAGCTTTTATTTCTGGATCTCTGAATTGTAAGGAAACATGGATTGTTATTCTTTTTTTCTCTGTGTGCAAGTGCTGTGGTGATGTTTAATAGAGTGTGATTTTGATTAAGCATTGTATGTTGTATGACCATGTTCCTAGAGTTTAGAAAACTTGTGGTATCTTTCCTTCAGATGTATTATCAACCAGTCAGGGGGGCACCTTATTTTTGATATGCCAGGATTTTTGCAAACCTGTGTGTAACTTGTCTTCATGACTCTGTTGGAGAGACTTTGTTACTGTGTAGTTTTTTAGTGGAAATAGTAGTAAAGAGTATTAACAGATACTTGATTTTAGGTCAAGAAACATTTAGGATGTAAGTATTAATCAAACTTAACCAGTGGGAGTTAGGTTATTTTTGTTGACACTTTCATGTTTATATTCAAACACTTCACTGAAAACTCCACAAATGTGCCCTTCATTCATTTCTTTAGAGTATTCCAAAACAATGGAAATACCTACTAAAAAAAATAATCTGAGGAAAAGGCTGTTTCATACCCTAATGTATGTTAATCAGGAGGCAGACCGAGTACACATCTCCTGAAGAATTAAGAAATCCCAAACCTTTTTGCATAAGTATTTCTTTAATTAGCAGTGCAGATCACGCAATAAGTACTTTATGCTTTTTATAAGGTAAGGTTTCATAACCATCCTGGATAACTAATTATAAAGCCTGTAGGTTTTTAATGGTATATACTTTAATTAGACAATAAAAAGTATGTGTGTTCAACATGCACATGTATGCTGTTAAGCTATACTGGGTCATGTGTAATGCTTTTTAACATCTATAAACATTTGCTGCTTAGATGGGGTCCACTGGTAATCATAACACAGTTTTTGTAATGGTGAGGGAAGGAGTAGGAAAGTTGAGCAGAGCATTGTGCACTGGACATTATTGCACAGCATATGCTGTAATATGCTTTTCTCTTGGAGTGGATCACCTTATTTTTTAAGATCTGAAATTTGCGTGATTGTCCTTGGTGTGATCTGTATACTGTAAACATTTGCAGCTCCAGAATTATTCCTGTTTCATGGCATTGTAAAAATTAGGAAAAAGGCTGGTAGTAAATAGGCAAATTTATGGAATGCAGCTCAGCATCTAGTATTCATACTGCTTGTGGTCATTTATATTGAGAGATTGAACTGGATAATGTAATTCCTTTTGTGAAATATCTGTTGAGCATGTATTTGTATATCAAATGAAATAACATATGCGCACACATATGTAGGGTATGTATGTAAAATACAGCTATTTCTGCAGGGCTGTCCAGTTATTTATGGGGCATAATGATACTTCTGTCATCTTAAATTTTCTCTGGGAGGCTTTAATAAATTTAAATAGATTATATGCTGTCAGAAAATAATATAAATTTTGTTTACGATTCACTTGCTTTAAGGTACTTATACTAAAGAAGCTCATTTAACCCCACGACTGAGTAGCATTAAGTGGTGAGAGGAGTCTGCTGAAGAGCTGCTACTGCCCTTTGCTCTCTTGATAATCTTAAATTACTACAATTTAATTGCAACTTCAAGGCACTGAGCTGAAGTACTTTTATGCAGCTGAGGCAGGGCTGGATGAGATGCAGTGAGATTTTTGCAGGTAGTTGGTTTCTCTTCAGAGGCACAGCATTTCTTCAGGCCTTTCCTGCCTTCCTGAGTGTATCCAGCACAGCATCACATCGTGTGTGCATGGACACGGTGCTCCAGGAGGGAGCTTTGCCAGGGGATTCCCTCTCAGGGGGAGCAGGATTGGGCCCTGTGGTAGTCAGGCAGCTCAAGTGCATAAGCATTTTGTTTGCTGTTAGCATTAAGCTTACTCTGGAATTAAATAGCGCATTTGTAATTTTTCCTCAAATGAGCCTTGCTAGCAAGTTAGTTCAGAGATTCTTTTCCCTGGGAAGGCAAGGTGGGAAGGGGCTGGCAGCTGGAGGCAAAGACCAAGAGGTGATGGGGTGCACAGGTAGCACCATGCTCTGAAAATATAGCCCACTGGCTCATGGTTATGGCATGGTCCCCATGACCCTAAAGGCGAGTTTCAGGGCACAGGCAGCAGCCCTGGCTGCACAGGGCCTGACCCAGAGCCCGCTGGCATCACCCAGGGCTTCTGCTGGTGTTGCTGCCTTTGGGTTTGGCTCGTGGTCTGTGTCACTAACTCGTATCACTCAAACTTCTTCTTTCCACCCCCCCTACGTACAGTAGTGTGTTTTCACACCTGGCGAGCGATTCAGCAGCGCTCTGATGCGCAGTAGGAGCCAGAAAGCATTTGCTAAGTGGAATTTATAAATGTGGTGCACTAGGGACCAGCAGCATCTTTCCGACTGTTCTTCGAGATCCTGGCAACCAAACTTTGCTGAAATGCTTAGAAAGGTATGGCTCTGCTGGAAGTCCTTGACTTGACACCACGGAGGACATGTGTAAGCGCTTGGCCGTGTGAAAGCACAGCAGTGTTTAACTCCTGAGTCTGGTTGTTTTTTTGTTGGCCCAATCCTTGTAAAATGTCTCGTCGCGGTAAGAAAGGAGGCAGATCTTGTGTTGGCTAGAACTGCTTGCTTTTGCACTGGCAAGAACGCTGCTCTCAGCCTGCTGCTCTCCCAAACTACCCTGCCGTGTGATTCCCACAGTTTGCCGTGTACTGGGAATTGCAGCTACTGGAGGTAACAAGGTGATGCCAGAGGATAGAGTGTGTGTGGGGGGAAAAGGTATGATGGAATAAATCATGCAGTCATTAGAGGAAAAAACTTAATTGTGGGAACTCTGTAGTCTTTTAATTAAAAATAAAAAAAATTGTATTTTGGGCTGTAGAGGCATCAGCTGTTCTATTTTTAGGAGATCAGATATTTGTTGGGTAGGATGTCTGGAGTGTTTTAACATGTGCTCTTTTTTCTTGCTTCAGCACTGGAGCTACCAAGTCAGAGAAAGCTGCTGGCTCTGTTCGCATTCAGTCTTCTTTGCTAATATGCTCTAGGGTTTTGTCTTTCTATTCTCCTGGCACCGATCTCTTCACATGCATGCAAGTGAACAGGCTTATGTCTAATGGCTGTTTGTATGTGGCAAGTATCCAGAATAATCTTGATAACTTTTTGTTCACTGCCGTACTGAAAACAAAGATAGTATCCTATAGAAAATGAGCAAAGAGAAGAGCATGTGCAAAATCAAGTTTCTCTCCAAGAAGCATCTGGTACCTGAGGAGGACTAAATAATTTTTCTCCTCGGCCCTCCCTGCACTGTTTTTTAAAACATCTCCGTTTTAGTGCCTTGAAATTGCAATTAAGTTGTAGTAATTTAAGATTATTGCGAGAGTGCAAAGGGCAGCAGAAGCTCTTTAGAAGTCTCATCTGAACGCTTAATGCTACTCAGTCAGGGGGTTAAATGAGTTTCCTCAATGTGAGTACTTAAAGTAACTAAATCGTAAACAAAATTTATACTATATTCTGACAACTAATAATCTATTTAAATTGCATTAAAGTATGTGTGTGAAAATTTAATTAAAGACAGAAATACTGTCAAGCCTTGTAAATATCTTGACAGATCTACTGAAATGGAACCCGTATCGTAAAATATTTACATATATCTGATGGGCTACAGTGTTTCTGGGAGTGCTATTCTGAAACTAATTGTGGGTTTTTTCCTCCCAGTTTCCCATTCAGTAGCAATGGTGTCAGAGAGCAACACTACTAAATAGCCAGAATGTTTTATTCGGATGATTCTCCAGTGTATTGTTTACTGCTAATCACTCTTTCTCTACAATACTTGTCACTGTTGTGTTTTTATTAGAAGTGCCTATTTCCTCCCTAAGTTGGTTTAGCACTGCTGGTAATTCAGCAGTGCCCCGAGAGCCAGGCTCCGCGTGCTGCAGGGTAATGTTGTGTAGTGTTCGCAGCGTGGCAGCGCTGGATGTGCAGTCTGTAACTCAACATCCTTCTGGATGTCTGGCCGAGAGCATGGTGCTCCAGGATATGTTGCTTTAATTGAGTTTTTGAGTAGAAAGCACTTAAGACCTTTTTTTTTTTTCCCTCTCCAAATTTTTTAAAGCTATATGAAAGCATTTCTTGGAGTGCTGATATGTGCACTCGCTGCACAGGACCCTTCTCGCTGACACAACCTCAGTGCATCTCCTCTGTGGTATGTGGTCCAGGCTGCTTTCAAGATAAGAAATGTTTTGCCCTGGATAAAACTGTGTCTGCCTGAAACTTCAGCCAAACTTTGGGCCTTCTTAAAACCCACCCACTTGGCATTCTGCATGTGGCCATGAAGGGCTGGGAAGGTGCAGGATGACCTGTGCTTTCTCGTCACTTAGTCCTAGGACAGGGCAATCTGCTAGGTCTCCTTGGCTGGGACGTACATCCCTGGAGCCAAAGGGTTGCAGGAAGAGAGTTGGAATTTGGGCATGGAGGGAAGGGTGCGCTGGGAGCGTGGTGCTGTGGAGCTGAGGCTGGACTGGGCACTTGGGTGCTGAGCACCAGCAGCCTGACAGAAGGTGGCACAGTTCGGCAGGTTGGCTGGAGCCTCTAACGGCATCGTTAGTTTTCCCCTCTTCGCCAGACATTTCCTTTCATGTTGGATCCGAGTTTTAGCTGTACTTCCCAATCAGTCTTGTCATCTTGTTGCTAACAATTAGGGTCAAGTGTCTTTCCTTGGGCTCTCTGCAGCCTTCGTGTTGGTGTCCCTCCCCTAGCTCCTCGCCTAAGCTGTTTGTTCATTAATTAGTAGATTGGGCATATTAACACATCAGTAAACCAGAGCAGTCAGACTTCCCAAGGCATCTCGGGAAACCCTCTCCGGTTTTATGTGACCGGACATGCACTATTGCTGATTTAGATAGCGGAGCTGATGATGCCAAAGTGTTGTTAAGAGAGAGATAAATAGAGAGAGTCCAGCAGTAAGCAGAATGTCATGTCTCTATTAAAAAGCTTGTGATAAAGGAAGATAAAATGGTGAGGGGGGGCGGGAATCGCTGGTGTGTTCAGAGCTGCCGCTAAGCATCTGATCACAAAAATCGATGCTGAATTCCCCTTTCTGCAAAACACTTGCCTGTAGAATTAATTTCTGAGCCTGGGTTTGATTGCAGTGAGTGGTGGAGCCCTGAAAGGACTTTTGTTCTTGCCAAAAAAGCAGCCAAGGGTTCTCTGGAAATCAGGAGCTGTCTGAGCGGGGATTCAAACATCCCTCCCTGGTTCCCTTTGAAGTGGCTGCTCCTGTTCCACAGCAAAGTGGTGTTCCCGGGATGCTGATGAAGTTGTTCCAGGCTTGTTGCTCCGTGCTGCCTTGTACCTCGATTTTCTTGGTGCTGTGACCACCTGCGCTTCTGTAGATCCCCATCCGGAGGTTGGTCCCTTGGCAGAATAACAAGGATGCAGATTTTTATATATTTGAGTCTTTTTCTCATCTAGGTGCATAGGCTGCTCTGCAGAAGTGAAAAATGTAACTGATTATAAAGAAATGAGGGGTCGTAGCAGATGAGAGGGGAGTGGTATTAATTTTACCAGTATGGTAATGAAACATGCAGTAGAATGTTAAATCATCACACCCTTGTTTGCTGAAAGGATGTTAATCATTTCATTAAGGAGTAAGTAATTAACTGATGTTTCTTTGGGAATGTCAGTTTTAAAAAGCACCTTCCTGGTGTCATGCAGCGGGTGTGAAGTTTCTCTGAGCAGGAGACTTCTTGCTGAGAAACTTCTGAAAATGCCAAGAGAGCAGAAAAAAGGGTTTGGTTTTCTGTTGGTTTTTTTGGCAACTAAAATGTGCTGTTCTAATATTTTGACTGCAAGGTTGTCTTTTATGGCTTTCATCAGCTGGGCCCATTTCAAGCCTTATTTCAGGAGTAGTCTGTTTGGGATTAAAAAGTTAAAACCTTCTTGAAGTGTTCATCTTGGTGCTTGCCTTTTTTTTTTTTTTTAATAATAGCTTTTATGTTGTAATAGTAAGCTTCCTGACAGTGAGTCATGAACTCTATCTTCCGTGAACCTCATGACAAATTTTTGTTAGCTGGTCAGGCAGCTCACTCTTAGCTCACCCAGCCCAGTTCCCACATTTTAGACTTGTGCTGGAAAGAAAAATTCCATTAAAATCAGTCGTGTAAATCCTTCTTTCCTCCTGTGGCAGAAATCCCTTTAAAAGCAATGCCAGTTCAGGAGGCCATAGGGCATCATGGAGCAGCTCCTTGAGCTCTTTGGAGGGTGTGGAAGCTGGATTCTGCCAGGAATGACCAAGTCCAGGGGAAGGATGGGGCCAACAAGGCTTTTGACCTTGGCTTAGGCTCAGTAAGGCCAAAAGTGCATTTTGGAGAGGGTGCACATGCAGATGGAGGAGCAGGTGGGCAGAGGAGAACAATGACAATATATTTCACCGTTTCATTTTCGAAGGCTCAGATTGAAGCTCCCGGATGGTGCACAGTGCTGGGGTTGGGGAAGCATCTGTGTTAGCTCTTCTGCATCCTGTGCTCCTGAGCTCACTGCCTGCCTTCCAGGACTTGATCCACTTTTTGCTTTGATGACGATCACAGAATGTGGCATTAACCTCACCAAATTGCTGCCGTATCTCATATACTGGTCTCAACTTGTAATATCACAGTTAGCAATACTGAAATTATACCCAAAGTGAAATATTCTGTGAGTGCTCTACATTCTGCCCAGCAAATAGCATAAGACAGTGGCACCAGTTGGGTTAGTATTGATACTTTCTGCTCCCATAGCAGCTCTGCTGCTCAAACAGGTCTCCTTCAGATAGTATTGTGCAAACTCAGTTGATCAGTGTACTGTGGATTGTTCCTCCCCCTTGGGCGAATTTGATAAATAGGTGTATTTTTGTGTGTAGTATGTAAGACAGCTGGATTTTGCTTTGCTTATGTGGCCTAAGTCTTAAATAACCTCTGTTGAAATCTTCCTTGGGTGCACTGAGTAAAAAAAAAATTTAAAAAAGAAGTCAATTTGGCTCAGAGAATAAAATCTTTGAATGTGTACAACATTTAATAAGAATCTCTCTGGATGTTTGTGCAGAACATCATAGCCTCTATCTACTTCAGGAGATTAAAAGGGGGTAATGTTTCTCAGGAAGTTTTGCAATAGCATTAATGTGTTAACAACTTTGGTAATTTATTTTAATCAGAGAGTTATGTTAGGGACCTCATCCTGTTCAGTGAGTGCTGGGAGCAAGAGGCTCTGAGATAGCTTTTAGTAAACTGTTGTTAGTTTTAAATTATATGCCTGTGCATTGATATTCAGATAATGTATATTAGGTTTGTAAAGCTCCTGAGTTATACATTTGGAAAAGTGAAAATGTATTTTTCAGTGATAAATTACTTGATACTCAAAAGGCTTTGAAAGAGGTATGTCCAAAATATGCAGCATAATTACTGTTTGCACAAGTATTTTAAAGTTACTCTGTGAGTTTTTTGGAGGTCAGTGGTGTAAGGAATGGTGGTCTTATTCAGGAAGCCTTTCTAATCTGTCATTTCAGTTGCAGGATTTAACTGAGAATGGGGAAAAAAACCATCTTGGTGTATTTTAGCTGATGTCCTACCATGTACATTTGCTCTCATTTTTCTTTTTCTTTACTGCTATAAAAGCAGTATCTCATCACTCAAGAAATACTATTTCATAGAAGTTCAAATAGAATGTTACCTGTGAATTAAACTAAAGTACCTTAAGCCTATTCAGCATATTCCTAGTGTTAAACAGTCAGAGAAAACTAGGCATTTCCTATTTATTTTACAGATTGGCTGGAATATGGCCCTTCCACAAAAGGGTCCTTGGATAGTTGAAGGAGAAATCTGATTTTTCAGCAAGTTCTTTGTATTTGCTGAGGAGTTCTGATCATGCAGGAGCATGTTGCATGGAAATGGAGATTTATTAACTAGGATTTTTAAGGATTGTAATAGATTCTATTAGATAGAGGCATGTTCATGGAGAGGTAAACTAGTAAATCTGAACAAACTGAAAAATAGGAGCTGTAGGCGTCTGGCTCTGTTATCAAACTTGCTGCATAAGCCAGAGTTTATGCACTGTGATAATGCTAATGACCAGCAGAGCCAATGATGCATGACTGGAGGAAATCGGTGCTATAATCGGAGCAAGTTATCAAGTTTTTGTCATTAAATATTAGTGATAAATAATACACTTCATTTTGAGTAGATAGGATGTATTTAATTCTGATGTGGAGTGTTTCAATTTAATAAGGGGCATTGCTGAGCAAAATGATAATCTTTTGTAATTTAAAGGGAAAAATAAAAATGCATTTGTTTCAGCATAATCTCCTGGCAGCTGCCCTCCACTGCTGTTTGTCTTCACTGGTGTCTGAGAGCAAGGAATAGCTTTGCAGCTATTTGAGAAGGCTCTTTAGAGCAGTGTGGTTTATCCAAGTTATTAATTTGTGCAACACAGAACTAATATACAGGAGACCAAAACTAAAAAGGGTCTATTTAGTATAAAAATATTCATATTGCAGCAAATCTAAACTGTGTTCTCCATGCAGTGGTTCCCTTAGAAAACAATCTGCCTGTCTAGGCACTAACAGGAGGAAAGAGACAAGGACAAAAGATACAGATAAATTAGATCTTGTTTTACAAGTTGTCTTTTAAGTCAGTGGGAGAACAAGGAAGAGAAGTATAGCTTAAACTGAAGCAAGAGGGATATTAATAGTCTCTATAAAGGACAGTTTGCACCAGGAAAAAAAATCTGGTTGGCTTTTTTTAGTGAAACAGGCTAACACCCAGGGTAAATCTGTGTCATTAACTGAAGCAGTGCGTGATTCTTGGAGCATCACTTTACCTCTTGTGAGGCTTTGCCTGCAGAGGCTCGTCCCTTGGATTAGAGGTAGATGCTATGTGGTATCTAACTTAGGGACACTTCACTTGCCAGCTGCATGACCTCTGCCTGTGCCAGCCCATGGTCCTGCTGAAGCAGGTATCACCGTTTTTGCCCAACGAGTGACTTTGTAACGTGGCCAGGATCTTCCCACCACCCCTCGGAGTCGTGCTGGAAGGCAGAATCTCAGCTTGAGTTTCCAGAATTAGATGGCACAGTGAGTAAACACAGAGTACTTGCCAGTTCTCACATCCTCTTTTGCAGCGAGTATTGCAGCAATTCCTGCAGGTTTGACTCATCTCTGAAGTTCTTCACTGATTTGAAGCAGATCTTGTCTGCCTTTTTGAGAAGGAGCTGCAGCCTCTGAGTGCACAGTCCTTCAGTGTGTGAAGGCAGCATGCTTGAGTCAGCCTGTGCAGAAACTTGGGTAGCTCTCAGTAACTTTAGCTGGAGTTATGTGCCTCTATCTAAGGGTAAAATTTGGCCTGCAGTCATCCTTTATTGAAAGCTTTATGGAAATACTTTGTTCTCACTACACAAAAATATTTACATTCTGGTGGGAAGATTTCCCCCCCCCTCCCCCCCCATTTATTTTCTTTTCTCTCTCCTTTTTTTTTCTCCCTGCTCTGTGCCATAAGCACAAGGAGGGGGTGGAAGATATTATGCATTATGCCTTACCAGTTAAATAATAATATTCAGGTTTTCAACTGGTGTTTCTCATAGGTCCAAAAGAAAAAATATATCTGTCTGTATTGGAAGCACTGTATACTTCTCTGACAGCCACAAGCCATCCAGGGTAGGATGGGAAGGAATTCTGCTAACCACCATGGGTAAATTGGAAAGGGAAGGGCACACAGAGGAGAAAACTTTTCTGAGTACATAAAAGGAGTGTCAGGTACAGCCCCTGTTTTAAGAACAGCATGTCTTAATGTTTCTGTTCATTGGTGTCAAATCACCTCCACGTGTCAACCTCTGCCTGGTGGATGCTCTCAGCAGATTGAGGAGGAGGACACATTGCTCTGCAAGTGCATTACAATGGTCCACACGTGTGCTGTGACTCAAGTGCACTCGAAACTTCATGACATGTATCAAATGAGAATTGTTTCCTTGGAAAGCCTTGATCTCCTTTGGTTTTTCCTCAGATGGAAGCTGATGCTGCTTTTACAGACAGTGTGCTTGGTGCTGTATGGGATGAGGGCTTGGTTCACATTGCAGCTAAGTAGATTTAGATCTGTCTGCTTGTCCCTGAGTGCTTCCCAGCATGTCCCCTGTGCTTCAGCTGACTCTGCCTGACCAGGGGTGAGACCACATGGAAAGCTAGACCAACAGAAAACTAACTTAACTAGGAATAAGTGTTTTCTGCCAGTTGAGCAACCTCATTGGACTCTTTGGAGGTCAGAGGAGGGACTGTGAGGGGTCACGGCCACCCCCTTGGTAAACATCTGGCCTCTGGGTAGGCTTCACTGACACATGGAACCTGGGCTGAAGGCTTTATGCCTGGACTTGCTTTTCTCCCTCTGGGTAGATGAGTCTTCCTTGTCCAGCTTCTCTGGGGCATGCTCCCAGCAGTGCCTGCTGATGGGACCACCCTGCCAAAGCTAATGCAAGTGTGAGTTTTCATTTAATTGTTAATTTAACAGTATGCCCGTGGCACCAGGGACTAAAGCTGTTAACGTGCACATAGTGAAGAGCCTGGTGTCATGTTTTCTTTGCGTTTTCTTTTTTCCTGTTAGCAGTTGATGATGAGCTGGTCCAGAGGCTGGGTATCTTTGATAAGGGCACTGAGAGATATCCAGATTAGTAGCTACAGTTGTTTCTTCTTGTTTTTAAAATAACTTATCTGTGTGATAAGCAAATACGACCGCACATAAAACTCTGATAAAACTGTGTCTAGCCTGCTCACTAACTTCTGAGTGAAAGAAGTTGATAAGGAAATAGATGGCCAGAGCTGAGCAACATCACATGAGTTACACCAAAAAGGGTTGACACCCACAGCCTCTGTTTACTCAAGTGCCATGTAAGATGTGCATGTCAGATATGTCGTGGTTTGGAGGTGGCTGGGGACAGCCATGCGCAGAGCCAATGGCTCTGTCTGTGGCCAGGCCGCCTGCGAGCCAAGATGTTGGCATGGGCAGTCACTAGCACAGCATGGGGCTTGCTCAGGCTTAGACTTGGGCTTTGAGCAAAGCTTTAAACATGTTTTAAGCTTTCATTGCTTCTGAAATGGGTGCAGGTGCATGTCAGCAGGAAGTGAAACCGGAGGAGCCCTGAGGGAGCCTTGCTTGAGCTGTGCCAAGCAGGTATGGCCTATGAGTGTTATCACCTTCCTGATAATCTGGCATGGTGTTGGCATTCACACGTGTCACAGGGATTATGAGGCTGATCAAGTCACGCTGCTGTCTGGCAGCGACCTCATCTTGCTGCCAGGCTGGGTGCTAGGAGCCAGTCTCCCTCCCTGTATGGGGGCATCTTCTCATCCATGAGAGTTTGACTTGCTTGACTGTCCCCATGTCCCAATGGGAGAGGATCAGTACAGAGTTTGGGAGGGGTTAGTACTGAAAGGCCACAATAAGATCTCCCCAGAGCCTTCTCGTCTCCAGGCTGAGTATGTTTTCTTTCAGAGCCAAGGGATAATTTTGAGAGAGGCTGGAAACAGTAGGGATGCCAGTAGTGTGAGAAGAGGCAGAGTGCCTGCTGGTCATGGCTGCTCCTGTGTGGCTCTTGCAGCTGCTGGCTTGCAGCTCTGTGTGCTGGAGGAGACTGGCTGCTGCCTGGGGAAGCAAGACCCAGACCAAGGCGGGCACCCAGCTGCCCACCCTGAGGCCTTCCTGGTGTTGCACAAAGTCGTCTGCCTTGGCCCATTAACTACCCATTTTTGCATTGTCTTGTTGAGGAATTTGAATGTGCAGTCTGTGAAGCAAGGCATCAAAGCATTAACCCTCACTTTTAATTGCTACCTTTTTTTTTTTTTAAACAAGTAGCAGTCAGAATAAAATACTTTGTAGGAATAAAATGCTTATTAACCACCTTTTCTTCCTCCTTGGTTTGTGCCTGACTTGAGTTGCTGGGTCTCCTCCTCAGGGTGGCTGATGTGCAGGTGAGCAGAGCTGCAGTCCTGAACCACTCCTGTCCTCACCCTGTCTCCTCACTGAGTGCTGAGGCTTCATGTTCTGCCTGTGCAATTATACATACTCCTAAATGTTGCTCACCTCATGCTAGGGTTATTCATTGTTTGTTCTTATGTGTCAACACCACATCTGATTGGAGTCTTAATTATTCTCTGTGCTCCTATAATTTTCCTTCTCCTTCTAGACCAGTTGGAGAGTTAGTTGAACAGTGAGCCCAAGGCAGCACAGTGCTACCAGAGAATGGGCTCTGCTGCTTACCAGGCTGCACATATAGCAAGTGCCTGGAAAATTGCCCCTCCAAGTCACTGTGAATTAAGCATCAAACGCAGAAGCAGAGATGAAGCTCTGTGAAGAGATCTATGACTTGATCCAAGAATTATGTGATGTGCAAAGATGGAGAGAAAAGCAAACTTCTCATCCAAGACATAGAGGCTGGGGTGCTCCAATGCAGCCATCTGAAGGCTTCTGAGACCTCCATTGTCCCACCCATGTCCCAGCCAGCACCTGTCACTGTGGTGCCATAGCCAGGGGTTTCCAAACTCTAATTGTCATTGAGGAAGTTGCCTGTGGTTGTTAGCAACTGAAACTAGCTGTACAAGCAGTGAATTCCCCAGTAACTAGTTAGCAAGAAAATACTGTGGATCTGCGTGTGTTTTCTATACCTGGAGAGGCCATGTTTGTTACCATCAAGGTAAGTGAGATAAACCCCATTTTTCTCTAGTGTGGCAGAAAACTCTGAGTGAACTCAATTTTGCTCCAGTTTTCAAAGCTGGCAGCAGGACCTCAGAACTTGAGATGACAGCCACTGCTGCACACACCACAGGGTTTGAGGGTTGGAGGGGTTCTGGTAGGTGGCATGGAGCTGTGCAGCAGTGGCAGCAGGTCTCTGCCCACCCACCCTGTAGAGTGGGATGACATGCCAGTGTGCTTGCATCGCAGTGAGAGCTATTTCATGGGACCTCATCAATGAAGGAAGTACTCTCCAGAGACCCTGAATACCCTGCTCCTCACCTTGCTGTCCACATGCCACTAACTGTATCTGTTATGTGACTGTGGAGGGGGAGACTGAGACTTCTGAATGGCAGAAATTAGTTTGAAGAGAAGAAACTAATAGGAGAAGGCAAATGCAGAAGTCTTGCATTGGCACAACTTGTTATCCAAACCCACCATCATGGCCAAGAAATGGGAGGAACCTGCATTGGCAGCTGGGATGTCCAATGCTGACCCTGTGGGGTATGGCTTTCAGTCTGCACTGAAAAAATAATACTAAAAAGATAATTAGGCAGTGCTTGATTACCTCTTGGTTTTAAATAAGTGTAGTACTGAGTGCAAATTAAAAACAACCTTGAAATTGCACAGATTCATAAAACTGTACACTGGGATTTTAAAAATTACCTCCATTGGAATCCTGGAAGCATCTGTTACATAATTAATGCACTTAAAAATATATTCTATTTATGATTAATCCAGGACTGTAGTGTGTGCTAGTTAAATGTCTGGATCCCAGGGTGCAATGCGAGGCAAGAAATGCAATTGTAATCTGTTTGATGGTTATAGCAAAGGACATTTGCTACAAATAAATACATTTTCCTTAGTCTTTTTATTTGTCAGGGCCAAGCTTATGTCTGTTGTACAGAGTTTGTTGACTGGTAAATGTTTTGGAGATTTATGCTGATAATTTTGTAGATCTACTGGAAAAAATAACTCAAGGATTATTAGGGATATTGACAATACAGTAATGTAGCACATATGTGACAGTGTTACTGGGTTGACAGTCTTGGGTAGGGTATGTGCAATTAAAAGTGCTAAGGCTCAGTGGCATGAAGCTTTTCAGACTCTCTGAAATACACAAATGCTTTAGGGGATGCATGTTTCCCAAAGGATAACTTGCCAAAATTACAGGATGTCTTGGGTCTTCTCTGCAGAGAAGTGTTTTAGGCTGAGACCTCCTGGGTGACAGTGGTGGAGCAAGCACAAGTACTACTTGGCAAACCTCAGCCTGCACAGTTGTGGGTTTTATCAGGAAGGTTTTGGGGGCTCTGTAGTCTTATTTTTTGGGAGGCATTTAAGTTAACATCCATCCACTGGGTCCTGGAACAGTTTCTGGCATTATACTTCCTCTGATAGACTTTTCTCTCTGCTTTCTGTTTCTGTCCTTTTTTTCCCTCCTCCCCCTTCATTTGACCACTGTCTTGTCAGGTTGGTGCAGGATCTCACTGTGTAAAACTCTTTTTCTTCCATCTTACTTTTGTTACTGTTTTGATAAAGTCTGCAAGCTGTTATGTTTGCTCATCACTGGGTGGTTCCAGGGTGGCAGTCCCACGTTGTGGTGAGCTGTGGGTCCTGCATTTCCCTGTCCACCTTGGGCTGCCTGAGCATCCTGACTGTGGTGGAGAGAGCTGCATGGTGATGTGGAACAATTGTCATATGTGTTGGCTCAGGAAGACTTCTGAGAGTGGATGCTGCAGGTCTCATATCAATCCTGTATTGCTGCTGGATTGTTAAAGGGCTTACCCATATTGAAAGCACACGTGCTCTTCAGTGTACCTGCCTGCCTTGTCCTGCTGCCAGTAGTGTGCCAAGACACAGCATGATGTGGAGGTTGGCACCTTTACCTGTTGGGCTCTGCCCTAGACGTGCAGTGGAGACAAGATAAGGATGGGAAAAGAGTTGGTTTTGATGTCTCCGTTCCCAGCTGTGTGGTCTTTGAGCACCATACCCAATATGGATGCTGGAGGCATCATTGCGTAGACGTGCGAGGTGTAGGGCAGCCTGACTGCTCTGGTGTCCTTTACCCATGGCTGATGCATTGCTAGTACTGGAAGTAAGTTACTAATGAACTCAGGTGTCCACTTACTATTGGTTGCCTTAAATTGTTTCTGCACTTGAGAGTCCCTGATGTCCCTTCAGAATGTAATGAGGGAGGAGCAAGCCTGGTTTTGTGAAAGACAGAGATGCTGCAGCCTGTGTCAAGAAAACCCTTACCTGTGGACTGGGCTTTTGGCTCTTCCTTGCCATTAATCTCGATGAAAACATGACTTCTGATTTTTCCTGCTGTATAATGCAAACCCTTGTTATCTCTGCAGTATAAAAGCACACTCAGCATGGGCTTTTCCTTTAGTCCTGAGGAGAGATGGATTTTGAGATATGTGTGCTCCAGACTGTATTTCGAGCAAATCAGGACCAAAATAAAAAATTAATTACTATTGGTAACTTAATTTTCTGCAAACTAAAGAGCCCCAAAGAGAAACCCGCTTCAAAAGCTCTTTGTTTCTTCCTTTTTTTCCCCCTTGTTTTTAATAAAGAATATGTTCTAGCAGTATTTCAGTGGTCTAGAGTTTCAGACACTTTCTTTGGTACTGATTTGTGTGAAAGCAGTTGTATCAGACAGAAGGAAATGATAAAATCTGCAAATTAAGGTAAAGGATAAGAAGGGCAGTGGGTAGCATGAAATGAAGATGTGTTAAGTTCTAATGAGCTTTCCTACAAGTGGATCCTGGTTTCTCTGCTCGTTATGGGCCAGGCAGGTGATGTTTGGCAAGTTTAATGGATTAGGGTAGGTGGCTGGTGAAAGCAAAGCATAAGATTTTAGGGAAAAGCAGAATCTGGTGACTACAGTTTATTTTTAGACCACGATTGCATTTGTGTCGCTAGCATTAGAAAAAACTTCTTAGCTCACATTATACTGCAAATTCCTTTAATTTATTTTTAAAGTGGAAATTTTGCAAGCTGACGTTTTGCAGCATGCGTAGTACGATTTGGCTGACAGCATTGTCTGGCAAAAGAAATAACCAAATTATTATTCAGTCATGGGTTTTTAACAGCCGCAAAGCAAGTGGATGTTAACTAAATGATGCAATTTATTCCCTTCCTGCTTATTGCCAGCTTGCCTATTACAGAGAGACTGCCAGCTTTAAATAAGTGGTACCCAGATGGTAGTCGCATGACGCCCACTTGGTTACAGAGCCTAAGCAGGGAATAACTCGGCAGCCACTACAAGCTGTGGGTCAATTGAGGGGGAATGCCTGTTGCTTCACAGTTTTGCATATGTAAATCTGTTAATGTTATGTCAGTATTGTGCGGTCTAAACACAAGCATTGCCTTTCTCTGGGGCCCAGATGAACTTGGATCGTCGCCCAGTTAATGAGGAGCCGAGTGCGGAGCGGCAATCAGAGGCAGCCGCTGCCGTTCGCTCCCTCAGCGTCAATTCCTTGCATCCCGGATGCTCTCCTTCGGCACCGCTGCCCAGAGCTGGCGAGGCCAGCCAGAGCGACGGGGCAAACATCCCCCTCCTCCTCTCTATTTATAGCCCTGGTGTGGAAGAGAGTTGGCTTGGCTTGGCCTGGCTGACGTTTTCTTTCTGTCTGCCACACTTCTGCGCTCGCCTTCATTGACTGCAGATGTGGCGTGCGGCCGCCTCCGAGAAGTCATGAACTGTGTCGTCTGCGCCCTTTAACAGCCAACATCTGCTGTGGCTGCCTGGTGGAAGCAGCATGGAAACAATTTTGGGGAGAGCACTGAAGTTTGGCCCTACAGACGATTACTTTATATTAATTGCATCAAGATAGTTACCGTATGAGTCGGGTTTGAAGCTGATTCCCCCTCCCTTCTCCCTTCTCTTTTTTATTATTATTTTAAAAGCAGTAGTTAAAATTGTTTGACATGGGAATGCTTTTTTTATTGTTGAGCATTTCTGGTTCTGAAAAGTTTATTACAATGGGTGAAAACAACAACCCCCCAAAAACCCCCGTAAAAAGCTGGGGCTGTAATATGCTTAAAGGCTGAAAAAGTACCAATCGTGTTGATTTAACCAAAGAAAATATTCCTGGAGGTATTGTAAATTTTATGTGCCAGATGAAAAGCATTAAGTGTGTTATTTTTCACGTAGGAAAAACATTCTGATTTTTAACCATTTTGTAAATTATATTAATGCCGTAATACGGCTTAAAAACTCCTGGGCCTGTTCCAGGAGCATTCGCCCTGTGAGCAGGTCCCACGGGGCTGTGGATCAGGGGCCCTGCCTGGTGCAGGGACTCAGCAGGCAGAAATCTGTCTTTCTGGGCAAAGCACTCTGTCCTTGCTTGTTTTTTTTTCTACCTATTTTTCTTCTTTTTTGGAAGTTTCTAGTGAAGATTTTTAAATGCAGCAGGAATAGAACCGAGGGAGAAAATAAGCCGCTTTGGAATGTAGTGGAAAGCTGAAATGCTTCAGTATTTTATCTTTATTTTGCTAATTATTTGTCATGAAGATCTGAGTTGATTCCCTGAGATTTATTTCTAAACCTCTTAAGAGTAAGTTTTTTTGGCTAATGGTAGTTTTCCTCTGCTTACTGTTCCCCAGCTAGAGCATTGTGGTGCTGCTTGATGGCATGACTGGGGAAATAAGCTCAGAACGTGGACCAGCAAGGGGAAAAAGTGATGAGGAAAAGCCAAAGGGCCTATAAGTGCTGTAGAGATTGTGTGGAGGGTATGTAACTTAGAGGTGAGTCTGTTGTGCCGATTGCTGAGCTGGGAATTTGTCCAGCAATTGTCCTTTTTGATGGAAAATTAGTTAGCGGTTGTTGAAGAGCCTGTAGCAAATTCTTCTACAATAAAGGTAAATCAAGCTAAGCGTTGGTTTATATGTGATTTTTTTTTTCCAGTTCCTCTATATTAGCATGAGAACTATAGCTTACCCTACTGAAAACTTAATTAGGCAAACAGAATGCTATGTTAGCAGACACTTACAAACCCAATGTGCTCAGGACTAGATTCAAGTAAGTTAATAAGAGTTATATTAGGTGTTTCTAATGGTACTTTCCATTTTTTAGAATAAATGCTGTCTTTGGTAATAAGCCACCCACACCTTCTCGGGTAATAGTTTAATTGAAAGGCTTGATTGTGTCCATTTAGTCACAGAGGATCCCTTCTGCTTTGTGTTATGTTAATGCAAGTTTCTTTGTGCCCCTTATATTTGGATGCCGGATGTCAAGCCTCCATAGGAGAAAGCTGGGATGAAAGAAGGAAGCAATCTGTTGTGGAGTACTCTCAGAAGAGCCAGCAGACACGAACAGAACAAATCTTGAGAGTTAGTGTGGGTGTAGGGGTACGTGCATGTTTGTATGTAATGTATTTAAAATGCCAATAGCTTATGCCTTTTGAAGGCTCCAAATCATAGCTGTCATATTAGCTATACCATTTCCAAAAATAATGCCAGGAACAGACTGATACTGATTGTTCAGAAGAGCATCATTATTCTGTGATAATTTTTTGGGGGGCTTCTAACATCCCCACTTAAAGCAGATGTTTCCATGCAGTGTTCCTCAGAAGTTGTTTGCTGAAAGGATTTTGATACCAAATCCTTTTTATTTTCTTAAGGTTTTTTTTTCCTCCTAGATGACAGAATGACAAGGGGAGAGTGAAAGAACCTTTTTATTTTCTTTCTTATTCATTTCAGCAAATAGATTTTTTTTTTTGGACAAAGGACATTAATGCAAAGCCTGCAAATTTAAGCTGGCAATCAGAAGTTTGGGTCTTTGTTATTCCATAACTGATGCTACACCATTTCCTCCATATCTGCATGCTTCTGTCTGCAAAGTGGGAATGGGAAAAAATTGCCTTGTTAAGAGGTTGCTGGAGGATTTAAATAATGTTTGTGAAGTGCTGAGGTCATCTAAGACAGGGTGTTCTCATAATAAAAAGGATCAATGTCTTCAACGAGTCACTGCCTCAACATGACTGCTCTGTTGGTGTGATGCAATCAGTCTACAGCACTTCTTAGCGATGGTTTTGTACCATTCAAGCTGGGCACACCTGGGTTTGTGCCACCAGGCAGATTTGCCAATGGTTGCAGACTTGAGAACATCTCTTGAACATCAGTAAAGCAGTATTTAGTTGTTAGGTTGTTATACAGATCATGGCGTGTGTGCTGCCTTAACATTTATTTTAGGCTAATGTTTACATGTGGTGGGCCAGGAGAAGTGGGTGTCTGCGTTGGGTATGGCAACCTTTATTTGGCAGAGAGCAAGGCCTGATTATCTGATTAGGATAGTCTTGCCAGAAAACAAGTGGTAGTGTGCAATTAAAAAAAACCCAAAACCAAAAAACCCTAACAGAGTGCATAAAAATACTGTTAGTTTGTCATGATTTTATACCCATCCTGAAACGACAGAAACCTTCAGAGCTAAGAAGTGCTAAGAGTAGAGCTTGAGAGATCCTTTCGATGCAGCCATGTTTTGGGGGATTCCCTGAGAGAAGATCAGATAAGATAATAAGTGCAGGATTCAGGCGGAAAAGTGGTTTGGAATTGCAAATCAGTGGTTTGCCCATAAGTGCTTTGGGTTGGCTGTGGTGCTTTCTGATCATATATTAATATATCTTAAAAAAAAAAAAAAGCATCTCAAGTAATTTTTCCACCCATCTTTAAGCTCTCTCTCAAAAGGGTGCTGGTTTTCAAAGGCTGAGGATGGTTGCTCACTGCAGAGCTCTGCGGGCTGATGTGAAATCACTGCTTGTTCTCTCGAGACTCCTGATCTCTGATAGACCTCCTCATTTTCAAATGCCTTAGCATAATTCGTTGCTTTCTTGAACATTGTAGGAGGTTGAGTAAATATGATTTCTACAGTATGTATGTATGCATGGATAGACATATGTATATATAAAGCAATGAAACTTGGACATGCTGGGTGTTAAGCAACTCTCCAACAGCAGGAGGAGGAACCAAAGTCAGAATAGGACTTAAATTTATATATTGCTCACTGGTGATCCCACAACTGGGCAGGATCCAGCTGAGCAAACTGTGATGTGGTGACTGTTCTGCTTCTTCCCACACAATGTACTTATATTGTAAAATATGTATTAAAATATTTAGGGAGTAGGACATCTGTCATGTAATGACTGGAGGATAGTAGCTTTTAGTGCATCACTCAGACCTTGGGCAGTCCCTTCTTGATGTGAAAAGTAAAGCCTTCATCTAGGAGGGGGGAAAAATAGTTTAATAAATCTACTAACACCTGGCTGCAAAGAGAAGTAAGTGAGGTTTGGGGTTTTTTGTTGTTCCTGTGTTACTTGTTTATCTTGGAAGAAGCAGAAGTTGAGTGCCTGGTACCTGCCTGTGCTCCGTGGGGCTGGCTGCCTTGGAGCAGGTCACCACAGCAAAAGTGGCTAAAGCTGCATGCAATGTTCCATTGATGTCCATGTCTATGGGAGCCTCATCTGCTTGTTCTGGAATGCTGTTATATTCAGCCTGTCTCCAAGTTGTGGCCTCTGGTCTGGTCCTCTGTGTCCTAACACCTGCACTGCTCTGCTTTCACAGAAGAAATCATTTGAGCAAAGTTTAGGCTCTGCTGTTCACAGAGGAGTAGAATGGTTTTACAGACAGCACTGGTATTCAGCTGGTCTGCTTGTCCTGCATCCCTTCAACATCTACTGTCCTCTTTCTAGTAGCTTAAAACCTACAGTTTCATTTCATCCATGAGGCAATCAAGCTATCTTAAAGCACTGGCACTCTTGAGACTGAAGATACTGTTGACATAACACAAGTATAATTACTGTCAGTATAATCAACAAGGATTACTGGATTGATTTCTCTCTCTTTTTTTTTTTTCTCCTTCCTTCAGATGTTTAAGAAACCCCAAACTTGCATAAGAGTACATAACTTGGTAGAATTGCCCATTGCTGGAGGCATCCTTCTGAGCTGGAGCTCAGTTTCCCTTGGAAGACTCAGGATCTTGAGTGCCATCTCTCTAGATTATGGGCACGGTGTTGCCAAACCATAGGTATAATTTCAAGGAGAAGATGACATTGATCATGCTGTCTTGTCCAGCAAGATATTCCACAGCTGTGTGTGATGTGTTGATTGGGGAGCCCACTGCCTTCCCCCATGGTAGGTGGAGGGCTGCTGGTACATGGGAGCATTGGGAGCAAGGAGGATGCTATGAAACAGTGATAGTGATCTGGAGCTTGGGAGATGGTTCTCTTGAATCTTCCCTTGATGCTAACTTCATTGCAGTTAAAAGCTGGAGAAGGTTTGGTCTCCTTGGTGATTTGGGTGAGGGTGAAAACAGCTTTAATCTGTTTGGCTAGAGTCTGAGATGAAGGTATAACCTTCTTAATGCACTTGGCAAAGAAATGTGTCTCTTACAGGTGTAGCTTTGTTTTGTGTCCTGTGTTGTCTTGCAAACGAGCATCCTTTTTTCTTTCTTTCTTTTTTTTTTTTAACTTACATATGCTTCCTTTTGGGAATTCTTATTTCCACCCAGGCACCTGCATTTCAAGTCTCTATCATGCAGATTCATTTTTCCCTTTAGACATGTGCCATGCTGACAGGCCTGAGGCTAGAACATGCTTTTTTATCTGTGAAGGCTTTCTCTTGCACTTTCACTTGGAGTAGGTGATACTTTGAGGTAAGGGCGAAGGGCTGTGCCATGCTGTGGAGAGCCAAGACCTGGGCTGATGCTCCAAGTTGAAAGTCAGACTGTTCCAGACTTGTGGCTTGGATTTGGGAGAACCAAAAGTTTTGCATGTCTGAATGAAAAGAGGGGAAGTATAGATTTGGAACAGGCTTGCTTGAAGAGAGATGTTTTTTCCCTGGGTTTACTGTAATGTATCAAAATGCACAAAATCTCAAGAGAAAGGTTGAATTTTGGGGGTTGTGTCCTCATCGTCTATAGCTTCTGGCTTTTTATGCTGGGCTAATACACAAACAGTGGTCTTGAACATCACAGGAATCAACATGAGAAGAAGAACCTAAAAATCACTGGTTACGCATGCACTAAAGATGCATCCAAAGTTCTTTTTGAGAGATATGGCCTTTTTATTGCATCCTTATGGTGCAGGCACTATGCCTTGCCATCTTCTGGACTGCCCCAGGAGCAAGTTCATTAACTCCCACTGTCTTCTGCATTAGCATTGGCTTCTGTGCTCTGTTTAGATTTTCTTTAAAGCATGACATAAACAGCTATCATGTAAATACAGGCGTTTGTAATGGTGCCCTTAAATTACAAAGACTCTTGGATTCATGCAAGTAGACACATGCTTGCACAAAATAACTTTTGGCTTCTCCCTAACACTTCTGAGAATAATTTAAAGGAAGAAAAGATTTGCAAACAGTTGTAAAAGAGCCATAAAAAAACTGTCAAATACCAGACCTTCAGCTAATTGTAAACTGTTTTGCTCTTGGAAGGCATACAACATTGATCTCATAGCTGCTTCATTAAGAAGGTGCTTCTCAGCTTGCCTAGGTAGCCATGAGCAAAAAGAGCAAGAGATGCTGGGCTTCTGCTATGAATGCCCAGTGTAAACTAGGATAGCTACAGGCAGCTGAAGTATTCTGTACCAAAAAGGAAGGCAAACATTGCAGGGAGCTGAACAGGAAAAAACTTCTTTTTCTCTCCTCCCAATTGCTTCACCCTAGAAAAGGCACATCATCTCCAGCCTTTTGTGGGCAGGCATGGCAGAGATAGGATGTATTTTGGGAGGACTCATTGGCAAGAGAGGGTGCAAGTATGGGTGATGAGTGTGGTAGTGTCTCTAGGCTTGCTCCCTGACTGACTGTCCTTATAGAACTTGTTCTAATCTTCAGTTTTCAAAGGGAGATGAGAAAAATAATCCTTCCTGGATAGAGAACTGGCTGACACCCCCAGTCAGCTGATTAGTTGCATCTTTTGTTTGTTTGTTTGTTTCAGTGTGCCAAGGAAGACAAACACTCATGGGATGGCTTTTTCTGGTTAGGATTAAAAAGAATAAATAAAATCAGTAGTTCATTAGACTAGATCAGTGGAAAAACTACTCTCTGAACTCAGCTCTGATTCTGCAGTATGTTTTGCTTGAAGAATGCACCTAGTTCTTGGAATTGTGTTCTTCCAGTGCTGCAAATCGGTGTGTCTGCTTTAGGGAAATTTTAATAGCGACTGGTCATCTCTAGTGTGTTCCATCTCAGTCTCTCTTCTTTAGCCAGTTTCTAAGGCTCTGTCATTAAATCTCTTTAAGAAGGGAAATTCTTGCCTTTGTGTGTTGGTTGAGCTGATGAATGGTTGCCTGTTATCTGCTGGGTCCATGACTGAGTCAGGCTGTCAGAGAGACAGAGCTGAAATCAAAGGGACTTTATTTCAGACTTCTCTACCTCTTCTGGGTTAGACATGGAGTAGATTCTCTTCCCATCTGTCCCTGAACCAGAAACGTCCTGTTTAACAAGAGAGAGGACTGAGGATTTTATCTGGCCCAGCCATTTCCTTCTTGATTTTTTCCAGTTTCCTTCCCCTGCAGCAATCCTGTGCTGATCCCTCACCTCCAGCCATGGATGAGGGACGTGACTCCCTTTGCAATGATTCTTCAGCTGTTAAACAAAGGGTGAGAAACCAAAGTGATATTGCTTATTCCTGGTAAATTTGGACATCACCCATCATCCATATATACCCAGTTGCTGGAAGTCCAAGTCTGTACTGGCAGCTGAACATCAAGATTTGCAAGTGTTGATGTGTTACTTGGGAGTTGTGGAGAAGGTTAAAATCCTGCATGTATGTGACTGTTCAGACTAGTTTCAGTAAACGGTATATATTGGAAAATGCAGCTTGAATGTACACACAGTATGGTGCTCCCTCACCCCAGAAGTAACTGCAAGTAAAAGAGTGAATTACCAAACCTTATTTGGGGTTGTTTTGCTGATTATTTGCTATGTACTAGGTGCTGAATTCCTGACTGAGAGATGACATAGGGTGGCAGAGTTTTCCCAAGACTGAATTGCTTTGGCTGGTCAGAACTGGATGTTTATTTCAGGAAAACTAGTTAACCTCAATTTTCTTGCTGAGTAGGCATGAGCCAGTCAGCAGGCTTCTGGATTTTGGACTGTACTGGTAGCTTGGTGACCTGTTTAGCTGGGAAGGATGAGCACAGAGAGAGGCACCTTGGAGAGGATGAGATGGGCAGGAGGTGGCTTGCAGCACTACCATTGCAGTGCACAGCAAATGGTCAGGAAATAGGGCAGCACTTAATAATTCAAGAAGAAATTCCTAGACATGTAAATGAAACAATACCAAATGGAAAAAAAAAAAAAAAGAGCCCTGAAAATCATCTGTGTGCTCAGATTCATACTGTGTACCACTACCCACGTGATGCTTTGGTAATCTAATGGACTGGTGTCATTTCTAGCTTAGGTGTGACTTACTTTTCTGATCTCATTCATGTTCCTCATCAGAAGTATGTCAGAGAGTCATTGAACCATCCAGTAGATTTTGGCCTGGCTGACTGTAATAACTCTCAACTTTGTATTTTATGCATGGTATGCTTAAATGGTTTTGAAAGCATCAGGAAAGGAAGAAGGGACTATATGCTGTACAGCTTGGTCAGGGAAGCCCTGGTGAGTGATTTCCTCATGACTCTACAGGTGGTAAGACCAGTTGCTGGCCTCTCCTTGGTGTCTCACTATCCTGTCCTTCCCTGACTCAGCTGGTGGTAGAAGTGAGTTTTCTTGCATCCTCTTGCCTCATGTGTCTTTTTTTTTTTTGGTGTGTATATATGTGTCTTTACTTCCAAAACTTTCCCATCTCTAGGACTGGTGTGCAGCCGCTAAGCACTGCTCTGACTTGGGCTGCTTTCACATCTCTTTACGGCTTTGTTCAGCTTTGCAGACACAAACATAAAGTTTATCCCTGCTTTCCCAGCCCTCCCCAGTTTTGCCCCATTTTAACCAGAGCCCAGGGTCCTCAGTGCCTCTTTGCTGCATCAATGTGACAAAGCTCCAATAGTCCCTGGCTCCCAGTTACTGCCCTCTGAGGTGTGAGGGAACTGCCTCAGTGAGAGAGTACATCGCATGGTTGTACGTGAGCTTCCTGACATGGGCTCTCATCTTTTTTAACGAGTCACTGGGGGCTATAGGGCATTGTCCCCTGTAGGGTAGTAAGAGAATATGAGACCTTCATCCCAGACCAGGCAGAGGTACAAGGAGATATGCAACTTGGCAGATAGTCCGTGAAGGAGTGGAAAAGCAAACATGAACCTCTCAATGAAATCTCCAGCTGCTGGCTGAACTCCAGGAGTGTTTTTCCCCACAGTGGCAGCCTTAGTGAGTTGGTCTCCAAATGCTGCCACAATATGAATATTCAGGTGCCAGTAAAATATTCACAATATCTTAAGCCTTGCCAGGGTGAGGAACTGGAGGGCTTGATGAACTTTGTAACAACATTACTCAGTTGTAGGGGCACGACTGATGCAGCAATTGATTTCTCAGTTCAGGCTTCACCTTCTTTTGAGCAGAGTTCATCCCTGTTTGCTTTTCATAATAGCATTATTACACCTCGCTGGCAGCAGGACAAGGGAGAAGCCTTTTATTCCTCCTGTGCCCCTGTGCAATAATCAACAGTGGTGAGTACCAGTCCATCAGGCTTGAATTCTGCATATCTGATATGTTATCAGCTGGCTATCATGGTATTAACACTAATGTCAAAGACTCCTGTTTTAACTCAGAATTTTCCAACAGCTACAGAACAAAGGCCCCAAAGAGTTTCAGTATTAAAGAAAAAAGCAAAGGGAAAAAAAAAAAAAAAGCATAAAGCTGGCCTGCAGTAGCAAGAGTATAAAAAAAAATGCAGCTTTAAACTTTTTTTTTTCTTCTCCTGATCTGCTTTCTGTATGACTCACAAGCCAGCCTCTAAAATGGCCTCCAAACATGCATGCATAATTTTGCACATCCAAGTGTCTGCATATGCAGTGCTCTTAAATATCCCTGAATATCCCTGAGGTGTTGGCTTTACTGGTGGGGCAGAGTGGAGAAGGGGTGAAGGAGTTCATCCCCAGAAGGGACCTAACCTGTGTTAGCATCCCTTCCCTTGATGGTCTTATCCCAGACTTTTGGTGTGTACTGGTCAACCACCAGCATCTGTGTGACCTGCTTTCCTCCACAGCTTTATGTCAGGCTAGTTAGCTTGGAGAACATCTTGTCTTTTGGGGAGTTTTGTTCTTTTTTGTTTGTTTCTTTCTTTCTTCTACCTGAAAGGAATAGCCTGTGAAAAAAGAAATGGGTTTTCTGAGTACCAGCTATTTTCCAGGAACTAACTGGACAAGCAAGGATGAGGGAGAGCCAGACTTGGGAAAAAGTTAGGCATGAATCTATAACAATGATGCTGAGACCACCTTTGGGCCCATAGCACTGCCCTGTAGTCATAGGGCAGTGGAACATGCTGCCCCTGCTCATGGAATCAGTGAATCAGTACACTAAAAATTAAATCTACTTACCTGTTGGTTATTTTTTTTCTTTCAGTGATTCTCGCCAAGACTTCTTTTAAAGCAGTCATCTCATCTGTGCTTCTCATAGCTTTGGTAAAAAACATGAAGAGCTCTAAAATGAAAAGCCAGCACGTGGATGTGCTTGCAGGTGTTAGAGCAGGGCTTTCAGGCTCTTGTCAGCTGAAGCAGCAGAGGCCAGTTAACAGCCAGAGTCATGGGTGGCTCTTTTAATAAACACTGATTTTAGGGACTTGATGTGCAGCTGACATCCCCTTTTCTGAAAGTGGCCTGTGTTTGCAGGGATGCTCAGCATGTGTTTTGGGTCCTTTCTGTTGGTCAGCATAGGGTAAGCATACCTGACATAGCAGAAAGGTGTTGATTTCATTAAAATCTGGTTTTATTGTCTGGCAGAAGCCCTGAATTCCCCTTTTACCCTTTCTGCAAGCAGAAAGAAGTGCAATTTTCATTCAGCAGAGATGTTTCCCTTTCATCCCTGAAGCTAATTTTTTTTTTCCCCCTTTTTTTTTTCCTGCAGCAGTTTTGGTGAAATTATGTATCGCTTGTGATAATTCATTTTAAAAATTCCTGAGCTGTGTGGCATACTTTCATGAAAATTCATTTAGATAAAATTAGATATTATTGTTTAATGAGGTGGCATTTCAATTTAGACCTTGCATCATGCATATACCAAGAGTTTTTTATGGAATAGTTAGGTTCATTTGAGTAATAAAGGCTGAATCATGGGGGCTTTAATTCTTAATCGCTGTGAGGATTGTTATCTGTGGGATGTGAGCTGTCTTAGTGGTATTCAATCAAGTGTCCACTTAGCCGTGACCAGAAGTAATTGCTCCCAAGTGGGTTGCACAATGACCTGTTAATACTTGCTTTGACCCTCTGACCTTGTCTGCCCCATTGTTTAGGATTTTATAGCAAGCGAGTCTGCATTTCTGTGGGGTCAAGTAGATATCTGAGGTCAAACATTTTCTGATTACTCCATAGTGCACACTGTAAGTCTGTGGAGTTGTTGCATGGCAGTAGCCACTGCTTCAGAGCAGGAGGCGAAGGCTTGGGAAATTGTCTTCCTGAATGCATGTAAACAGTTTAATATTTTACTGAAAGAAGTTCATCTTGTAAATTAGGTATGAATAATACATTTGTAATTACTACTCATGTGTTTAAACACTTGTGTCTTAATTGGCTTGGGTATTTTTTTAATGTATTTGCATTTTGTCAGGGAAGTTAATTTTAACTTGCAGAGATGGGAGGCAAGTTGTGCGAACTGGGGATGGCTTCATTCAGCTTCCCTTTACCACCTGCACTTGTGTCAGTTCTTCTAGGTGAGTTCAAGTGGGGATTGCTTCATCCCTGCCTTAGACTGCTGCCATGGACTGTTTTATGTGCCTCTCACAGCCTTCCAGAATTAATTTGACCTACTTGTTGATGACTGCGACCCGTGGACGGTTTGGATGTCCTGTATTAATTTATTAGCTGTGTTTAAATGCTGCTGAAAGCGTGGCCGTATTGTGCAGCAATTTGCAGGGGGACTCACCCTGTTGTGTAGCTGAAATGTGGTATTTTCTGAAGCAGTGTGTCTGGCAAAATAGCACCGTTGTACAAACAGAGCCTTGGTATTGTTTGTAGCTCTACTCCCTCTTTTCATGTCGTGTTTACCAAGTTCACTAGCCAAAACACTTCTGGGCACCCTTCAGCCTTGTAGGTCAGCTTTGCTCTAACAGAATATATATGCCCATCTCTTGGCATGGCATCTGAGGGAAAATATTTTACTCATCGTTCCCCACGCGGGACTGGTGGGATGACACAAAGCAGTTGGATCACGATACAGTTTGGGGACAAACACAGCTAGCGTTCCTGAGAGAGAAGCAGACTATAGTCAACTGAGTAAGCAAGAAATGAGTGCTAGAGAGAAAACTATATAGCATATGTGGGGGAGAAAAACAAAACAGTGACTCTCTTTCCACTGCCAGAATATTTAAAAACAAACAAACAAAAAAAGCAAAGCAAAGCACGCCTTGCAATGAAGGGAACCTGTGGAATTTTCTTACTATGCATGAGGCTGTGTGTGGATCTTCTCCTGCTAGAATGTCCTTGGGGAGGTTGAACTGTCTGTTCTCTGAGACCATGGCATGGGCCATACAGGACCTCACAAGGCCACACGTAGGTTGGCTACAGAGGCCCTTGAGAGTTCCTTATTGATCTGAATTTTCATCCTTTAAAACTGGCTCAAAACTGTGGCTTCTTGTGCCAAAGTGTCTCTGAAACCTTCTCTGTTGTCGGGGTTTGGACATGGCTGGATTTATCCTTGGCAGGTGTTGGGATTTCATCACCCAGCACAGTCCTGTTGTCCTCCATGGGCTGGTGACATGTTGTGAGACTAGGCCCCAGTGCAGGTGAGTGGTCTCATTTCCCCCTCAGACTGCAATCTGGAGGCACTGCTGACCTAAACCAGCCCCGAACACTCTGTCTCTCTCTCTCTCTGGGCCATCTTTTCCCCACCACAGCTTGACTTAGGAAGGAGTGTCTCCTCAAATCTCCACATCCTCTCTGGGAAATGTAAGTTTGGTAGACAGTGTGGGAGATGAAGAGCCTTTCACCTCATATTGTTCAAGGTCTGGTTGCTTCCGCAGATGGAGCAATCCCATCTTCTGGGGCCTGTAGAGGCCCCAGGTGAGGTGGACCTGGAAGCAGGAGCTTTATTTAGCCTCTGAGCACCTCAGTCCAAGAAGGGTGGTGAGGCTTGGGGGAAAGGTGCCAGAAATGCAGAAGTTCTTACCAGATGCATATTTTAGGGTTGTTGGTAATGAAATAAGTGTTATCATCATTCTTTCTTTAACTCAGGACTGGGGCATTTCTCATAAAGACCCCATGACTAACAATCTGAGGGATGTCCAGAGGGCTTTGTGAACTTAATGTTGAGGCTTGTATTGTGTGTGTTGAGATAAATGCAGTTTCCACAAAAAAAATAGTGTGCTGTTTAATTTCTTAAAAAAAACCCAAACAAACCCAAATATGCAGCATAAAGGAACTGAGTACACAGCATCTCTAACATGATACTCATTGGTTCTTACCAAGCCTGGGTGCTCTGGGTGGCTTATCTACTGGTGATGTGCTAGCAGAACACTTGGAGGAACTTCCTTTTGTTGGAAAGATCTTGTTCCTTAGTCCAGAATAAACAGAATATTTCTTAACTTTCAAAAGGAATGTGAGTGGATGCCACAGAAAAGAAAAATCCCATTTAACACAGATACTGCAACCTTGATCTGTTGGGGTTTTTTTGTGTGTGTGTTTTTTGTTTTTTGTGGGTTTTTTTTTTTAACTTGAAATGTGGGAAAACATCTAAGATGTGCAGAGGGTTTTTGGAAAGCCTGTGTTTCCCACATGCTTGGGTCTGTGCAGTGCCTTTGTAGGTGGTGTGTGGTTTGTGTCAATCATCAGTCAGGTGCTAATGGTGATAGAACTTCAGAACCTGATGCTGAGCACATTGATCTTTACAAACACGTTTACACAAGCTAGGGAACTGCAGGGTTGTAGCCACAGTATTCAGCTATCTCCAGAATTTCCTTTTGTAGCTCAGGAGAAGGCAGAATACCAGTAGATGTTGCTGTGATGAGCCCTTACTTTGCCTTGATATCAATTTAGCCATTTCACCTTTTCCCCAGCAGACTAAGCAGCAGCACAGATTGGCTGTTATAATTAATTTTGTGCAGGAAGCAAGAACTGAATGTTCCAGCATCTCCTGGTTTTCACTCTGGTTGAAGAGGGCACCCTTTCTACCTGCCACTCATCCAGTTACAATCCTTCCAAGGAAAATTGCATACTTTTCTTGGGACTGGGTACAGGTTTGGTATGAAATTTTAGGGGTTAAGTGTAGCATCCTCATTGGATGCAGATTGGGCCGGCTGTTAAACCAAGTGAACAAAAGGATTAAAAACAAGAAAAAAGGCTATTACCAGGGCAATTTGTGTCCATGGCTTTTTGAGCTCTCTCTGTATGACTGTTTGCTCTTGCTGCTTTTCTAAATCCGCCATCAAGAGGACATCATAAGAAAATGAAACTCCTGTGTCAGTTCAGTCATGTCAGAGTGTGATAATAGTGCTGTGCAATCTCGGGGCTGTGTATCTTCTCCAGTTAGTTTGTTTGTTGAAAAGAGGGTTTTGTCAGAAATCCTACATGTCTATTAGCAGGGTCCTAGGCTGCCTTGCAGAACTGCTCCTGCCAAGTATTGAACAGCCCTAAGAATTGTTCAAACCTGAAAGGAGGAGCAGAGCTGCTCAGCAATTCTCAGAAGCGCTCGGCACCATCCAGGATAGAGCAATTTAAAAAAAAACAAACACAACAAAACCGAAAATGAAAAAAGAGGAGAAAGAAAGAAAAACATACAACAAAAAACATGAGATGTAGTTATGCAAATTATGACCTTTAAATGCATTTTATATTTGGATTGAAGTTGCTAACACATTCTTTCCAAGTTCTGTTTTTCCAGCGCGCTTCTGCTTCGGGTGCTTCTCTTTGTAGTGGTGGAGCAGAATGGTGCTGGCCCTGTGGAGGGAGCACGGGATGCGCTCACTTGGGAAAGCATCCCCACTGTGCTCCGAGCTGGGCAGCACCTTGGTTAGTGAGGAGCCTAAAGAGGTGGATTTTAATTTCTCTGGAGGGTCTGAGGATGTTAACTAGCTGGCAGATTCCTCATTAGCTAGATGGATTAAAATTTGTATCATGGCTGATGCCTATCCTGACTAATCTGTGTAAGTAACAGCTCGTTCTACTAGAGCTATTGGACGTGGCTTGGGTGGAGGAGAGGAATTGGCTTCTGCGGAGGATATTTGCAGAAAGTCACATTTCCACCATATGTTAGCAGGAGTCTCTTTGGATGCAGGTTTTGGATGGAGTCCTCTGTGTTGCTGTAATCTGGTTTGTCCTTTTTCCACCACTAATTCTGAATCATACCAACTACTTGGACTCTTCTGTTTCCTGAAGGACAGTGGGAACATTTCTGCTGGCTCAGCTGCCTTTTACCTCTTACTTCATCTTGATTAAGGAGTAAGGTCTGGGGGATGGAAGGAGAAGTTTTGTGTCAGTCAGGAGTGAGAAGGACTGCAGAAAAATCTGAAAATTCTGCCAAATTAAAAAAAAAAAAAGAAAATGGAAGGTACCACAAACCTCATCAATCCTGATTTAGGTCTGGCTTGTGACAAATCATTATGTAGGAAGGGAAATATCCCTTTAATTTTTAATAGCTTTGCAGTGAAGTTTTATTAGGCAATAATCTGGTTCCCAAGGGGCTAAAAGATAAGGGTGAGGGCCAAGTAATTTTTTACCCCTCCTGTGTGGTTGGGAAAGGGAGAGAGGAGGTCATGGCGAGACAGCTGCCTTCTGAAGCTCAAAGCAGCATCCTTCTCTGTGCCACAAGCATACCAAATGCTTCCAAATGGATATTTACAACATAAATATGTTCAGGATGTGGGTAGCGAGAGAAGTGTGGGAATAGACGCGAAGGTGCATGGGAGTGGGGATGCAAAGGGGGAGGTGTGAAGAGAGCCAGGAGAGTGTGATGCACATTTTGCAGATAACTTCTCTTTGGGTACCTCCTTCCAAAGCCTGGGTACAGACTTTCCTGCTCCTACCAGTGTGTCCTGGGGGCTTTATGTTTGCTGCAAAGAGGCTCTCCTCCCCATCTCTGCTAATGTCACTGGGTTTTTATTTCCAAAACGATTTATTTTCAGGGAACAGCAGCTGACAATAAGCCTGGATTGGTCAAGTAGCTTCATTTGTAGTTCAGCTGGTGGTGGCTGGCTTTTCTTGCAGTATTTCCCATGCTCTGAGTGCAGCAGACATTTCACTGACACTTAATAAAGCAGCATAGGGCACTCCTCGGTAATATAATCCTTATGCCAGCCTGGTTGCTAAACCTACGAGTCCCTCAGGCAGTAGTAGACAACTGTACTTGGTGTGGCTGCTTGTTTTACTGTTGTCTCAGATGACTAGGCAGCATTTCTGCCACTTTAAGGCAGTGTATTATTGCAGTATCTGGGATGAAATTACCACTTACAGATGTATAGGTGACAGTCTGACTCCCTTCAGCTGTTGAGCATCGGTGACTTGGGGAGGCTGGTGGTGCAGGGCACCTTCAGCACACTGTGCTGAGTACCAGAAATGAGCATCTGGCCCTCTCTTGTCATTTTTTTCCCCTTTTGGTATTTTTTTTTGAACATCTGCTTGCCTGATTGTTTTCTTTTTTTTTTTTTTCCTGTGGCACTTTTAATTTGTGGTGAATGTGTATTTAATGTAAGTAAGATGTTAGCTTCTGTCTAGTTTTTCAGCAAGCATTCCAGTAATTACTGGAGTACCTTTGAATGTTACAGCTGCTATTTCTAAGTTAAGGAATCACATTTTCCAAGCATTTATAACTGAATTCACATGGGTAAAACTTGGCATTCAGATTGCCGGCCCACATATCTTATTTTGTCCTGAGCCTTTAAGTTAGAATATCAGCTTTGTATTTGATTGAAATGGTAAGAATGGTTTCTGACTGCTTTGGGTGGGCTTGTAGTGGTGATGGTTTATGAGATTGTTTTAATTAAAAAACAATTATTTATTGCTTTGGGCCCTGAAATGATTAATTATTTCTTTGTAGTTACTACTGTGGACTGGTGTCTGTTTGGGTGGGTTTTTTTTTTTAATTATTATTTTTTTGCCCCCTCTGTTGTCCTTACCCCTTATTACTCTGAAGCACTCACTATTATTTTAATCTTACTTGCTGATACATCTCTGAGGAGCTTCCTGGAATGTTGTTTGATCATTTCTCTGCTGATGTCAGGCAATCTTTTCATGCCAAAGGATGTTGGCTAAGGCCAGGCTTCCCCCCATGCCCTCAGTGATGTTAGTTCATCTTTACCAAATACTCCTGGAAAGCAAAGCATCCAGTTCCTGTTAATTTTAGAAAATGAGAAAAAAAACAAACAAACAACAAAACCAACCACCACCATGATTTTAAATTCAGCTTTTCATCACAGATAATAGTGTTACATCCTCAGGGTTGCAGTGACTGGTAGGTTAGCTGCACCAGCAGCAGTGCTTTCCTTTGGGTGGTTTTGAGGATGTCCCAACTCTCATCACAGCTCCAGCCCTGTGACTGCTCTGCAGCAATAAGTCTGTCTGTCTGTCTCTCTTTCTCTCTCTCCCCTCTTTTACTTTTTTTTTTGTTTTCATGCTGTGGACTCTGATCCAGAGGAAGTGTAGGAGTTGCATTTCCATGCCCATATAGGTCGTTTTTTTAATTTTCAAAACTGTTTTCTGCCTCCTACAAGTTGAAAAGGAACAAGTCAGGGAGGGGGGAGGAAAAAAAAGAAGAGATCTAAAATTTGACCTCCAACTATATGTAGTAGATGTGGTGATAATTGCAGAGCTTCTCTTTGGAGGAAATAAAGTACAATATGTGGTTTGTTTCTGTGGGCAGGTATGCTAAATGTAGGACAGATGAGTTGAACAATAAAAACTAAATGGATGAATCTGGTAGAGCCAAGTACTTCAGTAAATTATATGATTTAGTAACAGAAAAATTTGTGAAAAAGCCTCAGTCTTCCAATCAAAGTCTGAAAATGCAGCCAGACTTAATTAACTACCAATATTAATTTATGTCATTGTTATCAGCAATAGTTTTACTCATATTTTAATATTTGAGCTGCTTAATGCTTCTTTGCAGTAAATGTCCCGTTAATAGCACATGTAAGATGATGCTTCACATGTAATTATGCTTTAATTACATATATTCAGGAGAGAAACCTATCTAGACTTGGAGGATGGACAGTGGACTTTGTCTTGAACTTGGGTTTTATTTGCATGCTATAGGAAGCTGATAGTTACAGGCACTGCAGTAGCTGCTACTCCATGCTCATCGCTTGCGCTCTGCACGGTGCATGGCTTAAGACACAGATATGGGTATGTGAGCGTGGAAGAGTGCCTGTTTCTTGCCTGGGGTCACATGTGGTTGGTACAGGGAATGAGCTCATGGGAATAGTCCCATGAGCTGTCTGCAGGGCTGACCAGGGCAAGTGTGGGGAGAAATCTCCCAAAATACCTTTCCTACTTCTCCGCACTGTGCCTGTGGGTGTGCGATGGGGTGGGCTCCCCTGCACCATACCATCCCCTTGCTCCAGTGCCAGGACCTGCATCGAGAGCATCCAGCCAGGAGTGTGGATTTTGGCTCAGCAATGTTTCACGAATCACTTAAACCTGAGGAATTCTTAACTTTGGAATTCAACAAATTCACACAACCCCATGTATCTGCCTGTCAATCAGCACGCTCCAGCTTTCTGCCTTCCTCACCCTGCATCTCACACTAAATATCTTGTGATTAACGACCCAGCTTGTTGGCTTGTACTCATGAGCATCTTATCAGCAGCCCTGCAAGATCGGCCGCGGCTTGGGGAGCGAGCCGACAAGGGAACGGCAGCGCTGGGCAAGCTCAGCCCGGCCGGGGCGGCTGCTCTGTGGTTTGTTGTGTCTGGTTTGGTTCCTACTTTTCAAGTTGCAGTTGCATTTGGTCATTCAAAGCTTATTTTCCTAGTCTGGCCAAGCCTGCAGGATCCCCATGCGCTGCAGGGGAACATAAAACATCAGCCTTTAAGCTGGAGTGCTCAGTAGATAAGGATTTTAAGGCTCTTGCATCATGCGCTGTGTCTTATGGGCTTACTTAGTATACTCCATTTGATTTAATTTAGATATTGAATAAGAGAAACACTTTAATAGCCAGAAAAAGTACTGAGTGTCGTAGCACCTCTTCTTTCCCTGTTGCCTTAAAGACAAGATGGCTGGGAGGGCTGACTTAGGCTGCAATTACATTTATTTAATTGTAGGAAGTAACAGGGTGTTTTCAAACTACTTAAAAATGATATTACACCTTATCTGTACTAGGAAATGTTTCAAAAAGCCAACAAGAATTCATTGGGCTCTTGTTTTATTTCTTCTTTTCCATGACTAAATGTAAAGAATAACTTTTCAACCTTGGCAAAGGTTAGGAAATGTGCAAAATTAGCAAGTTATGTTGGTTGGGTAACTTGGGGAGGGCAGGAAAAGTCAGTGGGTGGCTCTTCCTTTCCTCATCCTATATATAAATGCAAATAAAAAATTATAACCGAGTTGCTACAAATGTTAGCTTGTGTGCTGCTAGGTAGCCATTTATCTTGCTAAAAGGTTTGGTTTGCTGCTTGTTTGTATTGGCAGGATTGAGGGTGGCTGGGGAGCAGGAGGTGCTGTTGGGTGGCATTCCTGGGAGATAAGGGAAACCTCAGGGATGCGGTTTGCTCAGAGTGGGACGGCAGTGCTGCCTGCCTGGGGGGGGTCAGCCTTGGTGCCCGTGGGGTTTTCACCCATCACAGGAAGCTGTGACAAGAGGCTGCTATCTGTGCACGATATAGATTGGAAGGATAAGAAATGGCAAACCTGCCATGGAAGGTTTTCCTGTAGCAATCAATGGGGAGCTGGCAGGAGAAGTGAAATACTTGCAAGTCGTAAAGGCAGCGAGTTCAGGAGTTTTGAGGTGGGATTGGGATGATTTGCAGAGATTCTTCAGCTGGCCAAGGTGCATATGCTGGATTTCGTTGCTGTGATGGGCTTGTGCACCTTTTGCTTTTGGATTTTAATGAACTAACATTTATTTATTGTTTACATATCTGCATTTATTATTTTTTATTTTGTATATTATGTAGCTATATATTTTAGCTTATTTATGTATGATATAGGTATATATTTGCCTTTATTTTTGTATTATATAGTTATATATTTGCATTTATTGACAGATAACCTTTCATTTGAACTATTAATCATTGCATGAGTCTGCACCACCCTGGAGTAATCTTGGTTGGACATTCTCTCTCAGTTGGTGAGAGCCTGGAGGATCTTCAGAGTGGATGAAAATCATCCCAGACGTAGGTTTTAAAAAGGAAAGGGGGGATAGAAAACAAGGCAAAAGAAAAGCAGGCCTCCCAAAAGCTGTGGTGGAACCCAGTATTAGCAAATGCTTCTAGGAAGTTTGACTGAGAGCCATATGGCAATGTGGGGAGTATTATCCATCACTCCAAAAAGTTGGTCTCTGAATCAGCCTATTGACTTCAGCAGCACTTAATCATGTGTTGTAGTCCTCCTTTGAAAAGACTTGCATTCCTGAATCATGTCCTCTGAGTTTAACCACTAGACGGTACTTTGTTTTGTGGTAGCAGACAAGTTCAGTCATATTTCTGTGACTAAGTTTGCAAGTTTTGACTGCATCACTAGTGAAGTATGCTGATGAATATTCCCCTTCTTATCAAAATCCAAACATTTTCCACTGTGCTTGAAGTTTAGGGTGAAACTGAGTGTCTTCCTGGGAGGCAGTTGTTGGGATGCTGCAGGGTACTCTGTGATTTCCTATGTTCATCTGCGGACTGGCATGGATGCTGTGATGGAAATAAACAGGAATGAAACCAGTGATCTCAAAATACTGCCCTGGATTCTGCTTTTAAAACCCCTAAGTGTTGGTGGTGCTCAAACCCATATATCAAACCATGAACTAGTCATGCGAGTCCAAATTTGGATTGTCTTTGGATGCTGAAGAGCATCCTGGAGCCTCACATGTGGCTCTGCTGTGATTTGGACTCTGTGTTTGGTGAAAGCAAATGGTGGGTTTGTGCATCTTTTGGGGATGTGCTGGTTTCTATGTGCTGCATTCACAAGTCCCTCCTGTGCTGGTGTTACTGTATGGTTGCCAGATACTGCTTGTAGGTTGTGGAGAGGCAGCACATGAGTCCTGTGCATCTAGGTGGACTCGGTTCACAACTGCCACAGCATCAGAAATGCAGGGAATGAGCATACCTCTCCCTGCTAAGGGAGTTCCCAGGGATTTCTGCTCTAGTTTGTCGCTTATTAAAAAGAGACTCCAGACAAACCCCTGTGCTGCTACCTGCTTTGGCACAGAGAGAGGAAAAAAATCCCATCCCAGCCCATTCCTGAGGAGGGGGGGGGAGCATGGGCTATGCTTTCATCCTGAAGAATCATTATATTTCAGCAGAATTTTTTGTCTCACCTTTCTATGTTTTTACAGCTAAAGCAGTTTTTACTTCCCAACTTTCAACATCTGGAATTCAGTTTCAGTTTATTAAAAAAAGAATTCCAAATCCACAGTCTGGATGAAACACCAAGGCCTTTGTATTTGCCCACAATTTCTAGCTTTAATTTTGTATCCTTGGCAAATACCTCAAGTCCCAAGTAGTTGCATGTTCAGTAGCTTCTGTTTTCTACAGTGTCTTAGTCTAACTTTTTTTTTTGTTAATTATTTTTCCTGTTAGGCACTTTTCTAATTGGGGATAACACCAAAATGATTAATCAAATTAAGCATGAGAGCAAAGTGGCTGATGCACAAGGCTAAGTGTAGCTGCAGCGAGGTTGTCTCTCTGTAGCTGAACTTGTTTAATGAGCCTCTTAGGCTCTATTTTTTACTATTATTATTATTAGTATTTTTAACAAGGTAGTGTGTAGATCCCATTGACTTCAGTTGTTGACTGGGATGCCTGACAGCCGGGAAATTAAGCCTCCTCTTTGTGACAGAGTGCAAGGCCAGATTTTCAAGGATTTTCAAATGCTTAGCACCCATAATTGGTGTTAGATTTTAATTTATTTTATTTTTTTTTTTTAAAGTTCAATTATCATTTGGCCATCTAAATAAGGATGAGAGATTATGATACTTGGGAGTGACTGGTGTTAATGGGATATGAAGAAGATTCTGTTGTTTTATTATTATTATTATAAGAATCTGGCACCTAATAAGCTAGTTACTTTACTGTCCAATGAAGACTTTTGTTCTTCTGCATTTCTGCTTTGTTTGCAGATGCTAAGCATTTGTGCAGATTCTGCTCTTGAAGGAGAAACTTCCTCACTTCTGCCTCTTTTTTTTTTTCCCCCCTGTGTTTTCTGTAGTGATTGCAGGGGGAAGGGGAGGGCAAACGGAGTTGAGTAAATTAGACAACTGTTGGGAAAAAGGGGGACATGAAAATCAAGTGTTCTACTTGCGTAATCTGTTTAACACTAGCGAGGCACAGAGCCTTGTGGGACATGGGAATAAAAGGAACATCTGTGCAGGCCACATGGCATGCTCCAGAGGAGCCCTTGGTCCCAAGCAGCTCTGCTCTATTTGCAAATAAAAGCTCCAACCAACATCAAAAAGTTGAGGTGGATCACAGCTGAAAGGGGAGAACAAATGTTGCTGCTGGGTGCAGAGAAGTTCCCTTTGCAAGCAGCCTTCGTGGTCTTTTTAAGGATGCTTTGGGCATGTGTTTCTAACACAAAGGAAAAGAAAAAAAAAAGGGAAAAACAGGGAAAAGAAAGAAAAAGGGGAAAAACTAAAAAAAAAAAGGAAAAAGTTAAAAAGGAAACGGACAGAAAAAAAGGGAGAGTAGAAAAGGGGGAAAGGTGGAAAAAGGAGAAAAAGACAAAAAAAGGAGGAAAAGGGTGAAAAAGGGAAAAAACATTTATTTTGAAAAAAATATATCTCTATTGGAGGATTTTAGGAAACTGCTGAGCATCTCAAGCTGCAATCAAATGCAGCTACATGAGGCAGAAATAAGAATCGGGATGGTAGGTGTTTTGAGGGGGGATGTCTTTGGGATTTTTTTGCTGTTTGGTGGTTTTTTCACCTGGATATAGATATTCTGAGATCCCAAGGCTTTCCAGGCTGGTCTCACTCCTCTTATTTTGCTGTGGGTGTTGGTGGCTGGTAAACAGCTCCATGGTTAGGCAGAGCCCTAGGGAGCTGCAGCTGCTCCAGCCCTGCTCCCCCAGGACACTTACTGGAGGAGAGGATAAACAAGGCAGCACTACATTTTATTTCCACCTACAACCTGTTAGAGTGGAGTAATTCTTGTAAGAGCACATCTAGTTTGGGGCTTTGTGTTTTGTAGACAGGCTGTATTGTTGTTAACAGAGTCATGTATCAGCAAGCTGGGGAGTCTGCATCATCAAGAAGGTACATATTTTTTAATATGTAAATAGGAAAGGATGGTGTTTCTTCTTTATTCCAATGTATCCAGGGTGGCAATAACTCTTCCTAAATCCCTGTGAAACAGATTGTCTATGGCAAAATTAATGTCTCAACTCTCCAAGTATTTTCTCTAAAATAGTTGAAGTTTTGCATTTCTTATGCCACTTGTTTAAAGGAGTGAATGGTACCAGCCATGCATTCAGAGCTTAATTGGTGAAACACAGATTTATTCTAATTTCAAACAGTCACTTAAAAACAGTTTTGTATATATGTATACATGGGCACAACTTTTCTTACAGTTGTCTGTTTTGGAGCGGTCTCTTAGGCACTGATATACAAGTTGAACCTGTTTTCTTTTGTGCAACATGGCTTTGAGAAATGATTAGTTAAAACAGTATTGGGTTGTTTCATTGCTGTCAGTAAACAGCCTGATGCCAGCGGTGTGGAAGATGATTGAAGTCCTGCCTTTGATCAGGCTTTGAAATGCATTGTGCCAAATACATTCTCGTATCTCCATAGGTATGTGTGTATATATGTCAGTGAAGCTGCTTTAGTGAAAATCTAACCACCTAACAAAATAATCATGGCCATCAGCAATTGCTGCTGCAGGATGGTGATGGGAGAGTAGCAGCAGAACTGCTTCTCCGTGTAGCCCACTCCAGGCAGGGCATGTGTCTCTGGAGATGCTTTTATTTCCTCAGTCCCTTTCCATCTTGTCCCACTCCTTGCCATCATTTCATAAGGACTTCTCCTCTACAACCCGTTATCTCCTTGAAACTGGGCTCTGTTACGATGCCACATCTTGTAGCCACAGGGTGTGTTGCAGCTCAGGTGGCTCAGGGGACTTTGCTACACATGTACCCCATCCCAGATCCATGTAGAAATCCCTGACTCACTCTGGTGGAGCATGAGAATTTAAGATACTTTCTTGCTTTGCAGCTGCTTGCCTTTTTCTCCCACCACACCTCTTCTTATTGCCCTGAACGTATGGTCATGGATCTGCTGTCAGTCAGGTTTGTGCTGCCCATTGCAGAAACCTCACTCATACCCAGGCAGTCCTTGTGGGGTGGCATCTCCAGCCTGTGCCACCCAAGCACTGCTGGATGGGATGGGATGTGCTATTCTTAGGTCACAGCATAAACTCTCAACAGCTCTTTAATTTCATCAAGTGCTGCAGCCAGTTTTGCAGTTTGATGTATGAAATGATGCTCTGGGTTGCTTCAAGCCCCTGGAACAGCCAGATTCTGAGTTGGAGATGTGTGAAGAGGGTTGGAAGAATCAGAAAAAGGTGAGGGTGGTAGGGCTGACCTCAAGCTGATGAGATGAAGTCCATGGTGGTCTGCCAGATCATCTGAGCTGTGTGCCTCTGCCTTTCAGATTTAAATAGTGAAATATTAAAACTTCTCTTTCAAATCTGTTCAATATTACGAAGATTAATTTTTGTTAGGGGCAGATTAATAGGTTTCCTATTCTGATTAATACAGTGATAATAAAAACTTTGTGGTTGCTGGAATTAATGAAGCCCAGATTCCCGTTTCAAGGTTTGATTGACTTTGTACTGCAGCATCTCATTGCCCCTTATTTAGCTGTAGCCCTTGGAGAATCTATATTAGAGCAAGGCAGCACAGGAGAAGGTTTGTGTTGGAGGTGGTATTACAGAGTCTGTTGGGGGACTTTTGTCAGAGAGTGGTCAAGAGTTTTGCTCATGTTGCAGCGTTACTGGAGTTTCACTGTCTTTAATCCAGCAGGCTATTTTTGTGCAGGTTGTAGAAGAGGAGTGTCCAACTCAAATGTGTGGGTGCATCATTAAAAGCTTCAATTTGTCAATGCCAGATCGAACTCAAGTGTGTGGGTAGATCATTAAAGGCTTCAGTTTATCAGAACCAATCTATTATCTGTTCTTCTCCCTCCTCCACCCTTCCCCTCAGCGCAATGTGTGGTTTCCTCAGGCTTTCCAGCACTGAGGTCCATGGAAGTGCCTGTGTTGCCTCTAGACCGTGCTCGGATCCTTCCTGGCACAGCTCAGCGGTAGGTGTTTTGAGTGCTGGTGAGCCAGCTGGCTTTTGGAGACAGCTCATCACATGGTTTTGGAGGCCTCCAGTGGTGCAAGCCCCAGACTTACTGCCATGAGAATTCAGGTCTTTGGGAGCTGTTTGCTCCTGTTAATCCCAGGGGATTTAAAAGATGCAGGTGGGGCTGGGCACAGAAAGTACATGGTGATCACATAAGCCTTGTTCCCTTGGGAAACATGGCTGAAGAAATGTTTTGTGGAGTATTTTGGTGAGGTCAGTTTTTGATGGCCAAGGAAAGATGAGTTTTTCCAGGTGCACTGTCAAAGTTCAGGCCAGTGCTATTTCTTCTTCCTTGTGTAGAAGCTCTCCTAGCTCTGCTTGTGAGCTCGAAGATGCCAAGATATTTCTTATGCTTGAGGAAGGATGTGAAGGAGAAGAGCGATCTGGATGTGAGAACTGTGCTGCTGTACACCATAGCCCTCATCTGCTGCAGACCAAATATATTATTTAGACAAGTCATTTTGCCTCAAAAGTCCCAAAAGAACATGAAATCTTCTGAGCAAGCATTAGCCAAAATGAGCCTCAGTTCAAATCTTCTAAATGAGGCTAAGATCCTTTCCTGCTCTACAGACACATCATGGATAAAGATTACCAAGCAGTTGAATACTGTGGTGCAGCAGGTCAGCTGGAGAAATCTTGCCCCAACATGTGTAGATGCAGCTTTCTGCTCAGCTACATGCCCGTCTGCATATCTGTCATCAAGCACAGCAATAAAGCAAGCCTTGGATATGTGTCTCTGACACTGCTCAGTTGCTTCTCTCAAGTGCTCTACTCCTCATGAATAAAATACAACTGATGCAAGATGCAGGTCACTTTTGGTTTGCAGGTATTTCAGAGTCTCTGAGAGGGAAGTCATGTGTAGCATAAATGCTGTTAAAAAAACCCCTTTTGGATCTATTTTTATTGCGTAGCACAGTTTTATAATAGGGTCACATAATCCCTCTATTTAGATTTCTGAACTCTTGTGATCTTCTTTGAGCAGTCACCAAAGAATGGGAGAAAGCCCCAGGGCTGGAGAAGTACCTGGGTTTTGTCTTAACAAAATGTCATGCAGTTGTTGCTAAGACAGAAGCTTCCAGATGTTTCTCAGGAAGGTTGAAGTGGGCTGCCAAATTAATAAACTCCATGAGGTTAGTTTGGAGATGGCAGTTCTTGCCACTGCCAAAAAGCACTGAAAGGCTGGGAACGGCCACGGCCTTGGGGATGCTATGGAGACAGAGGATTGGCGAATGAAGAGGTCAGAAGCACCATGTGTGTTTTTTGCTTTCTTATTTTTTCCTACTCCAGTCCCTCAGGACATTTTTATCTGTTGCAGAGTTTGTTTTCTCCTCTGGGGTTTATGTGTGCAGTTCCCTGATGTGTAGTGGTCCAGGGAGCAGAGGCTTTCCTGGGTGTTAGTGCATCCTTTCGGGCAGCAAGAGCCCTTCCCCAGTTTGGGCAGGCACTAGAGCTGCTGTTTAAATCCTGTGTGGTTTCATAGGTGTGATGCAGAGCAGCCCTGGGAACACCTCTGTTCATATTTCTGGATAGGAGTTTTCACTGAGTGTGGATACTCTGTCAGTAAAGAAATGATACATCTTATTTTAAAATGGGACATACCCGTATTAGTAAAATTGGTGTTTCAGTTGTGCAGCAAGCAGCTTCCTCTGAGCTAAGCTTAAACTAAATCTGTGTTACTAATAGCTGGGGAAAAAAAAAAAGCCCATACTAATTGGCATTTCTTAACTGATGTTTGCAAATTTTGCCTTTTCACCCTCAACATCAAATAGTTTTCGTATGTGTTTTTCCTTATCTCAGAGGAAAGATTATTGCTAACAAGAGATTCTACATTTTGTTAAGGTTTTATCAGGATGCAGTGAGTGGAGGCAGAGAGTAAATATTTCAGAAATTCAGAGACTGTTATATTTGCATAATGTAAAGTAGGTTAAAGTGTCTGGATTTTGTACACAGTGCGGTGTTTTTGAGCAGAACATGGATTTGGATAGTGACACATTTTGGTATTTAGAAGGAACATAAGCTTGTCTGTCGGAGGAGCACGTTGTAAATGTGAAATAAGTGTGTCTTTCAAAACCTTTCTTAATATTGTTTCAGTTTTATTTAAAGCCAAATAAAATCTGCTGTGTGATAGGGTGATGTCTGCTATGTGAAAATACTCCTGCAATGCTCCCCCCACCTCCAGTGTCTGTAACCACCTTTTATTTTCGAAAGAAAATGGTAGGCTTTTATATCATTCTAACTGAGTGAAGTTTTAAAACATGTTTTTGTCTTTCAGTCTCCTGAGAACATTTTTTCTGAGTGACTCCAGCTTCCAGACACGTTTGCCATGATAAGGGTTTCGATCCTTTCCCACATTTGCCCTGAGTCATGAGTGGATATGTGTGATGCCTGCAAGTAAAACTGGTGAGTCGTTAATCCTGGGTCTGCAGTAACTCTTGCTATTCTTTCTTACAGTCTCTTTCCGTTAGCCTTTTCTCCCCTTTTTTAATGTGGTGGGAGTGAGTTTGTTTGTTTGTTTGTGCTTAAAAGTGAGTCACCATTATTCTTGAAAAAAACAACAAAAAAAGACCTTAACTGTAATGAAATAGCAGTGATACCAAATATTATCAATACAGAAAAATACTTCCTTCCTTCCTTTCTTCATTTCATCCCCTCAAATCCTATGAGCTATGAGGTCTTTGGTGGTGAAACTGGAGTTCTCTGATGCAGGCAAAACTACTGCCTGAAACTGAAGCTGTGCAGATAGACAGGGTCTAAACATGCCTATGTGGGCAATTCATGTTGTGATTAAATATGAATATGGAGAGGTCTCCTCTCCATCATGTGTCACATGGTGGACTCTCAAAGGAGCCATTGCCAACAAATAATCAGTTTCACTGTTTGCTGCACTTGCATCCCAGTGACAAAATGGTGTCACTGGTACACAAGAGAGCTGTCGTGTTGCATGCACTTGCCCCACTCAGTGTGGCATTGGTGCTTAGATGCCCAGCCTGGAGGAATGTAGGGACAAAGCCTTTAATAGCAATTTTTGGCCAAGGTGCACTTGGGCAAGCTTGAGAGGGGAGTGTAGGGCAATGCCTTCTCTGTTAATATTCAGTTGCCATTTTCCCTGGTGTTAGCCAGCCAAGAAGCCTGTTGGTCCTCTTTTTGCCAAACAAGCAGAGGTTGTGGCTTTTCTGATTGTCTCTGTCTCCCAGCAGCCTGGCACAGGGATCCTGATCATCTCTTTTAATAACCAGGGTGAGAGGAGGGGTAATATTTCCTCATTAATCAGAAGACTGAGGTTGGGAAAACAAGAATGGTCTGATTTTACAGGAAAACTGGAGTGTCTGTGGAAGAAATCTTTGAGAACTAGGAAATCTGAATAATTAGATTGTGTAGGAAATGGGAACACACATTGTTTCTTTTTAAAATAAATTCAGGTTTCTATTATATATTTAATATCCCTCTGTGTGTTAGAAAGTGCATTTCAATTCAAAGAGTATAAAACCCAGGAAATTCTCACATCAGTGAATTGTGATTTATTTTTTTCCCCAAAGTTCCCATTTTTTCTTTTTTTTTTTTTTTTCCAGAGGTAGCATAATTACCATGTCATTTAGCAAAGATTATAATAGCTGTTCAGTTTTTACTGACTGGTGTAGTAAACAGTTGAATAAACCCATATGGCAGCTCAAAGTGTGCATGTAGGAGAGGGATTCTTACCATTTCTTTCATGTCTGAGTTACCAGCCTCACTGATAACAACTGAGATCCCCAAAGAGGGACCAATTCCAGACTTCTCCAGTGATGCAAAAATTTCTCACCTCTCTGTCACATGTGTATCAACTGATTTTTAATCATGGTGGTTAGCTAATTAATTATTTCTTTGTACCTATGAAGTACACATGGAAAACTTGGGGTTATATCCAAGGTACATGCCTCTCTTTAAAGCAGTCTGTGTGTTTGCTTAATACTTCTTTCATAGCTATAAATAATAGCTGGAGTCTGAATCTTACTATCCAAGACATTATCAAAGATCAAGACCCTTCTAAGGCAGGAATAGGTTAAGTGTGGCATCACTGGCTATTGTGATAGCTCCATGGTACTGCCTGTAATGAGACTTTGTGTCTAGTCTCTCTGTTGGCAAATGGAAGGACTAGGGTGTTTTGAAGCATCCTTTTGAAATAACAGATTGAGTTATGGAGGTATGGAGCTGTGGCCAAGCAGCATCTTGGGAGTAAAGACAAAGTGTTTGAGTAGCATGCCCTCTGGAAAGCTTCAGTGTTAAAGAATAAAAGCAATGAAAAGAAGGATTGTTAACGCTCTCCAAATGCTGGCTTGAACAAAGAAAAGACTCGTGCTACTCCTCCTAAGATTCACTTACTTCCAGTTATCTTAAAATTTTCATGTCACATAATAGCTTTAAAATGCCTTCTGAATGCATTAAGACTCTCTAGGTGCTTAGAAAATATTGCAAAATAATAATATGAAATGACCAAGCACTGAGCAGTCCCACTGGAAAGGAGCAGTTGGCCAAAACTGGTGCTTGTGTTCATCTTAACCCTGATGTACGACCAGCCCTCCACCATAATTCTATCAAGAGATGGGAAGTTGCCTAGCAATGTGCTGACTGCAGAGGGTACGTGTTGAGCTAATTCAGTTTTTGTTCTCGTTTGCCTTGAGAGTTCAGCTTAAAGGAGTGATCCTTTCTCCAGCTGCAGCAAGAGCCACTTCTCAGCGGTCTCTCTTGTTCCCCGCTCAAGTGTCCCTGGTGATGTCAGGAATTCATTCATAGGCGGTTTCGAAGTTTCCAGCTTATTGAGTAACCAAATGTGGTTTCTGCTGATTGTGTTGGCTGAATACGTAGGGCCTTTGGAAGAGGCAAGGGTTGTATTTAAAGCAGAGCTTTTAGTTGTATGCCATTTTATGGCAGGCAAAGGTCATCTAGGGTAAGCAGCCAGAACAGTTGAATTGCCTCGTCGCAGCACCTAGGAAAATGAGAACGGGAAGATACGGTAAAAGGTTTTAACAAATTGCTCATAGTTATAAATTTTTGAAGTCGAGGAACTGGTGCTGTGTACCTTTTTTAAATTGGAGATAACCATGCTTGTACTATAAATTGAGTTAAGAACAGAACAAATCAAAATAATGGGGTGGTGTTCAAAACCTGGTCGTGCGGCGAGTTGCCGGCACGATGTGCTGCTGGTGAGGGCTAATGAAGTGATAGAAACCTGCCATGTTCCTGTGTGGCTGGAGGCATTCCCACCAGGCTTCGTGGTGACCCTTCCTAGCAGGAATGCCCTGTTCCTGCAACAGTCTTCTCCTCTGGTGGACAGGCTCCTGGTTGCACTGAGGGCTTTATCTGCCTGTGATGCTTCTTGTGATAGCCAGGGAGCAAAATCTGAATGTTTTTGTTCACAGCTACAAAGCAGCAGTGGGTTCCACCAGATCAGTGACTTATGCTAAACCTGATATGTGTTGGTAGGATGGAGGGAGTGGGATGAAGGTCCAGGAGCCAAGCCCAGCATCCCCTGGCAGAGCTGCATGGTGGGAGATGTAGCAGCAGCCTGGAGATGGCACTTTTGTCCTCGCAGGATCTCCCTTGCTCCTTAAAGCATCAGTGGCTGCTGAAAGACTTTGTTTTGCTGAAACTTTTCTGTCTGTGGAACTTTCTGTGTGGCGAGGGGGAGGAGAGAAGAAGTAATTTTAACAATTTAATATACTACATAATATGTTTTATAAGCTGGTGTGAATGCTCCTAAGTATTTTGGTCTTTTTTCATAACACAATGAACCTAATATTGGTAAAAATACAGATCTTAGCTGCCACCATAAAGAGAGGCTAGATTTAATAAACAGTTATGAATGTTGGCAGCTGCCTATCAGATTGTATAACATCGGCTATAGCACATGAAGACAGTGTCAACTTACATTTTATCTCAGAAGTATTTTCAAAGCATTTATTTTGCTTTCTCTTGAGTCCTTAACCTAATTCAAGTTATATAATTGGGGGAATATTTTTCCACACCGCTAATTGGCTGGGTGCCAGCGTGGAAACCATTGTCTGACTTGATGATGATCAGGAATTAACATGACATTTGCGTGGTGGTAATGGAATACATTAGTAATGTAATTCATGACTGTAAGAAAGAGACCATCATCTCCCACCTCTGATCAGCAGGAGGGGCTGGGAGGATGATGAAATGCTCCCAGCAGGCACCTCACAGCAGTGGCTGGCCAATCTCGATGTCAAATTTAGTTTTAAATTCTTCAGACAAAGCTGTAATGCTTACCAATTAATTACTACAAATGTCAATTAAAAATCTACCAAATAATGCAGGAAGATTAAATTTCAATTAAAAAAATTACATTTAACAAGGAAGATACAACATTATTTTAATGAATTCTGCTGAAGGTGACAGTGTATCTAGATATATTTATACCGTGTAGGTGGATCTAAATTCATTGGATGATGTTAACCATGTTACTCCATGTACATATTAGTTTTGAAAATTATTTCCACTTTGGCTATGTCCTGGAGGAGATGGGGCATCAAGGGACATTTCTCATCACTATGAGAAAGGGGAATTTCACACTTTCTAAGAATGAAAATCTTCTCACACCTAAAATGAGAGCTTCTATCCTGGCCAAATTAGCAGTGTTTTTCATTTTTCTTTGCTTTGTGTTTATGAAACCAAGTGCAGAGGTTTTGTTACATTAGTAGAACAAGCCTTGACTTCACTATAATGATTGCTTGAGACAATTTTCCAAGTAATCTGTTTATCATTATAATATCCATTATTCTGATAAATCACTTAACAGGGGAAGTTTTTTGCTCTGCAAAGATGGTGAACTGTAAGTCCCGGGCAGAGCTTTTATCTGCAAGGCTTCACCCTAGTTTAATAGAGTTTTTGGAGACATGATTAAAATCCTTTAGTTGATACTCCAGATGCTTTAAGATACATTTTGGACTAGGAGTGGCACAGGAGGGATGTCTCATTGTGTGATGAATTTCAGAGTTTGTGTGGATCACTAGCGTGTAAGTGACAAACTCTTGTAGGACACCAGCACCTCATGGGATGCAGAGCATTAAGAGTGCAGTGTGGGCTTTGCAGCTGGAGATTTGTGCTGTAGTGACTATGTTTTTATTGAGCAGAACAGATCCTATGCTTCTGGAGAGGGAGAAGCTGGTGCTTTGTGAGGGTGTGAGAGCTGCTGTGGCACAGAGGCTGAGCTGAGGTGTGCAAACAGCTATCCTGCTATTAAAGCATTTGCAAGGCAGGGCCTCTAAATATGATCTAGGAATACTTTCTTAGCTTCCTTGATTTTTTTTCCATGAGCTTTTATTATGTTTTCACACCATCATGTATAAAATAGGTAAGAGGGAAGATATAATTGAAGAAAGTCTTTTTATGTGTCAGGTCAGCACTGAGAAAAGTCCCTGTCAGGGACCAGAGGCTCCTTTTCCTTGGCACTGCTGTGTCTGAAGCCATTGAATTTCAGCAGGTTGTAACTTAAAATAAAATATGAAAAATATACAGCGTGCATGCAGAAAATCAGAAAAGCCAAACAACTGCTTCTGGCAGGGTAAAGTAATGATATGGTCTGTATTGGACAGGCTTTGCTGGTCCCTTGGTTGCTGTTGAGGCTTTGCCCATTGGTGGTTGAAGGCAATGCCATGATCTGTGTCTGACTGCTACTCTTCAGATATCTTTGGGTATTGTTAACAGCTTTACAGAATCATACCTGCTTCATGCTATTATCTGATAAAACTATTATCAGCAGGAGATGGGAGACAGGGTTTTTTTCCATAAAGGCCTCAGGAAATGGATTCTGTAGAAATGTAAGAGCAGCTGAAACATTTTCTCACTAGTCTTCACAGACAGCAAGGTGATGGAGAGAAAGGTAGAGCAAGGCAGACTCATTTCCTCACCAGCAGCCAGAAAGCTTTAAACAAGGAGGCAGAGAGGGAAGAGTGGGAGCACATAACATCTTTACACGAAGAGGTAATGGTGGGAGGAGGTTGTGGATTTGGGGCACCCACTGGTCTGACAATTAGATGGTAGCTGGAGCTGCTGCTCTTAAAAACCCATCTTCCCAGGGGCTTTCAGCTCTGCACAGGACTAGTCATTTTCTGATTTGAGCTTTGGGATGAAGTTCTTGTTCTGGTTGTTGTTTGAGAAATGGTGTATGTGTTGCACCTTCTGTATCCCAAGTTCTGTTGCACTGGGGAGCCTGTGCCCATCTCAAGCACTTGTGGTGTCTCATCTCCTCATTGGAGTGTCCCACCCTGAGCACTCAGGTTGGTGTCTGATGTCAGGACTCCTGAGTTCTTACAGGTGGAGGAGATATTTTGGTCTTTGGTAGGGAAATGATTTTATCTTTCTGTAGGAGCTGGCCAAACAACTTGAAGGAAGAGTGTCTTTGACTTTGGGGGAAATATTTCTCTCTCTTTGGATTGTGGATTTGTTTTGTTTTGCTTTTCCTTAGTGTAGTGTTCTGTCAGCTCTATTACATTGAAGGAACAGTGAGCTGGGGGAGGAAACTCTAATAAGCTGCCCTCATATTGCCAGTTTATTCCCAGCTTTCATCCATTGATTTACATCCCATCTGAAGTAAAAATACCCAGGCTTCAGTAGTTTGTTTAGCTTTACTTGTATCATTCTGGGGTGATGCAAGGAGATGTAAAAACTCTTCTTACTCTGACATTTGCATGAGCCATGAGGTAGGGTGAGAGGAGACGGATGCTGTGCAAAGGGAAAAGGCAACAGGGTTTATTAAGTCTTAGTCTTAATGTGGTTTATAATAATTAGACAAAAGCAAACATCTCCAGGCAGGATTTATGAAATCAGAGAGTGGAGAAAGCTCTCTGAACTGATGGCAGATCCTAGCCTCCTCAGGTGGTCCTGGAAGGTGGGCTGCTGGCCATGGGGAGGGGGCTGCAAGGACCATCACATGGAGCCTGCATACAGGGGAGGTCTTGAAGAGCTGCTCTGGGAAAAGGACGTGGTCTTAAAGTACTTGTGTAGGACAAAGTCATTATATTGTCATCGTGATAATGCTCCTGGGGGAAATAGCCTGAAATACTCTTTGTCTTCATTAATACTCCTTCCCAGCAGAGCCTTAAGAGATCATTCTCACTTTCAGATATACAAGGAAACCGAATACAGAGTTGTTTGTCATGAAAATCTCATTTATATACAATGGCTGTAAAATCCCAGATGCGGAGCGTAGAGGGAGGCTGCTCTGTCATCAGCCAGTCGAGGGGAGAGTTGACTATAAAACCAAGCTGTAATTCCCTCATGACAGGGGTGTGTTGGTTGTGTCTTCAAACAACTTCAAGAGCCTGCCATACGAAGCCTTTATGGATTTTGTTCTCACAAGCTAGGTAATAGATAAGTCTGAGCAAGGAGATAGGTATAGATATATGAAAGGAAGACCTTTGCTTTAGGAAGATATCATTGCTTTTTTCAGTATGATTTCAAGACTAGTGCAGAGTATCTGAAGCATTTTGGGTTCCTTTGTTGAAAAGGAGGTGCTACAAGCTTGGGACTGCTCTTGACATCTCACAAGCATTCAATATCCCCTTGATGCTGGGGCAGCAGGATGTGACCCTCCTAGAAAGACAGATGGAGTTTAGGGGCTTGATGCTTATTGCTTTCAGCAGAGCTCTACTGGAACCAATAAAGTTGCTGCCACTGCTGCTGGGAGCAGAAGTTACTACAGCTGACTAATTCTTCTCAACTTAATTGGGAATTTCATCTGAATAAGCAAAGGGAAGGTGCAGACTTTGTTGGTTTTATTTTTGAAATATAATAAAATGTTGTCCTGTTGAAGAGCTAAGTCACTGCAGGCTGACTCTTGCCTGTGAATTTGGTGGCCTGGACCACCATGACCCCATGGTCCTCTGCCCTCCAGCCCAGCCCTGCCTCATCCCTCCCTTTGCCCAGACCAGTGCATGCATTTGGACATGGCTCAGGGAGCTTAAGATGCTGTCATCTTCAGAGATTTGGCCCTAACCTGAAATTTCCATGGTTTTGTGGGTTTAAGTCAAACCTTAATACTACTTCAGTGTAATGTTTTTGTGGTTTAATGTTCTTACAATTTTTTACAGTGTTTCTTTTAAATTCTGTCACTGAAGTGTATGAGAGTTGACAAGTGTAAATATGTAGTTAGACAATTTCAAAAGTGTATTATTTACTGATCGACCATAATGGCTCCAAAGGAGCCATTATACTCAATCATATCATGTCACTCTGTGGCACTTATTATGATGGTAATATGGATATGCATATTATTTTTTTTTTTAGAGCATGAGAAGCATTATTGTGCATGTGTAAAAGCTGTTTTTAATTGTCAGTAATGCTCAGAGATTTTTTTAACATCAAGAATTTAAACCACCTATGGCTACCAGCCTGCAAATTGCAGTAGCAAAAAGCTGTATCTATAGGAGGATGGAAAAAGCCACACTTGATATTTACAGCCATGTGACTGTGCATCTCCTTAATATGACTCTTCTGTAGCTTTGCTAGATCCAAGGGGAACCTAGAGCCCTAACCTGAGAGCTTGGCAGGTAAAAGCTTTCCATTTTATCTCTGCAGCTTTCATCTGCTCCTGTAAGCTCTTTCTCTGACTTTCTAATTGTGTTTGTGACATTAGCAAATGGCTGGTCTGAAAATACCATGCAGTGCAAGTCATGTTAATTCAGGGATTTATTTATTTATTTAAGGTGTCACAGAAGATGTCTTTTTGTAGCACTGGGGTAGAGAAAGGAGGAGAGAAGGCAGAATGAGAACATTGAACCATGTAAAATAAAAGTAAGAGACAAGCAGAGAGCTGGGAGTGCTAAATATGCTTCAGCCTTTTGGTAGAGCTGATTTCAGTAGAGAATGAGGTAAGAGAGCATAAGCAGTAGTTTGCTTGCTAGAAAATGTCTTTTGTGGAAAAGATGGGAGGAGAGTTTGAGTTTTAATGACTAGAGATGAAGAGCTAAGGTGCGAATCTGCCATGGGGTACAGCAAATCGATTGTGGAGCAATAATTAGAGAGAGGAGGAGGAATCAGAAGTGTTTCTTAACTTAGAAACAAAGATGTGACTGGTTGCTGGCTGTTGCTACTCAGAGGCAGGTAAAGAAGAAACTAATTCGTTGAGCAAAGTCTTCAATGCGGAAGACAAAACCAAGGTGAAATCCAGTTTATGATTGTCGAAGAGTGATGTGGAAGTAGAGAACCAAATGTTGACAATGAACTCTCCATTGTTGAGCAGGGCAGGGAGCTGCAGGGCTGGTCTAGGGGCTGAATCCTCCCTGTGTGTGTATTAGGAGGAGAGACACTCGCTGGAGTTGAGACTTGAGCAGGAGAAAGCAAGAGGGTCAATGTTATTTGTGGTTTTAGTTAGGTTGCAGTGTCAGCTTTGTCCTTTCTATGCAGACTTCAGGACTAGTTCCGTTTGTTGCTCTCTTATCAGTGGAGTTTTTTGCTCTGAATGGAATTGGACTAATTACTGAATTACTGTTTTTCCTTCTTGTTCTAAAGAACATTCTGTTGGAAATGCATTTTGCCTTAAATGTGGCAGATTAACCATAAGTTGCTAGAGTGGGTCAGCTTTGAGTCGTTCAGGAGTAGAAGGACCCATACGTGTCATTTTGCAGATCTTGAATGAGTAACAGTCAGATTTTCTTGCAACAGGTTTTAAATGAATAAAAGTAACAAGATTTTTTTTCTTTTGTCAATTCTGCATTAATTCTAACTTGTCTCTCTTTTTGAAATTGTGTTAGAACCATTTGTCCTCTTTTGTAATACTGAACAAGAAACTTAAAAGCAAGTAAATATACTCTCGCTATTTCTGTCCCTGACCTACATAAACAACTGTCTATTCAGGCTCAGGATTGAGTCTTGTATTTGTGAAATGACTAGGGCAAGTTAAGCTTAATTATTTCTTTTGAGATGCTTCCTATTTAGAAAAGTTGCTTGTTGAAATCTCATCACCCAAAATATGAAATAATGGCACTATTTCTGCTGGGATCATTAGTTTAATATTCTGAATAAGTTCTATAACTGCTCGTAAATGTGTAAGAGGATGGGATTTATGAAGCTACAGTGCAATTGTACACACACACATGCACTAGCACACAACACTTGTTGATGATTCAGAGAAGGAGTAGAGTAATTCAGCTCTTGGACTGCCTCACGTGTGATTGGCTTCCTTTCTGGGGGACTTATTTTAGGGAAAAATCAATGTCAACTGAAAAACATTCCATTCTGAAAAGACAAAAATTCCCCTACTTGTGAAAATGTGTCTTGGCAGCTGATTTAACTTATGATACAAGATTTAACACTTTTCACTAAACATGAATATTTACCATGGCAACAGCTACGTTACGGGCCACATGTTGGAGACTTGCACATTGTTGCAGGAACTTGTAGCTCGCCACATTTAGCCAAGTCCTTGTTTCCACTGGCAGAAGGAGCCCACTCCTACAGCTGTGTCGGGCATGGACCTCCTGGTGGCATCCTGGTGCCTCCAGCAAGGGTACAGCTAATTGCTCCATCAGATGTTGGCTGGTGATGGGCACCGTGATGCAACACATAGACAAAACACTCCATAAAAGTGTGCATTCACCTCTGATTTGCCTTTCCAGCAGCAAGGTGGGAAGAGCCTACTAAACTCCATGCTTCTCCAGATATTTCTTTCCCTTGCATCCCTCCCCATCACTCCCCCTAGATGTAAGCAGATCAAACCCATTTTGCCATGTGTGGTAACAGGTCTGCTGTGTCCTCCAGCTGGTTTGCCCTCTGCCATGCCCCCCTGCTACTGTCTCAGCTCCTTGTCACCTTTCATTTATGGTGTAGTGGCTTTTCAGGCAATGTTAATTGTATCATGTTCATCAGGGACTTAATAATAAGTGTGATGGCCAGGACAGAGCCCTGGCAAATGCTAGACCTGGTTGAGAAGCAGGATGCATGGCTTACGTTGTGATAGTACACCAGAGGGGATGGGCTGGCTCTTCTGCAGTCTTTGGGGGTTGTGAGAAGAGCAAGCCAACACAAGCAGAGTGAAAAATGGTTTCAGATTATTTAGGTTGCAGTTTAGTTGGGTTTTTTCCCCCTAAAACAGAACTAGATAATCATTCAATAAAGCTGTAAATCCTAGCTACGAAGGACTAGGTGTGAAGCAATAAGAGGATTTAACTTTATAGGTGATCACAAACATCTGCAGGTACCTTGAGTAGGAGCAGTTTTATTTTGTTTGATTTTACATGTGAAAAAGAACATAAATTCTCTTGCTCTAGGACAAAGGTAGCAAAGGATTAGGCAGAAACCCCTCTGCCCAGAGGTGAAAGCCCTCAACTGAAATGTTTGTTGTACCTTTCTCTGAAGTTTCTGGTGGTCTTGCCCCTTGTTAAGGAAAAGGCCTTCATCTGGAGAGGTTCAGTCCTTTCCTCTTCTAGGCACTTATGAGTGCTCTGCCATTTTTCTTTCATTTAAAACACTCCAGTTTAGGGTGCAACAAAGGGCCATGAAGGTGGTGAAGGGTCTAGAGAACAGGTCTTCTGACCTGTTGCCTTAAATTAACATCAAATGGTTCTGCTTTGTAGATTTAGTAGTGTACAAATATATCTATTTTTAAATCCTTCTAGCCTATGGATATGCAACTAAGAAAAAAGCAACAGGGTACAGGCCTCTGGTTTTTGTTTTACTTGAATCAAACACCCTATTGGGTTTTCGATTCTAAGTGACACTTGTTTGTTACTGAGGTGACTACAGTGTCAAGGTTATGTGGATGCTGTAGTGTTATAAATGCAAAGATAATGCAAAAAAAAAAGAAAAATAGTTGTGTTGGCTAAAATCATTCTATTCCTATGGCATAAAGTTGCACACTGTCCTACATTTCAGTTCTCGTTCTATTAAATTACCTGTTTAATAATTTGAATCCAATGTTATTTTTATATTATATTGCAGATGTGTGACTGTGAGGTTATTTTTAAGGTATATTTATTAAGGGAATGAATACAATAAGACAAGTCATTGCAGCCCACATACAGTTCCTTGACTTCTCATTTTATGATGTTTCAATTGCATGCGATTACCGAATGTAAGTTTTAACTTTTATGGGGGTTCATTAGAGATGCAGCTGTGTAAAGAGAAATTCAATAGAATTGGATATTTTTTTTTCTTAAGCTCTAAAAGTGTAGTGAGATGGAGCAACTTGATGGAGCATAATTTCAAGCTTCCTACTTTGAGCTTGAATGCACAGTTGTGGGCTCTTCAAGGGCTTAGCTGGGCTGCAGTGGAAATTTGCTGCTGATGGGGAGAGGAAGGGTACTAGTGTGAGGTCTGTGTGTTTGGGCTGTGGGAAACTGGAGCATCTGACATCAAAACCATTTGCCTTTTTTTTTTCTGGGTAGGGCACAGGAAAGATGTGGTGTCCTCAGTCAGGGCCAGGACTAGCATGAAATGCTTTTTGTTTCCACTTGAATCAGTGTTCTGGTGGAGAAATACGGTTCCGGTGAATCTTTGGTGTTCTCTTCTAATAGAGAATCTAAGTAAAATGAACTCCCCAAAAGCCAATATTGAAAGCAATCTTAGTGAGCAAGAGCTGAGAAAACAATTTTTTGGGCACATTGAAAGGAATAGATGTAGTAAATGAGTAAATCTACCCTGCAGTTAAATGCTGCAGTGCTTTTTGTGAATGCTAAACAGGAGCACAGCCCATCAAGTATAGTTACATTTATTAGCATAATGTGTTTGTTTTTAATGTATAGGAATGTAAACATCTACAACTGAGTGCTCATGGTTTTTAGTAGGAGGAATCCCATATTCAAAAGTAATTGTGACATTAGCTCTTTGGAAAAAACTAGTTTCAAAATGTAGACTCTTTCTTTCCAAACATCAACTTTCAGAAGATTGCAAACCAAGATCCAAAACAAAGACATCCTTCTCTGGATATAAGAAGGGGAAGCATTTTTATTCTCAAATATTAGTTGGTGATTCTCAGCCTTTGACATGCTGGTACATTGCTCTGCAGCCCTTCCTGCTGGCCCAGCTGGCCCAGTCCAGGGCAAGCATCTGATCTCCACTTCTGTTGCAGGAATCTCACCAATAGCTCTGGCAGCATGTGCAATATCATCTTAGCAGCATCTTTTTCTCTTCGTTTTCCTTCCTTATGGGAAGGGGGAAGACTGAGTATTAACTCTTAGGGTGTGATCTTGCCAGGATGAAACCTACTGAATGACAAGGGAGGCAGAAGAAGTGGATGGAGGAGAGTGTATTTCTGCATTTGGTTTTAATTGGCAGCTTTTTGTTTGGGCTGAGATCTTTGAAGTTGTGGGCAAAGGGCTTTGCAAATGTGAGGTGTGGAACTCTCCTAGGACATGGCTTTGCCTGCCTGGTGGGCTTCTGTGCCTGCCCCACTCGATGCTGCTTATGCCAGCCAAGACCTTCAGTGTGTGCATGGGAAGAAGGATCAAGAGTGATGAATGCAAGGCTTAAAAAACCCTCTTCTACAGTGATTAAAGGCACTGCTGTGCCTGGTGTCCTTGCTTACTCTAAGTATTTACTCCTGATGGCTTCTCTGAGTAGGGACAAGCCTTGTGGGGTGGTAAAGCTGAATTTTCCTTGCCTCAGCCCTTGAGCTGTCAGCTTACATGGAGTCTGGTCCTTACCTGTGGTGAGCAGAGAGGAGGGAAGGGCACTGGCATTGCATCCAAGCAGAGTGCAGGTGGGTTGGTTTCATTCTGTCCTTAGAACATTATCCCCAGAAATGGTGTTCCTGGGCTGTGCCACCTCCCACAAGAAGGACAAACAGAGGAAAGGCAATGAAGCACACAATTACATAATGAAAACCAATAAAATGAGTCTTCTAATATGTACTACTAGTGACTGTATGACTTTATTAGAAAAACTAAATGTGATTAAATTTCCAAGTGTTGTGCTGTGCGATAAAACTCTGGGGAAAAAGTGAAGAGCAACTTAGAAGGAGAAGACTTCTTTTTTAATATAAACCTCCGACTTGGAAGTGACACATAGCAGGGCATAAATGTCCATCATCTATCAAATGAGGTTTGAATGGTTTAGGTCACACTAGACAAACACTTCTCACCCTAAAACCTTCTTTTCATCTTCATTCATCAACACCACCTTAAGCTTGTGCCCCTCTTTCTTTTCCACTCTCTCAAAAAATAATAATCTACTTGATGCCTACAAATCACTGCTGGCTGGCATTCGTTAGGCAAGTTATGAGCTATGGCTGCTGCTGTTTCCATCCTGTGCAGGGAGAAAAGGGAGCTGGAAGTTTGTAAAGACCATGAGAAGTGCTGCAGAAGGGCTGGCTGTAGAGATAGGAGGTGGTAAGCAGAAAGAGTTGAGAGGTAAGAGGAAGATGTAAATGGAACAAAGAGTCCTGTATGGCAGGTCCCTTTCTTGAACTGTGCTGTGCAGTTAGTGTGGTTGGTGGCTGGTTTCTCATAGTGGTTGGTGCCTGTGGGGTGTAGAGCTGAGTGACGCAGTGTGACCTAGCCCCTGCCCATGGGAATGAGCACATCCTCTATGTGTAAATCCCAACAGCCAGCTTTGGGGCTTAAAATAGAAAGGCAAACCTCTATGGTCAGGCTGGAGAGGTTAGTTCTCTTCTGCCGACCCCTCAAGGTGACCTAGGCTGCCCTGATGGGTGCTCAGACCCAGAAGCTCACCTTTAATTTGCTTTCTCAGTCTGCAGTCTTACCTACATCATCATGTCTTGTAATTTTTTCCTGAACCGTGCCTCTGAGGTCCTCAGCTGTGCTGTGCACAAGCCATTCATTCCCCTTTTCCTGGTAGGAAACCACTCCTCTTGTGCTAATCCTTGTCCAATAACTCCTAATTTTTATTCTTATCCTTTTCCAAGTTATAGAACTTCTCTTGGTTTAACTTCCCTATGGTACAGCTTTTCCTTTTGCATTCCTTGCTTGTTGCTTCCTCACCGGTTCTAATTACTTCTTTCAAAGGTACTTTTCTGGCTCCATCCCCAACTGCCTGGAAGTGATTTGTTCAGCTGTGCAGTCCCCTGGCCACAGAGTGTTTTCCCTCATTTTCTGCTTGCCTTCCTTCTTTCTGTCATTCTGGGAAACAGTCTGACAGACATGGGTTCTTCACAACCACCAATCACTGGTAATCTCTGTGGCTGCAACAGGCATGGGTAGCAGCAAAGATGTGTTCAAAGGTAGAGTTTTGTGTGAGTGGAAATTTCTGTAAATCTGGCAAGGAAAATTTGTTGAAAGGGCACAGGCAGGGTAGGGGAGAGAAGTCTTTACAAGGAAAGGCTGAAAGCCCCGGGGCTGTTTAGCCTGGAGAAGAGAAGAGGGAGAGGAGATCTTCTCAATGCTTATCAATAAGTAAAGGATGAGGGGCAAGAGGATTGGGTCAGACTCTTTTCAGTGGTAAGCAGGGACAGGACAATGGGCAGTGGGTACAAACTGGAACACAGCAGGTGATCCTGCTTTACCAGAGGGGTTGGACTAGATGATGCCCAGAGATCCTTTCAACCTCTACCAGAACTCCTACTATGCTGGGATTCTTTGAAATCATCATTTTAATTACAATATAAAAGTTGATTTTTTTTTTATTTTCCCCACCTCCATTTTAAACATTACTTCATCTTGTTCTAATGTGGGCTTTGGAGGATGCCACCATCCATGGTGATGTGGTTCATCATTGGGGAGCATGGGGTGTCTGTCACTCACCCAGCCTGTCGCTGGCATTTTGGAGTCACTGCCCCATGCTCAGTACCCCCTTGAAGTGTTTTCAGGGGAGCTTTGGGGATCTTTTCCCTTTGAAATTCAGCAGAGTGATGTAAAAAGGTAAGGGTATGGTTGGTGGTGGGGTAGGGTCTCCTCATTGCTTGCTGTGCAGCAGGGAACTCTGGCTGCCTTGGGGGGAGACCAGCAAACCTGCAGCCTCATTAACAAGGGAAGGAGGATTCACCCATTTGTGGGAACTGGTCACACATCATGGAGTATCACAAGGTAAGCCAATTTCCTACCCCAATACCTTCCTCTTTTCCACTTCTCTTCTTCACAGTTTGAAAACCATAAATCATTTATTTGAAATGTATTTAAGGAGAAGAATATTTTCCCCTGCATTCCCACTTAAAGCTTTGTAGCGAGGACAGTTGGGATCATTCATGTGCTAAAGCAGGAGAAATACTCTTCTTTGATACTGTGTCTTCATTTTAGGCAGTTTCCTCTTTTACTCAGTTCTTAGATGATAAACTTTGACTCCTTAGGTGCTGCTTATTCTGCCACAAAAAGAAAATGCAAACCAGCATATTTTATTATTTACGTAACTAAGCTCAGGTACTTTGTTCACTGTGACATTTTGTCACTGTGGACATGTTTTCCTCTTTATTTTAAAGTACATTGATGGTGATGGGAAGCTCAGGGGTGGTGCTGCAATTCTGGTCATGCTGAGCATCTCCTTGTAAGGATGAGGGCTTCTCCCAGCCTGCCACCTTGAGCAGACCTACCAGCATGTGTCTTTGCCCTGTACTCTTAGGGATACTTACTTAATCATAGAATCCTAGAATGGCCAGGTTGGAAGGGACCCTAAAGATCATCTAATTCCAACCTCCCCACACTGAGCTGGGATGTCAATCACTAGACCAGGTCACCCAGGGCTGCATCCAGCCTGGCCTGGAACACTGCCAGGGATGGGGCATCCACTTGAACCTCATTGAAATAAAGTCTTTGAGAAGCTTTACCTTAAAAATATGTATTTTGCATGTAAAATGAAAAACATGCTTCTTCTGTGTGGCCCTTCAGGTCTGTATGAGATTAGGTTGTTTGCTGGGCTAGAAATTCTCCTTTGTGAATCAACAGTATGTCATAAGGGCAAGTTATTCATGTGACCTGTAATTGCTGTTGTCTGACATACTAATTTTACAGATTTTGGCTCTACATAGTTAGGAAAAACGCTGTTTTGCAAAGATGGTTTTTAGACAAAAAAAGAAAAAAGAGAGACATTAGAGGCTGGTGATACTGCAAAAAACCTAAGAGGTTTTGTTGTTGGTGTTTTACCTCAATAGAAGAAACAAGCATAACTGTTAAACAGCAGGGTGCCACTGAGTGATGGAGAAGCTGAAGGAATGGCTTGTTTTCCTCTTATGGTACTGCTTTGGCTTTCTCATTCTTGTTCCTCTGTTTCTTCAGAAAGGCCCTGCAGCCCTGCAGATAGCAGAAATCAAATTAGTATTGATAAAACATTAGACACTCCTATTAATATTGACAGTCTGTCGATACTGTTGTGCTACTTTTGTAACATGGGACGTTAACAGATAATACTTTAAATCAAAACACACTAATCTTATAATCACTGAACATGTACCAGGGTCTCCACTCTGCTCACTCCTCTTCCCAGCTTCCCCATCCTCACCTGCCTGGCTGCAGCTACCCTAGAAGCACATCACTCCCTGTGGATGAGGAGATGCTTTGGGGCAAAGATGATGACTTTAAGTAGCAAGGCAGGAGTAGTGATGGGAACCTCCTCATGGTTGCAACACTGGTGGGGCTGGTCCTGAAGGCAGGTGTGTCCCTTGTACCCAGATCTTGGAAGTCCTTTAGGGCTATGGCTGGATGCAGATTGGGCTGCAGGGTCAGTCCCCAAATGGTGGGGTTTTACTCTTGTGATTGCTCATGGTTTTTGATGGAGTGGATGCCTGCCTTTGTTGCATGTGTTCATGAAGTTTGGTGCAGGAAGCAGTGCAAGGATGACTTCATGTTGTGATGCAAGCCACCAAATTCCTGTTGGACCATGCTGGCTGAGCTTGCATGGGGTGAGAACACACGAAGTCAGAGTGATGCCTTTCATCTGTGGTGCTTGTCTCAATAACTTGGCACGTGTTAGCAGCTCCACATTTCTTATGAACTTTATTTCCTTCTAAATCTATCATGAAAATCACCATGTTCATCAGAGCTAAAGTTATTTGTTAAATGGTGTAAAAAATACACATTAAACAATAATGATTACTTTGGTAAACACAGATGTCTTTGTGTTATGGAGTGGGTTTTGCACATGAATTTGTACACATCGGTGAAACAGAATTTGCCATCTACCTTGAAAAATGGGAAACACAATCCATGCTAATTGCTTCTCCCTTAGCCCCCTGCTCCACCTGCTGTGCTGCTACAATCTGTTGATGCAGTGCTGCAATCCACGGCACACAAGGACCGGCTCGGCAGTGAGCAGGTTGGCACTTGCAGATGTGTGCCCATTGTAGGAGGTAGCAGGCAACAGTATTAACTTCTGGCTCCTTGTTTTCTAACTAGGAAGGTGTTTTTCAAAGGGGGAGGGGAAAAACCTTTATCTCACTGAAAACCATCTAGTGATGATCAGTTTATTCCCCGCATTATTAATGCTTATTTGGACGTTGCTTGGACTGCTGGATTAAACAGCTTTCCTGTTATGTATTGAAGAAAATGAAATACATGTCACAACAGCAGTGCTATGATGCTGACAACCATCCTTGGCTGTGCATCTCATTAGAAAGAGATACATTTTTCTTTGTTGTGTATCTGTGAATGACAGAAGTTGACAAACATCTTTTTCAAGAAGTTGCTGTTGGGAGAAAGTTACATTTATGGCAGAGAAACCAAGAAGAAACTGCTTGTTATGAAGGTAAATAGTTATTTTCTACAGTTATGCTTTATAAATCACCCTCCTCTTCTATAGTAATTACTTTTTCCTTTATTGTTGCATATACACTGAAGGAGATCCTCCTCTGGAATACTTTGAGAAAGAAATCCTAGAGGATTCAAAGTTTCGTTTGTATTGAAACTTGCACTTAAAATCCTTGTATTTCACAGTTTTAAAGACTGAATTGCTTATCCAAATGTACCCCACTAACTCACAGGGGACAGCTGAACTTTTCCATGGTGTTTTTTTGAGGGAGGGGGGTAAAGAGTTATTAACTTTGACATAGGAAGGATACTTGGGAGAAGTACTAGGTAGGGGCTTGGCTTGCTGTTGGCTGAACAGTGATGCTGTGCTTTAAAACACCCATTTTCCAGATGCATGATATGTTTACATAATTGATATCAACCTCCATTTCTGCAGGTTGCTGGTTTTAGCCCAGTTTAGTGCTTGCCTATTTTCAAAGCAGGAGCAATAACTCTGCTTGAGGTAATGGTGTGTATGTGCTTAGGGATCTTTGGACCATTCATTACAAGGAGAGCTGAGGAGCAATAAGAAGTCAGTATTTGCTTGGTTTTGTTGTTTGTTGTTTTTTTTTTAAAGAATACTTTCCAAAGTTAAGAGTGAAGATGTTCACCATCCTGGCTTAAATGGCTTCTGCCTATTCATAATGAATCAGGGAAGAAGACATTGCATATTCAGCTCCATTTGCACGACTCCCTGGATTTCCTAGGCATTGCACGGGTGCCAAGTTAGTGTCGTCTGGACCCAGAGAAACTTGAGAACACAACTGAGAAACCTCAAGTGGGAAGAGACAGGTGTGGATTTGTGGGAGGGAGAAGAGGAGGAGAGGAAGCAGCCTAGAATCCCTCTTTCCCATTGTCCCTCCTCCTCCAGTGTGTGATGGAGCGGTGGTTGCACAGCCCTCTCCTGAAGACATCTGCACCTGATTCAAGGCAGCTTTGCTGTTGTTGGGGGTCTATTTGTGGTGCATGGTTCAGGTTTGAGTGGTTTTGGTTTTGTTTTAAATCTAGACCCATTTACCTTCCAACATCTTGAAACAGAGAACACAATCTCTGCAAGGAATCATCATTTGGGGAAAAGTGTATTCATGGAGTCTCAGCTTACGCTCACCCTTGTGTCTGAAATTGTTTTACTTCTCTTACAAGTAACACCTAAAATTGCCACTTAGCCTTGCAGGCACTTTTAAGTCCGTATTTCTGATTGCAGTAGCTGGGGTGGAGTTTCCTTTGGGAATTCAAGGAGTAGGAAGTGTTGTTTGGAGGTTTTTTGTTGGGTTTTTTTTGCTGACTGGTGCTAATGTGTAGGTGGGGATGTGCTGCTGTTTTTGTAATACTTTTATTGTTTATGGAATTGTTAGTTAATTGATGGTAACAATGCCTGGAGCCTGGGAGAGGTATTCTTTTATGTTTGCTCAGATCAGAACAAGTAAATAATTCTCTAACTTAAAAAGTGATTCAAGATTCTTCTCCTTAGTTTATTTACCTCGCAGGTCTGCACCTACTATTTTCATACCTTGTTATCAAGTTTCCCCCAATTAATTAGTGTTATTTCTAACAAAACAACAGTTGGGAAGAATTACTATTTTTTAAGGTTTTTTTAGGCTGTAGCTGTATCCCTCTTGATGGACCCAGGAGTTCAGGAGCAAGTGCTGCACCTGAACTTGCTCCAACCTAGTTGGTATGGATGTGGTGAGTGTCAGTGTCCCTCTTTCACTTGCAGTCACTTCCATGTGAAATCTCAAAGGCAGAAGAGTATCAGATGGTTGAAAATGTATCTTTGAACTCCTGTTAATTGTTTCATGGTTTTCTCAGGCTAAAACCTACTTGGTAACTTTGTCCTCCACATTTATCCAATGAAACAAAATTCAAACCAGCCCACAAACTGGAGAATGTTTTTTATTTATATGCGGTGTGGTTCCATCTGGTCCACGTTAAGGACCCCAAAAATATATGTGATTAGCTTTATAGTTCACTGCTAAAGGTAGCAAAGCTGGCTTTTAACATTTTTCAAATTTTCAGCTAGCATCTCAAAACATTTGCTGGCATTTCCTGACTATGATTACCAAATATTTTCGTGGTTGTCTTTTTAAAGTATATTGCATAGTTTTCCTCCTTAAATATCACTGAAACCTCTGCTGTTCCCTTTATAACTCTTATGCAAACTATCCATCTCTGTCAAGAGTGGTCAGTCTCAAATCCCAAAGCTCAGTGTTAGGAAATGTCAGATAACACATCCTATTGAAGTAGTAAAATTTATGGCTATTGCTCTGAGCTCATGCTCAATACAATGAAATGCTGCACATTAGAAATAACACAAAAGGTGAGTTGTGCTGCTTCACAACAGTTAAGGGAGAGAGTTTAAGGTACTTGCCAAAAGCCAGCTCAGAAGTGCCCAGTGGGTGCTCAAGGAAGATTTAATATCATCAACGTAGCCCACTGTAAACTGGGAACAGGCTGCCCAAGGAGGTGGTGGAATCACCATCCCTGGAAGAGTTCCAAAACTGTGTTGATGTGGTGCTTGGGGACATGGTTTCCTGGTTTAATTGTGAGCATGGTAGTGTTGGACTCAACGATCTCAGAGGTCTTTTCCAACCATTATGATTCTGTGATTCTATGAGTCTAATCAAACTCCTATATTCCCACTAAATGAGTGGTTGAGATCTTGGAGAGAAGTGTAAGAAGTCTTTTTCTACTGCATTTAAGCTAGGTTGTCTCCTTTTGCAGCTCCTGTGCAAAAGGAGAGCACTGGTGTTGCCTTGTGAACTTGCCCTCTGGCATTTTTGGGCCTACAAGAAAGCTGGGGAGGGATTTTCATAAGGACATATAGTGATAGGAGAAGGGGTTATGGCTTTAAACAGAAAGAGGCAGATTTAGATTAGATGTAAGGAAGAAGCTCTTCACTGTGAGGGTGTTAGTCACTAGAATAGGTTGCCCAGAGAGTCTGTGGGTGCCCCATCCTTGGAAGTGTTCCCTTCAAGCAGCTTGGTCTAGTGGAAGGTGTCCCTCTCCATGGCACTGGGGTTGGAGCTAGATGATCTTCCAACCCAAACCATTCTGTGATTTTGCCACCAATGCATATTTATATCTGGAGTTACTCCGGACTGGAAAATACCCTGGCGCTCCTAGGAGGTTTTGGTGCAGCCTCAGCACTACCACAATCCCCAAGAAGGTCAAGAGACCAAATTATCAGACACTTGCAGTGTTTTTCTGCCTATGCCATACTTACTCTTGGACTACTTGGAGCTGAAGCAGAGAACTGCTTGCAGTTTGGCTGCAGCTTGTCCCACAGAGTACCATGGCACAAGGCTCTGTGGCTGCCCACTTCTCAAATACAATTGTAACAGCTGCAAGTTTTCTTTCAGTGCTTAGTTCTCCACCACCTCATTCAGCAAACTTCAGCTGGCACTGAAAGCCTGGAAACCCACCCTGTTTTCTGCCCATTTTCTGCACCTTAATGCTGCTGATGGGAGAGCAAACCTAAGCACGAGGTGTAGACTTCATTCTCCATCCCATCACATTAGCAGAAAATTCTCCCAGCATCTGCCACACAACATCCAGCTTGTGTAACAGCCTGGGAGAGTATTTTCCATGTGCACTGTAGCAGTTTGGGGGATTTTTCCTAAAAGTACAATATGTAGGCCTTGTAGAGGCTGCCTCTTAACCTCAAGTAGGTCCAGCAGTGTGTAGCAAGAAATGCCAAGGATTTTCAGGAGTTGAGCTGAAGGTGTTGTTTGAAGTTAACCGTATTTTATTTTCTCAGACCCTTTCTTGGGACTTAATTTATATAAGGCTGTGATGGGCATGTATAAACATTGTGATCAGGTTACAGTATAAGTGAAATAGGTAGACTGGTTTTCTTTTCTCACAATAAAAATGTATGAAATTCAGTTGCTTACCCCATAAAAAGCACATTTCTGTTACGGATTACTCTTATTTTAATGAGGCTGTTACTTATACACTAGTACATTAGCAAAGTGTCCTTTGATTTTTATATAGCAAAATGTTTATGCACTGATTCAGAGAGGCCTGACTGTTATTTCCCCCCAGCCCTCCAAACTCTGAATATGGGGAATTTGGGTCAAAAAGTTGTCAATATGAGATTGGGACATTTCTGGGTTACGTACAGGTGCCAATAAGTTGGGGAGTGAGTGCATGTCTGGCCATGCAGGGACCCTGATACCCCAGCTCCTCAGCAGCAAAGTGAGGGTTGTCCTCACACAGCTAAGTGCAGGGGTTAAATCCTGCACAGAGCCAAGGTGTAAGGAGGTTTCTGAGTTGCTGGCACCCTTTTGATTGTACCTTCTCTGGAAGAAAGCTGGCAGCAGCGGTGAAGCGAAGCGGAAAGCCTGGCAGCGGGATGAAGACATCTTCTGTCCATCTCTTCCTGTGAAGCTGAACTGAAGCCTTCCTGTGCTGCTTAAAATTGTAATTTTGGATAAAAGGCTCTGTAATAACTTGGGAAATGTGTGAGAAGATCTTGTGTTAATACTGTATAAACCTTCTTTAACTTCAGGAAGCTTAAAATCAAATTTGGCAGAGCTTACAAGGGCAGTGAATGTGGAGCCACTTGACTCCAGTAGCTGAGAGAGTCGGCTGACAAACCTGCAGTATTTTGATTTCTTTTTTACAATGCTATCTGAATCCTTGAAAGTATTTATTTCCTTGTGAATGTGTGTAAAAACATGTATTTGACTTTACCTATATGTTAAAAAATTAAATGTCATGTTCTGTGGACAGATTTTTCCTGTGTCTTTGGGGAACCCAACTGAGGAGAGTATTACAGTGCAATTCAGGTTCTCAGGGTTTCAGGTTTTAAAAAAGAGATGTAATAAGGGAGGTTAATTGTGGAACTAGGAGGCTCCACTGACTCATCTTCTGAATAAAGAAACTCAGATGTGTTGTGACCTCAAGAAAGTGAATTTTTAGAGCAGTTGAAGTTAGAAATCTGGGATAAATTCGGATATTTGAAAGTCATGGTAACAAGCATTTGTAAGAGTGTTTCATGCTCTATAGTAAGATTGCATAAGGGCACAGGATGAAGCATCTGATTTTTTGCCTTTTTTTTTTTTCCCTTTTGGCATTCTGTTTGTGACAATTACATGACTCTCTATTAACTGTGTGTGGAAGAAAGCAGTGTTATGAAATGAGGAGAGATTTCCTTCATCTGTTACTCTGTAGGTAATTTTTGTGCTTTTTCCAGTATTTAAGTACCTCTTAACTGCTTGCTGTCCATCTGTATACCATTCATAGTACTGTAAACTGGTATATGTAGCATGACCTTGTAACTTGCTTTGTTTGTGCATCTGCCAGTACAATATGTTGTCTTTCCTTAAAATGCAAATATGCTCCATGCAGTACAGAGCTTCTTAGTCAATAAATAAATGGAGGTAAAAAACTGTACCTAATACCCATTTAATTTAAATTCATTTTATAAACATAAAGACGCCTTTTAAGAGAAGCTTTAATTCAGACTAGCACCTTGATTTGTGGTTGCCATGGAGAATCAAATCTGTCATTTGACAAGAAAAGTCACCCATTTATGACAGCACTTTATCTTGTCTCTCCAGGGGAAGAAAATGTCAAAAGTGAGAGCAGGAAAAAATAAAGCCTTGAAACACCAGAATTTCTTGATTTCATTTTTATTATTCAGCTATCATATCCCTTCTGATAATAGCAAGTTGGTGAAAATAAATAATGTTCCTACAGTAAAATCAAATATTTCCTATTGCAATGGACAGGGCTCTTTGTGATTGTCAGTGCTGTGAAGTCTGGCAAGAAATAGTGTTATTAGATAAACCCACAGTGCCCAAATCCCATTTTCTTTTCATTACAGTGTCAAAATAATTATACCTGTGTAATTTGGGTAAGAAATTGTAGAATAAGTAAAATGGTCCATTGGAAGAGATTGCTGTAAGCTTGTGTTCATTATAGGGTGGGGTTTTTACATGCTGAAGAAAAAAAAGAAAAAGATTAAAAAAAATTATGTAATTTCATTTGAATAAAAATGTCTGGTTACTCTTTCATGTTCTGTACAACCAGAGGAGACAGCAGGTGCTGCATTCTGTTGGGGTTTTTACATCCATGCATCTTTTGTAAGAGAGAGTTAAAAGAGGCTGGAGTTTAACACTTTTTGATTCTCAGGTGAAAAACCTCTGAAGCATTTCAAAGATACTAGATCATATTTTATTGTTGCCTGAAAAGAACATTTTTGAAGTGGTTTTTATTTGGTGGGGATTAAGAAATGGCAAGAATCAGAATATAATTAGCTATCACAAGTGTTTACCCATGTACATTTGATCCATATAGACACTAAGTTGCCCCCAGGGGAGAAACACTTTGCTGTAGCATTGCATTACTTCTTACATAAATCTAAAAAGTGTCGTTGAAATGAGGAGACTAAAATAATCCACTCCGTGCCTCTCGCCTCAGACGCCGTGTGTGCCTTTGCGCAGCGTTCGGGGTTTGATGTGGTTCAGGAGTAATCTTGTATCAATGAGATAGCGTTCGAAGAGAAAGTCCTTTAGTGGTTTAGTGTAAATATTGGGCTGGTAGGGGAGCTGCTGGCGGGAGGGAGAGGGTGTGCCTGTGAGATTACAAAAAGGGAGAGAAAGGAAAGGGTTGGAGGTTTTTTTTCCCCCTCTATTTTTTTTTTGCCTTCCCCCTTGAAATTGGCTGGCAGTGCCAGATCCATAGCCAAAGCTAGTTGGGATCTGCTGTGAGAAAACAGGCAGCACAATAGTTCCCTCTTCCTGCCTTCATGCGGAGCCTGAAGCCAAATCCTGCTCTCAGATACTTGTGTGTAACTCTGCTTGCCTTCACCAGGCACTTACCATGCCTGTCCGGTGGAAGTAAGTGATGTGTTGTGTCCTGGGGTTCTCTAAACATGTGTGTTGTTGCAAATACCACCTTAGGTGGGAAATAATTGCAAGATGGATTTTTAATTATTTTTTATATATTTTTTATTTGATTTTATTCTTTACCATGTATTAACATCCTGTCGTAGGATTTGTGTTATCATGGGCTACCAGAACGCGATAACATAGTGGGGTTTTGTGAGACCATCTGGAATAAAAGAGGGTGAATTAAAGATGCTCTCTGGGGTTATGGAATCTTAAAGATATTAGAGGGTTTGATTTCCATAATGTCTGCCTCTCCTTTTGCCCAACTGTTGATATAATCTGCTTTAAAATCGATTTGCTGTCATCGTGTAATCAAAGCCTTAATTGCATCATCATTGACTTCAGCATTTTTTCCTGATAGATTGGTGCAGCTGATGGTGAAAATGTTGTGAAAAAAGAAACAAGTGTTTGAAATCATTTCTCTGGATGTGCTGTCTCTTGCATATGGACAACAATTTTCACAAGTGCCTGAATAATCCATGAGCTCCTGATTTTTAGTGAGATGTGAAAATGTTTTCCTTTGTTCACAACCTTGAGGCTGGATACCACACAAACTGTTTAACTTGCTGATGTCAAGACTATTGAAAGAAGTAATAAAAGACTGATATTTAGCATGGCCTTGTCAAAACTATCTTTTAAAGTATTTAGTCCATTTCAAATTGTAACTTTCTACAAGTTGTTCTTAAAAAAACAATTAAAAAAAGGGGTGGTGAGGGTAAAGCTGCTTGTCTGCTACGAGGTTGTTCCCCGAAGCACCGAATTATAAGCTCTGTCTGAGGGAAGACTGAATAGAGTTTAAATACTGTTATAAACCAAAAAATTGTAACTTGTCTCTCTAGTTTCCTACGGATGCTGTCTGAAATGGCTGATATCCTGTCCTGAAAATCACAGATGGAAACTTCGTCTCAGTACAGCGCTGCGGCAATAAATGAAATGAAAGTAGCGGAGTCTCATTTACATTTCAGAAATAGTTCTCTGCAGTTTCCTGTTCCACCAACCAGATTTTCTGGTGTACCTGATGTTGGTTGTTACCCACATTTAAAGGGCAGCCCTTTGGGTTTGACCCTTGGAGAATTGTGAGGATGTAGGTGATGCTCTTCCATTACCGAGGGATGCTGTGTGCCGCAGTGAGTCCCGGTACAGCAATAACTGGAGCAACAACGGCTGTTTGATGCTGTTCTGACAAAGGTTAACTCCTTCCTTTTGGCTTTCACAGTTCTCTTTAGTCAGAGCAAGTACAGCACAAGCTTTTCTCTATTATTTTCTGGGTGATTTATTTAAGTTTTGTTTTTGTTTTAGTAACCTGTTTCAGAAACATAACCAGACTCTGAAAGCCTGGGGTAGAAAATAGCAACACTCAGGTGTTGTTTCTGTCAGGGGGAAGTCGGACTGAATGCACACTTTGTACAAGTGAATCCATGCTTTGTTAAAGAGAATACATACCAGGTGCTAATAAGGCTGTGTATTGACTATAAGTGCCTTTTCTGGGAATCTCTGAAAGAGAAGAAAGTGCAGATTGCAGGAGAGGATGGAGAACACCATAGATCAGGGTAATGATGTGATACGTGGCAGTTTCTGTGTGTTAGTCCATCCCTTTCCCCAGCACAATAAACACAATTCAACTCTTTAGCAAAACTGAGGTATCCCACTTCTTTTGGACAAACACCTGTGACTTTCTCTAAAATTTAGAGGGCCAGAAATGAAGCTGCTTGTGGCCATGTGGTAAGTCTTCTGAGAGCACCCATAGATCTCACCAAGTCCCTTCAGCTGCGTGAGCAAAGGCAAACGGGCACATAATGGAGAGGAACAACAGCACAACTCCTTGCTGTATAAAGAATTCGTCTTTGTTAATGTATGGATGCATATGTATGTGTGTATGTATTTTTAACAGAGCTGTAGCGTCTCCATGCAGGCAGTGTGAGGAGTTGTCACTATTGAGGGGAATCCAGGGCAGGCATATGGCACTTTGCCGAGCCTACTGAGTCCAACTGAGGTGTGGTGGTGGAAGATGAGTCCCACTGTGCCTCAGCATTCTCCTTGGGTGATGCCATGTAGGGTGCCAGGGCTTTGGTAACATCCTGTATGAACCCCCGCAGCATAAAGGCAGAAGGATTTCTAGCAGACATCGAGGTGTTTGCAATGGTGGTGCCACTGGTTGGCCACCTTAGCAGCAGGTATCCCAAGGAGCAGTGGAAGCTCCTGGTTTCTCACTGAGCCACACGTTGCTTTGGAGTCATTGGAATCATCAAGACACTTCAGATTGTTTAAGGATACTGGAGTGTTCTTTGTGGTCCCACCACAGGACAACCTCAGATTAATGGCTGTTGGAGTGACCTCTTCAGGCTCGATGCCTCCACACTGCCCTGCCATCAGCAGCTCCCAGTGCTACCTAGCAGTGTGGTGCAGCAGCAGCTTCTGCTGTTTGTTCTAGTGGTGATGACTTGTGGTGTGCATCTTTTGTTGGCCAAAGCTGTGTCATGTTATCTCTTTACTGCTCTTTCTGGTTATAGCTGCTTCTTGCTACTGTTTCAGTTCTCGCTTCTTAAAGACAGAGTAAGACATTCTCAAGAAATGACATAGACTAAACCCAGGTGTATGTGAAAACAACTTTCAAGATGTTAGTCTGACACATGAGATTTGGGAAATGACAAGAGTTAACGTGGCATAAGCCTCCTTAACCAAGTCTTTTGACTATTCTACATTGTGAAACTCTCTGGACTAATCATGTAGTTTGGGGGGTGTTTTCTGTTTGTTTAATTTTTTTTCTTCCCAAAGAGCCTTGTTTGGGCTTTGGCATGTCACCTGCACCCAAGTGCTCCAAGCTTGGCACGTGGTTCCCTGTTCCTCATTTGTCTGTGCCCACCAAGAGACACCTGGGGCTAGTTTTGCAGAAGTGATGTGGAATTTGCAAGCACAGCTGAGGCCAGTTGGGGCTATCTGTAGCACATGGGGTTGTTAGTATCCATAAAGTCATGGTGGGCTCAGATTGGTGCTTTGAGTAATTGGGTAACTCAAACCAGCAGTTCTCAGTAGTCTCCCTTTTATTTGTCTTTGTTGCCCACCAGTGAGATGGTTCTGGTGCCACTGAACTTCTCTGGAAGAAGAGGTAAGACTTTTATTAATGTCCCAAACTCTGATTCTGTAATGAGGCAACTAGAGACATGATCAAGAGTAATTTAGCTTTGGGTTTGCGTAGGAGTAATAAGTAGTATGTGCTACTGGGGGTACAGATATTGTAATGGTAAAAATAAATGCTTAATTACTACACATTAGATGGGAGTCCCATAGAAAAAAATCGGATTGTGGAAGTGAAGACTTGACTGTAATACTCCTTCCAAAGGTGTAAATCAAGCTTGCATGTTGATGTTGCCAACTTTGTTGCTTAGTTTTTTGCAACCTTCATGTTATTTTAGTATAGCTTTGGATGCAGTTCTATAAAGGATGTACAGCAATATGTTAACATGCTGTGCCATCCTACATTTAAGGCTTGTAATAAGTTTGTTGTTTTTTTTTCTGGTTTTATCTTTGCCAAAAAAAATTAGTGACTTTTGAACACTGAAGTATGTGTTCATGTGGCTGCGTTTTTCTTTGATTGTGGGTCCTGTATGGCCTTTCTTATCACAAGATCTCAAGGTTGTTACTCTGTTCCCTTTGTACCTAGAAGAAGCAGTCAGGGCAGTGCCTGTGCTTCACTGAGATCCCTGCTCAGGGCAGGGTATGTGGTGGTGGGAAGGGCTGGAGGTGGAAGAGCAAGCACACAAGAGTTTATAAGCACTTAAGTTAGACTCTTACAGCTAAAATAGCTAAAATATAAATATTTGCTGAGGATGGGAAAAGATATACCATTTTAGTTATTTTTGCCTAGATGTTATGGGTCTGGTTTTTGAAGGGAATTCTTGCGAAGCTTTGGGTTTTATTGTCTAAGGGAAACAGTGGTTCTCATGCTATGTGTGAAGTTCCTGATGACAGGAATTTTTTATTCATTAGAATGATTAAATACATGGAATAGGGTTTTATTCCCCCCCCCCCCAATTATTACCTTTTTTCCTATTGATGGCTGTAGCTACACTCATCTCATCCAAACTGAAATGAAGATAGGAAGAAGTATAGAATTCATTCCTCCTATTTCAATGTCCAAATATACTAGTTCAAGTGGACTCACAGATGACAGAATTAATGATATTAGTTTGTGTGCCTGGCTTTCAGGATGATGAGAGACTGGTGTCTTTACTACTGATGTTTGTACTGGCGCTCTGCACATCCTGAGATAATGTGCTTCAACTCTCTTTGCCTAAATTTCACCGTATATACAATTAGATAACCTTTATCAGCTTTACAGGTTTTGCAACTATTCTGTGTGCCTTTGGGTGTTCCCAGAGCACCAGGACATGGCCCTACTTCTCTCCTTCCCCTATCCCAGCTCTGCCAGCTGGATGTGAGTCATTCCTGAGGATTAGGCAATCCTGATCTTGGCTTTCTTAATTAATTGATTACTGCTCCTGATGGAACAAGTGGGAGCCCTCACTGTTAGTGTCTGGGGAGATGTTTTCAAGGGTGGTTCAGGGGGATGTTGGCTTCCATAGAAGCTCACTGACCCCCTGGGATGGGGCAGTGCTTCCCAAGGCAGGAGCTGGCATTTCCCTTGCACCCTGGAACGTGCCAGTGCTTCTGCTCCCAGAGCCTCAGGGCCTCCTCTGGATTTCTTACGCTCTTCTCCATGTGAGGCTGAATTTAATTACCAGGGATAAGGTCCTCCAGAACAGACCTTTAAAAGTCCTATATAAAGATGCTGCTCTTAAGTAATTCAATATTTCAACTGCTCTGTGCTGGATTGATTGATTGATTAATGGAAGAGTTCATTTAATTAATCCAGAGCTTCACTAAGTCACATGTGTTACAGTAAATACTGCGATGGTGGCGAGTGATAAAAGAGGTGGTTGGGAGCTGCGGCTCCTCGCTTTCAACTCTCATCCCTTTGGCTTTATAGAGAAGCTACAGGTGCAAAGGCACCATGAATGGCTGGGGGTGTGTGCTGGGGCTTGTGCTAGATGAATCTTGTTGGGTTGCTATCTATAGGCTGCTAAATATATTTCGGATGGCAGGCAGACGTGATACTTTGTCACTTCCTACAAGTGTGCATGTGGAGCGAGACGGTTTTTCCCCCTCTAGCCCCAGCACACGCCCAAGTGGTTTGCCTCAAATTTTGGCTTCTGGTATGTTGCTATGTCATTGCATATTGACAGGGACAATATCTGCTGTTCCTGAGTTGAGTTCTCTCTACCAAGTACCTGCTTATGGTTTGGATGGCCAAGTTTGGTCATTAGTGGTGGGTCCCAGGGACCTCCCCTGTCGTGGTGGCTGGTGAATATCTGCATGTGTGTGCTGTTGTGGTACGTGTGCACCCCTGTATGTATACAACACCCTGGGGAGTTGTTATACTGGCTACAGAATACCCTAAAACTGCAGGTTTCGGCTCAAAGTCTTGTATTTTGGCCACAGAAGAGTTATGTATGGAGCTGGGAAGCCTGGTCTGCAGGCTGATGGAGGTTTTATTGCTCTTTTCCTCACACTCATCACTCTTGGTAGACTTAACAGAGGGAAGTTGTTTCCCTCTGAGGGTTGTCTGTGTTGGCTCCAAGTATGCAAGGTGCTTGGGGACAGGACTATTGTGAGGAGCTTTGCAGGAGCTCTACTAGGGCTTTGGTGGTCCCATACCCTGGTCTGCCTCTCATGGAGAAGCGTTAGTCTTGTACAGAAAGATGTCTTTGGTGCATTTGGATGGGGAGGGGGTGACTAAAATGGCTGTGATCCTGGCACCCTAAAACATGGTACCAATGTTCCCACATCTGTCATTGTACAATGCATACACATAAAGGAAACATGACTGATCTGCCACAAACCCTTGGCAGGGACAAGAACTCAAAGCTCCTTCTCATGGGCTGTATCTCTGAGCTGGGGGCTATGCCTCTATACTGGAGAAGTGACAGTTGGTGGCTTCAGGATCAGTCATCACTGTTGTATTTCCAGATTTCTCTGACCACGCTTTCTACAAGTAGACCTAGATGAATAGACATATGATACACACACAATCATCCATGCTACTGTTGAATGAAGGCTATTAAAAGCCCACAGGCTGGACAGCCTCACAACTGGCTTTGCTTCTACACAACCCAACACGTGGGCAGTTGCATAGCAGCTGAGTGTGCTTTTTTTTTTTTGCTTTTTCCTCCTTTCTGTTTTTTTGAGAAAGAAACAAAGCCTTGATTCGTGGCCCAGCAGTTTAGTGCCTCTGTCATAGGTTGGTGGTTTGTTGTGTGGTTAAGCTTGGTTCTCAGACCTGTGTGCTGAAAGGTAATGGGGTTCATCTCAAAGAGAGCTTTTCTCGGCAGGATGTCTAACTATGTGTTGCTTCTCTTGCTAGTCTTACAGAATTTAGTCATGGTAGAATATCTGATGAATAGCCTTTGGTAAAAGGCTTGCTTTTTTATTTTTTTTCTTTTCTTTTGGTTTTGGTCACTGTAATACTGTGAAATGCTGATGGAAAGCCTAGTGCAAACGATGGTTAAACGCTAATGCGATGGGCGATACGTTGAACTGTAGGAGCAGTGCATCCCTTGTGCTGCTGGTGGAATTTTGGAGGTGCTCCAAAGGATGCTGCTGGCTGGGGGGATCTTGGGTGAGCTTGCTGGTGTCTGGCCAGGCAGCAGTAAGATTCATGGCTGGTGCTGCTTCCCAGCCCTGGTCATAGCACAGGAGGGAGCCCCTTGACACTCTTTTCCTCCAGTGTGGGAGGGAAATCCTGCTTGGTTTTGATGCTCGCTCTCTCTCTCACCAACCAGCCTGTGCAGGAGCTAGCATGAGCAGGAGGCTTTTTTAAGCTCTTGGATTTGGAGTGGCTGCATTGTTCATCTTGATGAAATTGTATTTAATTACCTTTGTGTTTTGTCCTTTTGTTTCAGTGTGAAGATTACAGAAGTGGGAGGGGGGAGAGAAAGGATAAAAAGTGTCTAAATGAAGCTCCCTCATATAAAACACATATAAAAACTCTGTGAGATGCCTTTTATTCCCTGGCCCTTTATCTTCCCTCACAAGCTTTCCGAGAATGAGTAGTGCATGTTGAGGTTTATCTTTGCTTTTATGTGCAGTAGCCACATGCTTAACATCGAGCCTGTTTGAGTTGCATTTCATAGGGCTTTTGCAATCCCTTTATAAAAGGGTCTGATCTGCTAACATCACCCTCTTTAGATCTAGCAGGCAGGATGTTCCTCCATACAATGAAGTGCTCACAGTCTCTCTTGCCAGACCAGTAAGTGAATGATTTCAAGCCTGGTGGGCAATACTTGTGTCCATGCGTAACACAGACAGACCACAGTAGTAGGCAGCTGCATGTAATTTTGAACTCCACTCATTGAACTGTAATAAAACAATATAAGCACTGCTTGGGGGAAAGATTGGATGCAGTTATCCTTACACAGGGCTCGGGCATATGAAAGCAGTGCTGGCTGACAAGAGGATTTTGAGATTTGATTTTGATTGAATTGCAGAATTGAACAGGCCAGGAATGTCAGTGGAAGGCTAAATGCCTGTAGTGCCATAAAGTTTTATTCATGTGAGGCTTTCCAATATAAAGTAGATGGATTATTGGAGAAGGTGTCAAGGGACATGAAATAGAAGTGCCCAAAACATAAAATGTGGGTATAAGGATAAAATTACTTCTTGCTTAGTGGGTAATTAGCTCACAAAAATATTTAGGGTAGTTGTTTGTTTATTGTTCAACCTTTTTAAAGCTAATTCATTGCACAATATAAATTAATAGTCTTTGGGTTTTACTTCAGATCTCTCTGGCTGGAATTCATCTTGCTTTTAAGAACAGGTTTTTAATGTCTTTTTTTTTTTTAATTAGAAAGAGTCTCATTTAAAAAAAAAAAAGTGGGGGGATGGTTGGAGAGAGGAAAAGTCCACAGGATAGAAAGGAAAAGGAAAAAAAAAAGTCCACAGGATATGAACACTCAGCAGACACTGAAAACTATTATGCTCAAAAACAAGAGCGGGATGTGTATTCACATACCACAACACACTGACTTATTTCATAGCTCAGTAATGCATACGTAATTAGAGTCAAATTTGCATAGGACAGCTGATATCCAAATTTGTGTGGCATTAAAGATGGCTTCACTCGTTTGCAGTGAACTATGAACAGTAAATAAAGTCCCAAAAAGACTGGATGTGGGTTAGCAGAAGTGTGCTGCAGTTTTGTGCCCAAATTCTTTATCCATTTAAAGACCTCTGTCTCAGTTAACATTTTCCCTAAACATACTCTAAATCACATAGGTTCTGACTGCAGGAAAATAATCAGAGCTTTCTGCTACATCCATTCACGTGGAATTATAAAATAAACTTGAAAATGGCCTTCTGTTACAAGCTCTTTCTTCTCTTATAAATTGTGTTTTTTGGAAAAGGTTCTTGTTCTGTTAATCTTGCTTTAACCAAGAACACGAATACCTTTCTATATGTGTATTTTATTAGGAGTAGTGTGTGGTGCATACAAGCCTGTCAAATTGGGGTCTCAAATTACCACAAAATATATAAACTTGTGAAATTGTATTTAAAAGTGTATTTAAAGAGCAGCAGATATTTATATTTTCTGCACTAGTTGCCTGTGAGCTGTGTTCTTCCATTTCAGTCCCTCCTGATTGAGCTCATATGTATGTTTAGGTAGTATTTATATGTAATTGTCTTTTTTTCTTTTTAAACCAAAATGGTTTTTACTGTGCAGGTTTTAATTATTGGTTTTGAAATCTTCTGTTGAGGGTCTGGATTTGTAAATTCTCCAGGAAAGAAATGCCACATTCAGTGTTGGTGGTAACTCCCTAGAGATTTGTTAAAGTTTTATTTACCACATGTTCTACATATCATTCCTTCACAGTATTTTGGGTTATTTTGTTATTATTTTAAGTTTGCTGAAAGTAAATGTGCTGAGGATTTGCCTAAATGAATAGCAGTTTTCCTGATGAGTTTCTTTGAAGGAAAAGGATAAAAAAAGCTTCCTTCTCCCCTCCACCCCCCAATTCATACATGCTATAGTCCTTGAATTATGTGTGCTAGAGATGCTGTAGTCAATAGAGTGACTTTTCTTTTCTTCCTCCCCCTCCCTTTCCCCCTCTCTAGCTTCAATTTTTTTTTAATAGGGTTTCACATCAGACTGTAATGCAAAAGGAATTGCTGTGTGTGGCTGTTGTGGGTTCCTAGCTGTGAGGATATAGTGGGGATACTGGGAGCTGATGCAGAAGCTGGGAAAGCGCTGCTGTCCCTGTGCCCCCACTAAGCTCTCAGTCCTTGGTTAAATGTAGTTCTGAGCAAACTCTGCTGTTCCTTCAAGAGAACGAATGAGATGCATGGCTCTGAGTTTGATGTTTGGGTTTGGTTTTTCTTTACTTGTGGACTTTTTTTGGTCAATTTTCCCTAAATGGCAGGCCTTTCACTGAGAGGAGCTGGCTGAGGATGGGGCAGCTAGGGGCTCACATCAGTAAAGCCAAAATATTTACAGAGTCACCCAGCAGCAGAGAAGTGAGAACTTTGAACCCAAGATACTAAACAGGCTTTTTAAAATTACCTCCTGAGTTTTAGTAGCTTCTTCAAATTTAAGAAAGAACTGGAGCTTCTCTTCTGTTCTCTTTTAGATTGCTTTTTTTCCCATGTTATTGACTGTACTACCTATGTCCTGCTTAATATTTAGGCAGTTGTTATTGTAGGCAGGACAAAATAGATGAGTTTTAGACAGTTTTTGAATATCACTGATTTAAATTCTGTAATACTTGATTTTAAAGTCTTTTTAAAATACAGTTTTAAAAAGGTAACACTGAAACGTGTGACAAATGTGGTGTTTTAAAAGATTAAAAACAAAATGTTTCTGGTGGTGTTTTAAAGAAAATTATCCCAAAGACCTAACTGAAATTAACTTTTTCAGTTATTTTAGAAGACATGAAAATAGAGAAGCTTTAGCTACTAATGGCCTCTTCTGTAGTTAAATAGTTTGGTTTCAGTTTTCACTGGGATGAGGCTGAATAGTTAGTTTCAGTAATTCCTTTGGTGATTCAGTAAAAATTGAGAAACTAATACGGAGCTGAAAAGAGGAAATCACCTTCTCCCTGTCCAATCTAGGGATAAAATAAAGGTGCAGGAGGATGAGATCTAATACTGCTGAGATCCTAATGTATTCAGTGTTCTTAGAAAGATCATGTTCAGCAAATGTTTTACATGAATAAATGCATAAACTCATTATGTATCCAGCATATTTAAGTAACATTCATTTAATAAATAAGAATGTTTTTTCATTTTGTTGCAGTTCCACTTTTTAACTAAATGAAGATCAATGTGAATAACTAACTTACCAACTAATAAATAGTTATCATTTCTGACATAGTCATAACCTTAATGTTAGGGATACAAATGAATGTGAAAATAACCTATGCTCTTGTTTAGCAGGGAGAAAAGCTTAATGAAAAGGTTATATTAAGTTGATAACCAATTAGAATCAATCCTTCTCTAAGAAAATAAATACAAAAGTACCAATGTAAAACAAGATTAAAACCAGTGATTTAAACCATATTTCCTGCTTTCTCATATAAGCCATGATTAAAATCAGTGATTTAAATCACTTTGATTAAAATTAAGCTCATGCTGAGAGTGGATTTGCTTGTGGTCACCAATGTCATCTCTGTGAAGATAAAGGCAATGAGTCCAAAGTGCCTCCTTGGTCACTGAGCCTCAGCTGTGTACAAGAGAGATCCAGACTGAAAGGAATGGGCACGATTCCTCTTATCACCCCTTGCAGCCCTTGGCTCGTTTCAGAGAGGATCCATCAGAGTTTGAGGGCTTGACAGGTAGGGTGGACCCTAGTTCCCTTCTGGGATGGATTTAGCTCATTGTTTATGGAAATGCAGGAGTTCAGACCTCTTTTCCCCCTGTGCATCCCATTCAGGAAGCTTCCCCATTGCTTTCTGGCCTCCCAGCTTGCTCCTGGAGGGATTTACTTGTCATTCCCAGCTGTGCTCAGCTTTCCCCAGTGTCTTGGCTATTCCTATGCCCCTCAAGCCTGTTTGAGGTCCTGGCACTGGCACCAATTTGTGTTAGCTCCCAGAAGGTATTTTTGTCAAATCAATTCTCCTAGTTAAATAGCAAGTATTAAGGCTTCTGTTATCCTTTCCTCAAAAGCTCCTATTCCAAGGCACTCTCCCTTGCAGTCAACAATTCCTGGCACAGAAGACATGCTTCTCACACCATGGTTCAGACTGTGGTGAAGCCCAACCCTTCACACAAGCTTCATCACCAGCTCTTTCTGGTTCCCTTCTAGGCATCCTGCTGCAGAAGTAGGAAGAAAATAAGCTTGGCTACACAAAACCCTCAAGAAGAGTAAAATAGGCATATTTTAGCCAGAAGCTTTTGGCACAGGGGCAATCAGTAGAGCCCTGCCTTGGTGGTTGGTGGAGAGGAACTCATGTCATAAGAGCATAGATCACATCTTGCCTTGACAAGGTCTGAATGTTAAAGAAACCCAACATAAACCTTGCTATGCTTTGGGTCAGAGATGTCAAGTAGAGCAGATTGCATTAAAGTTAGACATAAATTATTTAAAATGCCCATAAAGATGGGTCACTGGTCCTTGCATCAGTAGAAGTCAGTGGTATGCTGTAATTGTTTCCATGTGATGGCCTTTTTGAACACAGAGTGGAAATCCTTTGCAACGTGTAGAAGTTGAGGGAAACACGTGGAATTTATTGTAGTAATGTTTCTAGCTGGAAGTTCTCAAAATAATTAGCTTGATTTAGCTCTCTCATTTCTGCCTGTATTCCAGGCTATGTCCAAACCTTTTATGGAGCATAAATAGTTCCTTCGTGCTGTGCTGGCAGCCAAATACTCATGCTCCAAGAAAAAGGCAGACAGACCTTCCACCAGTGCTGGATGAAGTCAGTTCTCCTGAAGGAGGCAGATGTTTTGGCAGAGGAATGTGCCATGTGTTTCTTGAGTCAACCATCGTAAATATGCAAGCAGTTGGTTCTTGCAAAGAAAGGTTATTTTTTCCTTCTCTTATAGGGGTAACTAATAGTGGACTGATGCTATTAGTTAATGGCATTTAGACCATATGACTTCTTAAAACTGCACAAATACAAGTGAATGAAGATTGGGATGTGTGTTTTAACACAGTCAAGTTTCCTCAGCAGGTTTTCCCAGGCTTAATCCATGCTAATTTATTCTTCTTACATTCTGACTGCAGTGACTATCTTGAGACAAATCAGATGAATGGGGTCAGATTTGTAGCTGGTATGAAGTGACACAGTTCCTTAGTTCTCCTGTAGTTGGTGGAGCTGTGCTGATTTATGCCAGCCAGGAGCTGAGGCTGAGGTGTCTGCCTTGGTATCTGACACTTAGCTTAACATAGTAGTAGCTAGTAACTACATTTGGAGAAAAAAAAACAACCCAAAACCAAACCCACCCAAATACAGTCGTACTTGTAATGTGCAGCATCAGGGAGGCATCCAAGCAAATAGTCAAAAATGGGTTTGGGGAGACAGAGGTGTGTAGCACAGAACCTGTATGGACTGTAGGATGCAGAGATGTAGGACAGAGTCCCAGGGAAATCTAATTTATAGAGCTGTGATTTGTAGCTGGAAATATTAGTGCATCCACAACTGAAGTTTCAGATTTGCTTTGGAAAGTTTAATATTTCCTCAAGCAGCATTCCTGCTATGTGTGAATAGACAAATCCATTCACCAAACACAAAATACAAATGTATGGAGCAGGTCATGAGAGATGACCTGAGAGCAAGCTTGTTTAATCAGGCTGTGAACCCACAGGTGTTTTGGGATGTGTCCCTGTGGGGCAGAAAATGCCCCTGGGTGCACAGTGATGTGCTGTGATGTTGCCATTCTTTAAGCAGGTGGTGCTATATGCTTGGATGTGTCTGAAGAATGACCCTGTGGAGGTGCTTGGTTGGATTCTCAGAGCCTGGAAACTCTTCTGGCTTGGCTGATAGCTATTCATTCAGTCTTGAACATGTTGGTTCTTCTTTTGCAAATGGCTTTGTGTGGTTTGGTCTTGGCAAGGAGTAACTGCTAACTAATGTTCTTACTGTGATGACTGTTATCTCCTGGGCTTTTGGGTTGGTTTGTAGGTTTGGGGTTTTTTGGCTAGTTGATGTAAAATTGGAGATAAAGCTGGGCAGTGTCATGGAGACCATTCTGAGTTTTCAGTTCAGAATACATCAACCTCATCAGAGCAATAACTTCATTGTGGTTGCTTTGGGAGGCAGGCCGCTAGCTAATTCATGTGAAGGATGAGGTGGGTGCATGTGGGTAGTAAGAGATTTTTGGCATTTGCTCTTTGCTTTTGAAGTGCACGGAGAGCCCACTTTGGTTCCAAGCTCAGAAATAATACACCTAAGACTAATTAACCACACTAAAACTGGAGATCATTTGAAGAAAATGAAGGTGGCAAACCACACCAGGTAAACTTTGCAAAAGGCAATGCAGAAGTTGTAGTGCTGCTCTTTAATATTCAAGATTTATATCTTGAAGAGTTATCTTTAGAAAAATAAACGTTCTCTTGGAATCAACAATACAAAACCTGTGGTACAGGTTGCAGAGAGCTTCTTTCTCCAGAGAGGCTGTAAAGAGGGTGATGATCATCTGAGCAGCTTGAGATCCCCACAGCATATGTAGGTCTGATGCTGGCTCATTTGCTGGAGCAAGCTGAAAGCTGCAGCAGAGGAAAGCCCTGTCTGGTATAAGATTTTTTCTTTTTTTTTAATAATAAAAATGAAACTTCCCCTTTGTGATTTATGATCCCTCTAACAATGCCACTTTCTCAAAGCCATGCATCATACACAAACAATGGGCCACATAGAAAAGCCTGCTCCCCGGAGTATTACCAAGCATGTAATTTTGTCTTTAAATTCTTCAGAGTAAATTGTAAGAACATGACTTCATAGGAACCTTTGAGACATTACAGCTTTTAATAATGCTCTGCTGCTACATGTAATACTTCATTTGTTTTTTTTTTAACTTTTATTAATTAAATTGCTCCTTGTGTGTGCGTGTGCAGCGGGGAGGAGATCCTGTGCATCCTGGCATGCCCAGGAAGGTTGTGCATGCCAAGGTCTTTTCTCCCCTTCTGAAGGGTCTGATGGAAGTTCATGAAGGTTTTCCTTCAGTTTTTAGCTCCTGGAAAAGCATACCACTACAAACTAGCCTGTCCCTCCAGCCTTGGTGCCTGCAGGTGCTGGCTGGTGTGCCCACGAGGGGGTGCGCACGAGAGACGCATCCTCCTCTTCATCTCCATCTCACCTGGTTCCAAACACTGTGGGGTGTGCTGAGCTCACGTGCATGGACTGAGTTAACTCCCACTTAATGCTCTCCTCCTATCCTTTGCACATCTTTGATCTTTCCCAATGTATATATATGTTTTTGTAAGTTTTGGAGAAAATTGAGGTCAAACTTATTTCCTCCTGTAATCCCTTTGCCACCTCTTCACCATGGATGCTTTATTTTCTTATTTTATTGTATTTTATTTTTTTAGCAGACACATCTTGCATTATGTAAAACATAGGTGAAGAAACATCTCTGGGAAATCAGAGTTGCCTTTCTGCCTGCAGCAGCAGGGTTTGGATCTGGCTGCTTATCTAATAAAGGGTGGAAGCTGCACTTTTTACAGCTTTTTTTTTTTTGTAGCACAGTTTGTGGGCTTGCCCATAATAATACAATTATGAAGGTTAACAGGAAAAAACTGGGTCCAGGAGTGATTCCAGGCAGCTGGCAATGCCGACGAATTGGAAGCACACCACCAATGAAAACTGCAGTGAAAAGCAAATTAAACCTCATATCTGCCATCTCACTCGCTTTTCTCTGCTTTCCTGTTTGGACTTGAAAGGTGATTGGAGCCAAGGCAGTGACAGTTGACGGAAGTGCTGCAAGGAGAGAGTATTTATTTACAGTGAGTCGTGGTGATGCTTGTTCAGGATGCGGTTTCACGCAGGATGTTCTGTCCCCACCCCCGGTTTGATCATTTCTCCAACAAAAAAAAAAAAGCACTCCTTGATTGTTTGAGGCCATAGCTAATGCTTGGAGAAATGTTGTGCAGCATGCCCATACTTGGAGCATGCAGTAATGTGCTGTCGGAGGAAGTTCCTGTATTGGGCATGGAGGCAGCTCAGGACTTGATTCCTGCCCAGATGTGCTCAAAGCCAGTGTTGACCCTCCCCATTTAAAGAGGGGAGTGGTCTACATTGGGTCCCTGTGCTCCAAGCCATGTCTGGTGCAGGCCACCCACTTCATTTAGAGCACAAGTCTTGTAAGGAGTGGCTGAGGGAACTGAGCTTGTTTAGTCTGGAGAAAAGGAGGCTTAGGGGAGACCTTCTCACTCTTTACAGCTCCCTGAAAGGAGGTTGGAGTGAGGTGGAGGCTGGTCTCTTCTCCCAGGTAACAAGTGATAGAACAAGAAGAAATAGCCTCAAGTTCCACTAGGTTCAAGTCTGATGTTAGGAAATATTTACTCCCTGAAAGTGTTGCCAAGCCCTAGGACAGGCTGCCCAGGGCAGTGATGGAATTGTCATCCCTGGCAGGTTTTAAAAGATGTGCAGATGTGGTGCTGAGGGGCATGTTTTAGTGATGACCTGGCAGTGCTGGTTAATGGCTGGACTTGATGATCTTAAAGGTTTCTTTCAAGCAAAAGGATTTTAAGGTTCTGTGACTGCCAGCTGACACTGCTGTAAATTGAATTTTTTGGAGAGGGAGGAGAGAGCATAAGTCATCCTTCTCTCTAAGTTTTAACATAGCAAATAAATGTTAACATAGAAATCAGTGTGCAGAAAGTTAACTGGGGTTTGGGACATGTTTAGCATTTGGATGGAGGTTTTCCTCCTGCTCTTTTTTTGCTGTAATGGAGACTTTAATCCTGCAGTGGGTGAAATAACACGTCAGAAGATCCCTGTCTTGGGTGGGTGAATTCCTCATAGGTAAATAACAAACACTGTGTTATTCCAAGTATGCAAAGGGTAGGGTTTATCTGAAGTCCTCTTGCAATACCAGCATAGGAGAAGAGGCCCGTGATGCCCAGCTCATTGGGAGCAGGCATCTCCCCAGGGATGTTGGTTTGGCTTGGGTGCTCACCATGGCTTGTCCCAGGCTAATGAAGCTGCTGACCAGCTTTGCAGCCCTCATACCCCTCGCTCCCATATCAGCACCAGCCACAGACTGGTTTTGTACAGTTCCTGACAGGCAGGCAGAGATAGTAACTTCTGTTACTACCAGACAGGGCTGGTGATTAGATAGGGAGAGCTTCTCTATCTCGTTTTATTTCCAGATAGAATATAGGGCTTAGGGATGTGCTCTAGCGTATCCCTTTTCCTTCACGGGCACTGAGCGGGGAAGCTATTGGAAACTTAAGGGATCGAGGGGAGCAGTGAATATGTTTTATTTATTTATTTACTTTGACATTTTCTTTTAAACTATTTTTAAGAAGTACATTTTTCCCAGTTTTTCTGTCTGGAAGAAGAAACCTAATGGGTTTTTTTCCCCACTCACAGCTTTTAATTACATCACTGCCATCATCGGGGCCCTTTCTACAACTCCCACATTGTTCAGCAGACACAGTGAAATGTTTTTAGGAACCTATAAAAGCCAGTAATTTGCATCCAGAGGCCATGGTTGTAGTCTCTGCATTCAGGCAAGGGAAGCAACTGCCTGGATAACTTTATGGCTGCTACATGTGCTGCATTGTGGAGCATTCTGCAGCCAGAGAGGAGCGAGAGCGTGGCTGCTGCACGCCTCTGCCTCCCACACCGATTGCATCGCCTGTACCATTTAATTAAGTAATGAAGTTGTTAGGGCTCCTCGCTGGGAATCGAGCTCCCCAAAGGTCCATTGTGCCAGGGAGCTGAGCCGGAGCCAGCCACCCGCTGTGTGCTGCTGAGCCTGCCTCCTTTCCCTGGCTCCGTGCTGGCTTTTCCCAGCTCTCTCCCTGAATTTTGCACCCCTGGGGAGAGGTTTGTGCCTCCTTCTGGTGTTGGCCTCCCAGCACCATGTGGTGTCAAGATAAGTCACGTTGTTCGTGGTGTGGGATGGAGCCTCGCAAAGCGGTGGGAAATGGTTCTTGCTGGGAGTGATGTCTGGCTTGGCATGGAGCATTGAGGCCTCCTGCGTGCCCATGGATTTGGGAAACCATTGGTTTTTGAGGCCAGTGAGAGCCTTGTGTTGCAGAAGTGTTTTAAGATGGAGGAAAAATCTGCAAAATTGCCAGAGATATGATTTTTTTTTTCATCTCTGACTGGATTTGGGCAGTCAAAACATCCTAAGTAGCATTGAAAATGTCACTATGGAAGATCTTGCTCATGGTTGGTCTAGTTGAATTAAAAAAGGCAAAGATGCTCTGGCAAGGAAAAAACATTCTCTCTCTTTAAAGGTGGTAGGATGGCTGTGTTTGGGTGTTTGTTTTGTAAAAATAAGTAGTATCTTAGCAAGAAAGAGTGAGCTGCTTGTTGTCAGCTGGCTGTGTATGTCTGAGGTACAGGACCTGAGCGCTTTCAGGGGCCAGGGGAGAAAAGTAGCTTTATGAAGTAGCTAAAACCCCAGAAATACTTGCCTCAAAAACCCCCCCAGACATTGTAATTGAATTTGCACTGGTTTTTTGGGCGAGTAGGGGAGGCTGCTCATCACTGGACTGAATTAAACTTGGACTTCTCATCCACACAGGACATGCATTCATTTTTCTTTCAATGTCACGTGTGTATCTTTCAGACTGCCAGTCTTTTCTGTCAGGAGCACAACGTTTGTTTTTTGTTTTGTTATTGCTTTGTAGTCTTGTGCTTCACAACTACCATATATTGTGCCCACTGAAAGCAAAAAGCTCTGCTTCTTGAGTGGTCCTTAAAGTGAGGATGGTGCAAGGTGTGCAGAATGCCTCTGCCTCCACATGTGGGTCTTCTATTCCCAAGACTTCCCAGATTCAACTCTTTCTGCTCCTTAAGTTATATCAACATCAACAAAGAAATGAAGTCAGGTGCTTACTTTTAGTACAGACACCATGAACAGGCTATTCAGTGTGTGTTCGGCTCCCAGCAGGCATGTTTCTGCCAGACAGAGAACTTTTTGATTCCCTGTTTTCTTCTTCCATCTGAATAGGCTCTGACTGAGGTTGAGATGGTTGTTGTCAGAAGAGGAGGACTGAACCCCTGATGGGCTGGGGCTCTTCAGTGCTTGCTAACACTTGTGTGACCTGGGGAAGAGAAGATAGTTTGGTGAGGGTGGGAGGGAAATGTCTCTGGGAGGGTTGACCCATTCCTCTGATGGGCACCCTGAGATTAGGAGGATGAAGTGCCATGGACATGTCCATCCCATGGAGGAAAGATGCTCCCTTTGGAGGAAGGGAGCTGGGGGGGGGGGGGGTAGCCAGTATTCCCTCTGGCCTCAAAGTTGTCTGGGAGTCAGAAATGTGCAGGGCTTATACCTAACCCAGCCATGTCGTGCTGAAACATGCTCCCTGAAACGGGGCTGGGGTGAGCCAGCAGTGACTGACAGTGCCTTCTCCTGCCCTGAGCCTGAATCCAACTGCTTTTCATGGCCTCAAGTGTTTGCTGAAGTGGTTCCCAGCCAAGACAGGAAACTATTTGACTTAGGGTGCTAGAGAGTAGCTCTCATGGTATTTACAGATAAAAGGGGAGGAGTTGAAAACCATAGTCCATATTCAACCCGATCTGATAACCTCCAGGGATTTTATTAGTTCAAAGAAATTCTGGATAGCAGACTTGTGTGCTTGACTGGAGCTGAAGCCCTAACCCTTGGAGGGATCCAATCCTTAGTAAAACCTTAAAATAACAAATGCTGCTTGTAACATTTTTCCCCTTCCTTTTTATTTTTTGGTGTGTGTGTTTTAAACCACTAGGCCATTCTGAAAGTTAATACTTAAGTAAGAATATGTCCCAGGTCTTTAAAATTGTCTTGTCTCGAGCATTGATGGCACAGAAACTGACTTTGTTCAACAGACATCAAGATTTGAGAGACTAAAAACAAGAGAAGTGAATTATGTTCAGTAATTAGATGTGCAGGATGTTTTTTATAGGAGCAGATTAGGAAAGCAATAGTAAAACAACTAACTGTTTTCTAAGATATTTCACTAGGTTATCAGATGGCTTAATTCTGTGTCCTCTTACTGGCTGGAGATCACCAAGACCTCTCTGCAAGCAGTGGTTGTGTTGTAGCTGGAAATGTTTATTAAGCCAGGAAAGGAGACCTTTCCTGTGCAGTTTCTACACCCTGGAGCTAGGTGTGTCCTGGCAGCTCCTTGGACCACTTGTGTCTGCTGAGCAGAGATATCTCCCACGCTTCCAAATCAGATAGAAACTCCCCTGTGCCCTGCTCCTTTCTGCTTCCTCCTAGCTCTTCATTTTCTCCTTTTCCCTTGATTATTTCATCACTACCACTACCGACTGTTAGAGACCTTGGGCAAGGTCTGTTGGAGGCACTAAAGAGGGTCTGGTAGGACCATGAGTGCTTTGCCAGGTTTCCAGCTTTTTTTTTTCTAGAGACTCTGTTCCTTTCTTTGCAAGCCTACAGCTATCTTCTGCTTCAAACAGGCAGATTCACTTGCTGATTAAAAAGCATTGTTAATTTAGAAGGAAGGCCACATTCTTTCTCAACACCATCATTAATTAAAGACTAGGAAATTGCCAATTCACCCAACATTCACATCCTTACCCAGCCTAGGCTCACATAATTTATTGCCCAAATATCTTAGTGCCCAAGTACATGCTGAGGCCCGTACACTTAACTCCAATCTCATATGTTTTTCCTATGCATAATTAAGATGATTGCCTCTTAAAACCTCAAGTATTTTTGGTAAAACACTTTTTTGTTTTTCTGAGGCTAGGTTTTTAGATTGTGCCCAAACATGGACACTGACTGTGGCCACAGCTTTATGAGACAATGTATAATCCTGTGTCTATGGGTGTGAATCATAACCCCTGGATGAAAATAGCTCCTTCAGAGCCCTGTCTCTGGGAGGAGACAAAAAAAATCCCCACAATACCCAACAGCCCTTTTAAATCTCACAATTATACACTGTTACAGGTTGAATATAATAAGAAAACAAGAGTTTTATGTCACTGAGGGTAACATAGCTATGCAAAACCCACTTACAGCTTAGACACATCATTCATGAGTTACACCATGGCTCCTAACTGATGGCAACGAGGAGTGTCTGGCAATCCCCACCATCTGGTGAACTCTGATGTGTATTTGAACAGCACAGTGTGTTAGTGTGCCTATATACAAGACATATTCGCACACAACATATAGTGGCAGGGGAAAGAGAGAGAAATTATGTTTCAGCTGTGAATGACTTATATTTACTCAAGCAGCAAAGAAATAGCTGATAGCTCACGAGTGATCAAAGCTTGTGGTGAGTTATGGAGGTCTTTCCTCACCAGTGAGGAAGATAAAGCACATTTCAACCTGCTGTATATCCTTTTAGTCCAACACACACATTTTAATGCTTATTTTTATTTTGGTTTAGAGGCCTTTCTACTCTGCCCAGCTAGTGATTTTTTTTTTATTATTACTATTTTTTTGTGTGTGTGATCTCTTCTGCCTCTTCTCTGTCTGCTGCTGATGCCAGAGACAGAGCAGATTGGGAAGCCTTTGAACACATTACCGGTTGAACTTGAATGAGGTTTTTCTATTGCTTGGTTGCAAGCTCCTGTGATGAGCATAAGGAATTTAGTTTTGATTGACATGATGCACTCTTAAAGCAAAAGTGATCTATCAGCATTTAGGCACCCACAACTTGTGTTTTTTTTTTTCTTTTGTGGCAGAGAATTGTTATGTTGCAGTTGTGCTACAGCAACGAAGGTTGAATTGCAGTTTCCCTTTGAATCCTCTGACAGAGGAGGTAGAGAATGGTGAGTCAAAACAGGGCCATTTTAGGTCACTCCTAACAAGCCAGGCTCGAGGATCTTCTCAGTTTCTGTTGCTCTGGCTGTTTTTTGTGTTCAGCCAGGTCTTCCTCTGGTACAGCAGCATTCTCATTCCAGTACAGAGTACTTGTACAGATGACACAACCTTATTACCTTCAGCTTTGGTCGCCTTAATATGAGTTTTTACAGTTAACACACCCGTGATCTTCTACCACAAAGAGAACTGGTTTGGAGAAAAGACATGCTATATCCTGAGACAGAGTCTGAATGTGAGACATCCTCCCTCTCTCCTACTCGTGCTCATCGCTAGCTGTGAAACCTCTTCAAAATAAGTTGCTCTCTAAATGAGTTATTATTTGGCCTATGGTTGCTGTGGAAGACACGTGAGCATCCTCTGGGAGGAAATACAGTTTTATAAGTTAACCTTCGAACTTGATTGTGGTTTTTATTTGACCACTTTATAAGGCCCTGGGCAGGTTATGTGGCCTACCTTTTCTAGGTCTGGGAAGTGGGGACAGTGCTCCCTACCCCCTGTAGGTGTATTGTCTCCTGTCTGGGGGCCTAGGACATGTGTGAAGAGCCATCAGACTAAACCCATTTGTTACCAGTGATTTTGTAATTATTTGTAAACATTTGAATCTGCACATAACAAGTTGTAACAATCTTGTTAAAAAGCTTCAATTTCTTGTGTGGGTTGTATGGTGCTGAGCATCCTTGCAACTCACCAGTGCTAGCTTTCTCCAAAGCCTTCTGAACAGGTTATTAATGGATAAATGTTGTCATGGCTCCCAAATGAAATTTTTTATGGTTCATAATGCCTGTTTTGGCTGATGAAAAATTGGGAAGGTTCCTTATGCCCAGCCTGGGCTTTCCTCATCTGTGGGCATTGTGGCAGGTCTGCTTTGGGGAGCTTGCTATGCCACTTCCCATGCCTAGTGTGGAGGTAACAGGCTGACCAAAGTTTTATAGCTTCTCAAGTACAGGAGTAGTAGTTTGGATGAATTTTATATACTTTCTTTTTTCTTTCCTGGATATATAGGTATGTGGGGTACTGACAGTACATGCTAGGCTTTAGAGCTCAGAATGAATGATTATGTTCATTTATAGTATAATTCATATAGTGAATGGAAAAATAAATGTATGAAGATGGTAATTTTCAGGACATGCGTTTGCAACCTTAAGTTTTATGTTTTCCATTTATTTGGGAAGGTTTGGCTAATTGTTATAGGAAAAAAAATGTTGCATTTTTATAGGGAGCAAATGCCTCTCTACCAGGCATGTCCTTGGTTATCCAAGTGTCCTTTGACTCATTTGCTGAGGGAATAGTGATTGAACACGTTAATTCAATATCCCACTCTTTGTCGTCTTCCTCCTGCATTTTTTTTCTCTTCCCAGGTTCCACTCCTGGCACTCTGCAGTTTCCCATTTCTATTTCAGTGTCTCAGGCAGTGCTCAGAAACAGATGGATGGCTAGGTTTCAACCCCACCTCCCAACACACAGGCAGTCCCCATGTCACACTGCATTCATGAGCACAGCACACGAGCAACAGGGCACTTGGGGCTTGCTTTAGAATAAGTTCATCCCCAAATCAGAGCTTCCCTAGTTAGCTTAAGTGCTCTACCAGGAACAATTCCACCCCCTTCCCATTTCCCCCCCCCCCCTCAAAAAATAGCAAAAAAGGGATATTGATGTGTTTGAAGCAGAGGAGGGTGGGGCACATATGCTTTTTGGGTTTCCCGTGCTGATGGCTTTGAGGAGGTTTTGTTTACAGGTATGCCTGGTACCGTGTGAGCGAGGTGACGGTGATGCACAAAACCTCAGCTCTAACATTTTGCCTTTTCCTCTTTTTGCTTTGTGGCACCCAGGTTTTGATGTCTTGCTTCTCAGAAGGCTTTTTGACAGCAGTAATAACGGAAACAGCAAAACAAAAAATGTCAGCTTGACTACTGTCTGCGTGTCGGCACTAGTCCAGGGAGTTTCAAAGGGATGTTTTATTGATTCTGTAATTGCACAGTAGAATGGACAAACTGAACTGTACCTCAGGGCAAGGAAAGCCCCTGTCTGAACGGCATCTGTTGGATGTATGCGCTGCTGTAATTTGGGCAGGGAGTGCTGGCTGGGCCGTTTGAAGCATGGGGACTGAAATCTGGGCTTAACCCTTTCAGTGTGGGCCTGGGAAGAAGATCTGCTTTGGGAGTCCCTTTCTGTCCTGAAGCGTGTCTCTGGGGCTTCACTGGGATTTACACCAGCGTTGCTTTTAAAGGGGAGTTTGGCCCATGATCTTTTCCCTGGCATTATCCCTCCAAGTATTTCCCTACCCTGGGATCCTGAGCTCACAGTATTATAACTTGCAGCATAGTCTCACTTGCAAAATCCACTTCTTAACTGAAAAACTGGTCTTAATCTCTGATGAAATAAGCCTGTGTTATAATGCTTGTGCCTGGGAGCTGGTTAACTTCCTCTAGCACGAGCTGATTACTTTCCAAAACTGAAGGAGTGGACTGTGCTGTTTTGCTAAAACAATTGCAAATTAAATTTGTAAACTTTTGCTGCTGCCATATTTTTTCACTGGCATGCTGTCTTGTGTGCTGTGTCTTTAATTTGGTGAGAACACGACTCAATTAGGCTAACCTACAGCAACTCAAAAACTGTGTGTGGGGGGAGGAGTAAAATACACTGTCTTGACTTGATCCGTGGGTGCCCAGGCTTTCCATCCCAATTAATCTCTTATTTCTTTTGGCCAGCTAGAGCTGAGTACCCTGCAAAGAGCAGTGCTTAATCCCCAGGGCAAAGCTCACAGAAACAAGGGGTAGGAAGGCAGCGTGGGAGGAAACACTGTCCAGCCTGCAAGGACTGTAAGTTTGGTTTCTGGGTTTCACAGTGCCAGGGTTGAAGGAAGGAAGACTTGGAGCAATGCAGAGCTGGGGATGTGGATGGGCTAGGTATGGCAGAGTGGCAGCACATGCAGTTGGAGCTGATGCTCTGCTGGCTTCTGGCAGATGCAGGTGGTTTGTGAACCAAACCCTGATCTTGGAGTTATATTGCACTGCTCTTAATTATGGCTGTGATTAGGTCATTGTCTTCCCAAAGTTGAATTAGGCAAATTAGTTTAGAGGGTGAGGTGCTGTTTATTTTTGGAAGTTGTGCAAGGCTTTCATGTGTTGTTTTGAAATCCTGACAAAATGCTTTTTCAAAGCAACTTGCAGGGACAAACCTGCAGTGCAGTTCTCTCCTGTGCTGGATTATAGTAGACTTTACAGAAAAGTTCTGTATTAAATGAAAGATGTGCACTTAACTTTATGATATTTTTTTTTGTTGACGCTGCTGAACTTCTTTATCTGGAGCCTTGTGTTTTGTAATGACATTCACAGACAAAAATAGGCACTTAATGAATATTAAGGGTGTGGAGCACTCTGCCAGTTCCATGGAAAGAAAAGTGAATCCTATCTTCAGTAATGTGCACTGCAGAAGTCAACTGGGGAAGAGCCTGCATCAGGAATCTACTCAGTTCTCTTCTGGTGGTTCAGAGGAGTGTAGATTGCATACTAGCAGCAACAGCTGTACTTTGGGGCTTTTGCCAGAGGAAGAGCTGCTTTATTCTGCACTGGGAGGAAAATACCAGAGATTTGTTGATTAGCAGGGGAGGGGAACACTGCCCAGTGCAGTGTGGTTTCATATACATAATCATAAGTATGCTTTGATCAAGTTTAAAACTCACAGTCCTGTGAAAGGAGCAGGGAGATCTTGATTTGTCGTATTTGGCAATATGAATCTTAATAGCAGGTGAAAGATAGCTTGCCTTTATCTAATTTTATATTAAATACACAACCAAGGTATGGAAAGTCTTTGTATTGCTGAGATTAGCCTAGACCCAATCTGGTGTAAGGCAAGGGGCTACTGAGTGCAGGTAGCAACATTTCAAGGCTTGCTCTACATCAACCTCCTAATTTGGAGTCTTAATAAGAGCCGAATGGAAATTAAAATATCAGACTATGATCTAATAGTTTAACTTTTGGCTGAGTCTTTATCACCTTCCTCCCCCAACTCTGACTTTTGTCAGATTGCTCATAATTTCAGTCTCAGTGATCTGACTCTCTGTTGTCCTTTTTTATAAGAATGGTGAATGTGACTGAAAACACAGAATATGCACTAATATTTCCTGTGCCACATCAGATCACCAAAATGACTAAAGAACATTCTGAAAACTAAAATTCTCAGTACATATTTTCTGTCAACACTAACGCTGAAGTGGAATTGCCCAAGCCAATCAGACATGGGAAAACACTGACTTACTGACCCAGAAAAAGCTCTGTTTCCCAATTTTTGTGGTGTCTTTGCTCTACTTGGCAAGGAAAGGTGGCCAGAGTCAGGATCTGTGGTAGCACAGTGCTTGGAAATCCCAAAGGTGCTCCAGGCACACTGATGAGCATGTTAGGAGAACCTGTGCAGAGTCCTGAGGGTAGTAGCCATGGGAAGCAGGCATTTTGCCAGAGCTCTGCTGAATATCTCTCTCTGCTGATAGAAATCATTCATGCTTTTTGGCAAGGACTGTTGCAATAGTATCTGTAGCTGGTTTTGTGATGCCCTGGGTCCATTGATGACTGATTGCAAAAAAATAACAAATAATAAAAGGCTTGTGGAGTTTACTAAGTAATTGCTTGCTGGGTATTAACAGCTTGTTTGTAACATTTTCAAGAGCATCCTAGTCCTGCCTTAAAGATTTTTGATGAAGATGTAGTTCTGTGGAGTTGTTTTAATTAACTGTGGGCTCCCAACAGCCTGTGACACTTCTGAGAACTGTGCTTGGGTGCTCAGGGGGGTCATGTCAGAGAGCAGCTTGTGGTGTCAGGAGGGCTGCTATGGCTGGAGCTGGCCCAAGGGAGTGAGCTGCTAGAGGCTGCATGGTGTGCAGTGAGAGGGCATTGTGAGCTTGGGCAAGCTAAAGTGTACAAGAGTCCAGTGAAAAGGAGGCCCTGTGCAGTTCCTCAGTTTTCAGCTATGTTTTCCCTTATTTATTCCCTTTTCCTTCAGAACCAGCACTGCCAGGCAGCCAGCTGTATATGCCTTGGTGCAAAGAGGGTGTGGGTGCTCTGAGCCATCCTTGCTCACCCCTGAAACCAAAGATGCCTGTAGAAGCACATCCCCATCCTCATCCACATCCTCATTGCAGGACATGAGCATCTCCCTCATTGTACTGGGAGCACTGATGATCAGGGAGATTGCCAGGCAGATGGAAAGGGGCCAGCTGCCTTTGTGGGCAGCATCACCAAAAGATAGAGCTGGCCCCTGCCCCCATGGGACAGCTGCAGGTGCATCTCTTGATGCACAGACCCCAAGTAGCTGTTTGAGCTTGCTGCTGTTTCATTTTACTGCCCCCCCCCCCTTTTTTTTTAACCTCTTCCATTAATTTAATTATTTCTGTTCCTGGAAACTTCTGTCCAGGATTTGATTGGAAGAGCTGGGTGTCTGGAAGATTAATTTGTCCCTTTTGGACTGCAGATGGACCGTTACTATTTTATAATCATTGACAGTGGTTGTAAGGAGCAAGGAAGGATGCAGTAAAACACAGCGATGCTGAGGGTGTAGAAATAGTGCATCTTCTTGCTGCTGGAGAGTTTGATAGAAATCTTTTATCACTTTAAAAACTGGCTGTGTGTCAATACAATATGTTAAAAACAGAAGTAGGAAACTGCAGGCTTTTAATTTGTGCCATTTGAACCCTCTTACCTTGGATGAACACGGCGTGTAAATTAGAGTTCCCAAGAGGTAAAAAAATCAGTCAAATGCTACTTAACCTTTCCTCTGCCATCTTTTGTGTTCCATTTGTGCTAAGAGAATATATGCTGAACACTTTCATCTCTCTACCCTGCAAAATCAGCTTGAGGGTTTCCACAACCAGGCAAAATGTCTTCTCAGTTGGGATTGAAGGGAAACAAAACCTCTGTCATCTCAGAGATCTCAGGGCTGAAGTGGTTTCAGAAATGTTATTTACCCTTCAAAGGTGAGGAGCTGGAAGAGATCATTTTTGCTGCTGTTGACAGTGTGTGTGGTGGATAAGTTAATAGGATGGTTTCTATTCTAACTGGTTTATTTGCATGGTTATGCCTGCACTGGTTATGCTTGTGTTGGGTATTCATGTCTTAGATTGGTATTGTCCAAAGTTGTTGTTCTGCAAAAGATGCTATTATTTTTTCTTTTTAGTTGTTTCAGCTATTTGAGTTGTTCACTATAGAAAGCAACTTCTCTCTGTGATAATTTCCTGGTAAAAGAATGGGAAATTTGTCAGCTTTGATGCTTGACATGCAAAATAACTGACCCAGAAGCCAGTAAATTTCCTAGAAGTAGTTTTCTTTTGACTTAGGTGTTTGGAACAGGTTTATGGTTCCCAATGAAGCTTGTGCCTAGGACTGCACTCAATGTAATTTACTAAATGATATTAATGAGAGTCTGAAAGATGTACCTTGGCACTGTTTAGAGACACTTGACTCTCTTCTATTTTTGGAAGAGTGAGTTTTTCATAATAAAAAGCAGAAAAGAAATTCAAGATGTTTTCCCAGTGAACGTTTTCATTTGAAAAAAAAACAACAACAAAACCTACCACAACGAAAGAAGAAAATTGGGGAAATGAGAGAGAATTTTTTTTCAAAACAGCAGACTTCAGGGTCTGTACAACATTTGCATTCTGTTAATTCAAGGGTTCCTGCAAAATAATACTAATAAAAAAATATCTCCTCACTGGTGAGCTGCAGTGATTACACTGGAAACAGATGTGCAGCTGCACTGGGAACCAGCTCACTGCAAATTGCCTCTGGCCAAGCAGGAGCTGCAGCAAGGGATGGGTGATGCACTCTCATCCTGACCCTCCTCAAGCTGCTCACCTACCTATGCTGGGGACTTCCAGCTCTGAAGACTTAAAAATAACATTTTTAACACAAACCTTTTAATTTTATTATTATTATTTTAAATGATAATAAATTCTCTCTGATGTTACATGGTTGGAGCAGCAGCAGTGAAGGGCAATGCACAAGTTAGTGTGGTTTGTAATGCTTAAGTTAGCCTCACTGGATATTATATATTTAATTTAGATACATTTGGTTACCATATAGAAATATTATTAAATTTCACACTTAAACCAGGAGGAACCAATCTAAGAAATTTATTACATGTGTTCAGTGTGGCAAAATAAGAGCTCAGGGAGGAAGTTTTTGCTTTAAACAAGCTTAGTTTTAATTGTGATGATTCATGTAATACAGAATCAAATTCTGTGTGTTAGTTTTTAATTTCTTTTTTTGCTCATTTATGAGGCAGAATTCCTGCTGATGTCCATGACTGGATATCTGCAGGTGTTCATGTGAGTAGAAAATAACTAAAAATGGAGGAAAAAAAAAAAACCCATGAGAATTAGCTTTTTTTTTTAATAAGTGTGCTTTGAATAAATAAAACATCCTTTAAACTGCCTAGAAGCAGAGTGTGAGAGCAGTGTGCTGGATTGCCTTTCTCCTCCACAGCCCCTGTGTGCTTTGGAGAGTTTTTGCAAATGGTCTGACTGGTGTATTTTATCCCTAATATGGAGTGAGAGGATTGATCAAACCAAACACTCCTTCAGGCCAGAAATTTTCTGTTGTGGCCAAAAAAGAAAAACAACCCAACCCCACCAGAGGGGAGGGGAAGAAGGGAAGGACTGGGAAAGCCTGGAGTATACTTGTATAAGCCTTGGGGAACAGTGCTGAGCTGAGTATTCTTATTTGTAGAGCTAAGCAGAAAAGTGAAAAATTAAATGTAAATAGTTCAGAACTGCTTTGATTTAAGGAGGTTTAAAGCAATGTGAGTGCCACTTAATTAAAAAAAACAACAAACAACAAACAATGCTTGTAAAGTGTGTATTTTCAGGGTTTGTGTTAGAAGCAAAAGCCTAGCTGACTCCATGCGGTCGTCAGATGTGTAAATAATGAAACTACAAAGCACTACTTTCTCTTGTGGACAGTCCCTAATTTTCCCCACAACCTCTCCAAAAGCCTAAACAAGAATAGAAAGGAGTTTCAAATGTGAAAAAGTGAAACTTTGGTGTTTATTGATGCTTCAACTATGAAAAGAGCAATATTGGGAAGGAGCTGGGTCTGGGGAGGAGTGCGGGACAGGAGTTGTTGCTTTCTAGGGCAGCAGCTGAGCCAAGCCCTTTTAGCAGCAAGGATGAACCACTGTCATCACCAAACATGTTGGTGCCTTCACAGTTTGGTCCAAGTCCTGTTCTGCATGGGCTAGCACAATGCAGGGAGCATCAGATGATGCCACAGTCAGTGATCTCAATAAAGGACTTGGTAGTTATGGAAAAACTTTAGTTGTGGGGAAGAAGACAGCAGCTGACTGAGGGATGAGTACCTGGAAGGTATCAAGAGCATCAGGACACCTGGAGAATCCAGTTCAGAACTGTCAGCCTGTGTCTTTCTGCATTGTGAATAATGTTTGCAAATGGAAAAATCACTCACAAAAACTTTACAGTGAACCACCCACAGGCACTGGGAGCAGCAGAGAACTGCTGAGCTGGTGGTGATGATGAGCTCTTTGAGAGAGTGCCGTGCTGGGAGGAAGGGTGGTCTGAAAAATGCAATTGAGTGGGAACCAAATGCTCCATGTTCTCCACAAAACTGAGTTTAGAAATTTGCTGAAGTTTTTTAAGAACCTTACACTAGGCATGGTGTAAGAGGAGAAAGTGTTTTTGGATGAAGGGCTGGCAATGGTGTTTTGGAAGAGGGGAAAATATTCTTGGTTTTTATTTGCCGTGTGTCCGAAAATAACTCTGTAGCAGAGCAACCATGTTAAGCACAGATCAGTGATGAAGTAAACAATTTTACTGGTATTATTTTTCTCCTGTAAATGTTTTATTCCACTTTTTGTCTTGGAGTGCCATTTCAGCTGAGCTTATTTGCATGCATAGACTGGATAGCAGTGAAGTTGGGAAATCATTTGACCTTCTGATCTATGCAATCATCAACAAGGACACATTGCACTATTGGTATGACATGGCTTTAGGTGGTTTAGTAATGTAAACGAGGCTGGTAACATGAGCTCACTGTATTTTTCAAATATGCTTATTTTCTCTAGCAGTTTCCTAAGTATTACACATAAGCCAGCTATGCAGCTGGACTGGAAATGCCTTCTGGAGCTTTGCAGTTGACTGTGGATTTTGTATGTTAGAAAGCTGAGAGACTGTATTCTGAATAACACACCCTCTATGGAGGAGTGTAAGTAAGCTCAAACATTTAAAGAGCCTTTTGGTGGCTGGAAGAGAAAGGTTATGGTGACAATTCCAAGTCCTGTGGCCAGGGCCGTGCCCCTTGCCAGAGGTGCGTAGCTGTGCAGGTACAGTAAATGCAGTGATCTTTGAGCATCATCTTGGTTATCTTGGGAAAAAGTTCAGACAATACACCAGTCTAGTTTTGAAACAGCTTCAAACATTTTTACCACTGAAACCTCTAAAGCAAATGTTACAGAACATGCAGCTTGTCTGTTTATCTTCTCTAAGACTATGTGAAATCATATGTGAAAAGCGATAAGAATCACACTATCTCCTTTGGTTGCTCAACATGAGAAGCTGATGAACAGACAGTCATCTAGAAGACATTCTTCAGAATAGCTGCAGAGCAGAGAGGTTTGCTAGGCTGTCTCTGTAGAGAAATGAAGGTGAGGTTGTAACCCAGGTAGTTAAGCATGGTCTTCCTTTTGAACCTAGCATAGCAAAAGTGAGGTCTTTGGTCAGGTTCACATTTCGAGCATTTCTGGAGTTTGATCTCTACCCCGTGTGGATGTCCATGTTGCTGTTCCTTTTCCACAGCTACTGCCCCAGGGATTGAGTAGGTTGTGTTCCTCACTGCTCGTCTGGCAGCAGGGGGTGGGAAAGCTCACTGTTCTGAGAGTGTTCAGGCTGGTGCTCCTTCACCCTGGCAGGTCACCAGGCATATCAAGTCAAACATGCATAAAGAAAATGTACCAAAAGAGAAAGAAAAGTTGATTCCTACTCCTTAGGTGATCCCCAAGGCAGACTAAAGCCCCTGTACCAATAAAGTGGTGGTTTTATGGGTGAAGTGGGTTCTGCACACAGCCCATGACAAAGCCTGGCAATAAGAGACCATTACATTATTCTCAGTCACTGCTGTTCCATCAGAGAAGAGATCATCATCTTCTCTTTTGGGGAGCTACAAGGCTCCAGTCAATTCAAGTGGAAAAAGATCCCTTGGTTTCTTTTTTTTTCTACCCCTTATGCAATCATAAAGCATCAAATCACTTCACTCCTCCTGTGACGGTACCAACACTAAGGGTGTGGGTAAGACTGAAGTGGAAAAGAAAGAGCATGTAAATCATTCTTCATAACAGAAATACAGAAAGCAAATGTTCTCAAGTGTGTGAGTGTGAACTAAACTGAAGACAGAATTTAGGCATAAAGCTGTACTCTCCTTCCTGAGGCAGGGAGAGCCTCAGGGAACAAAGTTTCTGCATCCTGCAAGGTGCCTTGAGAAGCTCCATGGTCCCATAAGCTTTGCAGAGCACCAGCTGTGTGTGGAGCAAAGGGCCTTCTGCTGTTCCAACATCCCAAGGCCAGGCCTGAGCCTGCTATTCAAATTCCCTTTGCCTGATGTAACAAGAAGTGGCTTATTCTCCTTATTTTGTGTTTTAAATAATAATTTGAAATAGGCTCATTATTACAGGACTCACTGGGTGTTTTGACACTTTCAGAGAGATGGCACATAAAATATTAAAATATCAATAAGTGTTGCTTTTTTAATAATAATACTTTGTTATTATGCTAAATAAAAGTTGAACCAATTTACTTCCGTGCTAGACAATCCATATCAATCTATCTTGGAGCAGCTGAAACCCCAACTCATTCTCCTGTGCATGAGCACAATGGATTGATGGGTGGGTGTACAGACCAGCAGTACCAAGAGGTGACTGTTGACCTCAGCTCTGGGACCTGATATAGTTCTGGGTAATGCAGTGATAGGGAAGAAGCAGTTGCAAGATGTCAGGTCATTGCTCAGTTGTTCCTTTTCCCAGCAGGGAGAAAAAGACAGTGATGGAGCTGAGGTTCTCCAAGGAGACTCTTAAATCATGGGATAATGTGAGGGATGGGATGTACACAGGCAGCAGAGAGAACATCTAACAAAGAGGGTGCAGCCAGACAGATAATCCTTGCAGGGGCATCCAGGTTGACTGATCCTTTTCTTTAGGGTTTAACCAGTACTGTGGTGTGCTAGAGCCAATGGAAAGTGCTCACTTGGAGATTTTTTCTTCTTTTTATTTTTTTTCTCCCCTGGAACTGTTTCCCTGGTGTTTATGATCTGACAGCAGTAATGAGTCACTGCATCAAAGCTGTGGCCAGGGAAGGAGAAAAAAAGTTGTGTATACTGAATGCTGAGTGTCATGGACTGATGCTGCATATGGCAACACAAATAAAAGTGCTGTGTTATTAACGGTGTGAACTTTGGCTCTGTACCTGTAATTGCAAAACATCCATGCTTTTAAAAGTCTCAACAAGATGATCTGTTAATTTTTCATTTGTAGGAGTGAAACAAGGAGGGAAAGAATCTCTGGGTCTTATCCACATGTGTTGAATTTTGTAGTAACCTCCAAAATGATGGGTTGGGGAAAGATGAATGTTTTTCCGTTTCTGAAGTTCTGAAGTGCTGTCTCAGACCTATGATTTACACGTAGAGATGTCTTTATTTCTTGTTGGCATGGCTGTGAATGTGGTCACTGCTTCCCCCTCCCCTTTGCCTGATTGACAGTCAGCTGGCAAAAGTGGATTCAAAATTGAAACAAAGACTCCCAGGTGTTAGAAGCTTCTCAGATCCATTTGTCCATATTTAATCTAATCTCAAATTAAGTGGATACTATTGATTAGATTCCTTTCAAACGTGTATGGGTTACTCAAAGTATGGCAAAGTGTTATTCCTCTCTTGTGTGAGTGGAGCTTGAAAGGTGAAAGTATACAATTAATTTGCCTGCGGTTGCTTGAAAATTGAATGCTGGATTTCTGTGAGCACACTCTATGGAACAATATTTCAGGCAAATTATTGTTATTTACTGTGGATTTTGCCCGAATATTTAAAGTCAACAATTATACTTCCTTTAGGTACTTTAATGGCTTTTTATTTTTAGAAGTCTGGCTGATTCTTTCTCTAAGTTGGTGGCCCTAATGCTGATTGTCAGAAAGCAGTGCACAGAGTGTAACTTCCTAGCACTGTTATTTTATTGTGTCAGTGACTATATACATTAAGTCTAAAGTGATGACAAAGGTGATGGGTACAGCAGCAGCAAGTGGCAGAGTCCACATCATGGATTACAGTCCATTGCAAGGTGACTGCCCAAGCTGGGTTGGTCAGTGGTGGCTGATGTGGTGTTGGCTCCCTCCCTCAGGGCTGCAGCCCATGGGGTAGCTACCACTCTCCTAGGACAGTGAGTTTTCCAGCTGTGGCATGGCCAGCTTTGCAAGCAATCTATTATAAATCCCATGAAAGGTAGCAATGTCCCCTCCTGCCTTCCCCCAAAATGCACAAAGAAAACCCTGAGTTCCTTACAGATGTGCTGCTTCCTTGAGGCCCCTTTCCCTTTGCTTTTTAGTTGAATGTGTGCTACCAGTTGGATGGTCTTTGAGTGATGGAGCGTTGCCTATTGTGCTAAGGAAACAGGCTGGTGCAGACGGGGTCCTTGTGTTCTGCTCTGCCTTGGTGCTGTTGTGGCATTTTTATTAGGTTGTTTTTTTTTCCAGTCCCAGTCATCTTTGGATCTACATGACAGATCTCTGCCTCAAATATATGTTAGCTGCAGTGGTGACCATCTCTGGTGAAACATCACTATGACCTCCTTGAGGTCTGCATTGTCCAGTTTACTGCCCCACCAAATTAAGATCCCTGAAAAAGCCAATAATACAGCTACTACTGGAGTAGCTGTATTTCAGCGTTGCTATCAGAGTGAGAATCTCTCACCCATTTTCAAGACAAAAGACATGAGATAGAGGGTTATTAAGTAGGTGTGTGCATTATAATAGATGATTTATCTGCTTAGTATAGACCATCCTCATGGTCACTTAACTGCTGGTTCATTTAGGCTTTTGTTAAATGCATTAATTGGAGGAGGGAATGTCCTTGATTCATTGCATTGGATTAGACAGGCAAACCTTGAGGTAGTCTTGTTTTTATTTCTTGATTACAGTTATATAATTAAAATTGCAGTTTCCTTCCTGCAAAGAGTTCCTTTCAACACAAACTCTCTTCTCCTTGATGCACAGAAAACAGTTTATGACAAACTGCAAAACAAGATCGGGTAAGGGAAATCTTTTCTACCTGGAGACTTGATCTCTAGGTCAGAAACTGGTTTTCGAGGCAAAGTGGAATGTTGGATGGTCCAGGAGTCTTGAAAAAGCTCAAGGTGTGTTGCAAATCAACAAGTGAGAAATAAGTGCTGTCTTGAAAGTCTTTGGGTTTCGGTTCCCTTTTGAAGGGTAAAACAGTACATGAAGGTTGAGAAATGTCAGAGCAGTCACCTATATCAGCAAGTAAATTGGAAACCAGTGGTGATAAGATATTCAAAGAAGCATGAAGGGTACTGTCCTGGGCATATAATGTAGTTTGTCTGACCTGCCAGTCAGGTTCACCAAGCAGTTTCAGTTGTGAGGTGGGACTAGCTAAACAGAGAACAGATTTTTCTGTGAGAATGAGACCTTCATTTGAATTCTTCAGCGAAGCCTGGCAAGCGTCAGCACTTCTCTTGGCTGCTTCTGCAGAAAACAAGGCCAGGTTGAGAAGCAGCTCGGACAGGGCCTTCTGGAGTTTGCTGTGAACACCTTCACTTCTTAGTTCTTTATTTATTGGTGTTTGAGAAGCTCCAAGGCTCTGGCAGAGCAGGTTGAGTCGGTGTGGTTCTCCTTCTCTCCCTATAAAGGAATGCAAGATGTAATAAAATATTTGAAGTTTGGAGTGGAGTCTTAATCCAAGGAACACCATGGAGCTGGCTGTGCTCCTCACTCTGCACCTTCTCCCAGTACAATGCCTCTAGGTCTTGTCCAGATTTGGGTTCCTAAGATTAAAAAGAAAAAAGTGAGTCCTCAAAGGGGTAATATTAAACTCTTAATACTGAGAAATTTTAGAAATGACTTATTTTTCTGGGGGCTGGTGGTGGTTCTCAGCAGGGGTTACCTTAGCTGCACATGGATGATTTAACTCCATGGCTGTGGCATTTCTGGAAACCATCTAGAGCTTTACCCTCCAGATCAGTCAGGCTGTCGCGCCAGGCCAAATGAAAGTCTGTCTTTTGACTTATTGAAAGTGCCTAAATATAAGCAAAAGGTCTCCTTAACCCTTGTGAAGGACACAAATCCAGCCCATGTTTTCCTGTGGAGGCACATTTCTAACCACTCTATTAGTAACTTCAAGCCGTTTGTCTTGAAATCTTCCTGTTTTGTCCAGCAGTGACTGTTTGCTCACTTCATGTTTTTCCAGACAAGGTCCTTGTAGGTGGTTTAGAGCAGAAGAGACAGTTTGAACAATTTTCTCCTGCTTTCATTTGGTTTTATTTAAGTTTGCAAAAAAGAAAAGGGAAGAATTGAAAAAGGTGGGGGGGGGAAATGAACCGAATGGGGTTGAAGCTTTTCCCCCTTTTCTTTCTCCTCATGGTTTAGCTGAAAAGCTTTCAAAGAGTAATTCCTCAGTGCCTTTTTTCCACCATTCCTGCAGACTTGTGGGAGATGTTCTATCTGTGTGCTCTACCCATCAGTACTGCATGTTGCAAGAAGAGCAGCTGCTCCCAAGTAGAGAGCAGTAAGCTCCCCGATGTCAGACTATTGGATTTCTCTATACTATTTTTCTCTCTCCTTTCTTGCCTCAGTCCTTTTATCTCAGCATTGTGATTGCTTATTGCCAAGCCTTGGGACAGTGAGATCCCTAGGAGGTAAGGGTTAATGTTGTTTGTTTGTAGAAGAAGGGTGGAGAGTGCTGCAGCTAGGCTGAGATAAAAGGTACCACCGGGAAGTGGTTTTCTTGGCTGGGGAAGGTAGAAATGCTTTTAGCCTTGTGACCCAGTTGACTGGCTCCAAGCTCCACGCCACTGTGAGGTAGTGAGCCCAAGGGCAAGGGCTTATTCCATGGTTTTTGATGTGGAAGAGCTTCCCAGGAGCTAGTGTATAATTTTCACTCAAAGGCTCGTCTTCGTTATTCACACAAAGAAAGTCCTTTTGTTGTGGTCCCTCGTCAACAGTCCTTGCCTGAATTTTCCCAGTAGTCCCTGGAGAGAGTTGCTTGTTTCTTTGGGCCCATGATTGGCAACGTAAAACTTGAATGATTGGAACTTTCTCTTAAAATAAAAGTAATTATTTTAGTCTGAATAAGCAATGCCACATACTCCTTTTCTTTTGGGCCAAAGCATCATTTTTCTCCCTAGGACTGCAGAATTCCAGTACTGAATGTGTTTTCACTGTACAGAAATCAGTGTGAACACAAAACAGGTGAGATACCACCTGAAGTGCTAACTTGTGGGTTTTTGGAAGTATAGGAATTGAACTGGGTGGTCTTTGGATTTGACCATGTGCTGTCAGGCCTGACTCCAGCTCTCCCATCCAGCCTGCACAAAAGCATTTAATCCAGGATGCATCTGCAATCAGCTAAAGCATCTCTGCTATCTAACTGTAAGAGGGGTGGTTTTAGTGGAAACTTTGCTTCCTCCAGGTAATGCTTATCAGCAAGCTGTTTGGTCTTTCTCATGTGGATTTTGCGCTGTTAGAGGTGCCTTGGCCAGGTGGGGAGTGGAATAATGCTCATCAGGATGATGCTGAAAAGTAGGTGAAGTTCTGCAGTCATGGTTAACAGGAAACGGTGGAGACTGTAACAAACCAAGAGTGGGTGTTTGGATAACTTGAGAGATGGTTTTCCTTTGGTAGGATGAGGGGGTGGGGAATACACCAGGCAGAAGAAGGTTCAAAGATTGAGAGAGAAACTTTCCAGACTGGCACCTGTGTGAATTTGGGGCACCATAGCTCTGGCTGGTGTAGAAGAGCTGATCTGATGTGTTTGTGCAGTGCAGTCCTTTGTGCAACTGATTTTCAAAGATGCAGAAGGGAAATTTGGCCTCTTGGGTGGTACAGTAACTCTTGCTGAAACAAGGGGTTTGTGTATCACAGGTGTCTATGAAGCCTCGCATTTATTTTACACCACAGGGATTCAGAGAGTTGGGTGCCAAAATAATGCAACCTGCTGGAATCCAGGTCTTTCTGAAAAATGCCCAAACCTGTGTTAACTTCTGTATGGGCACAAGCTCACTTAGTGTTGGAGGGGGAAATGATCCTAAAATGTGTGTTGTAAATGATCAGTTTAGAAATCGAAATAAATCTTGTTATTGGGCTGATTACACAAAGAAAAAGCAACTGGCAATAGAAACAAGCATCCTTGGGGCTGGTTTGCAGCTTGCTTTGAGCTGTGGCTACAGTGCTCAGCAATGCATGGCAGAAGCAGTGTGTGTGCAGAGGGAAGCAGCTGGTGCCATAGACCTCTCATCTACCCTGGGAGCTTTGCAGGATTTTTTTTTCACTGGCCCAGACTTGATCCAGTCTTGTGGCTTTAGAGCCTGATAGCTGCAGGAGCTCAGAGGGATGCTCCTGAAGCAGCTTTAGTTTTGTTGGAGAGGAATCCTATTGACGTTTGCTGAGGCTGCTCTGTGATGTGAATTAAAGTGCATTAATTGAAGCTTTTGTCCCAAAAGCACTTTCTGGATCTGAACTGAAACAGTAAAGGCATTAGGGCAGTCAGACTTCAGTCGCTCTTCACGTGTGAATATTCCAGCATCTGAGCTGGTTTAAATGACACCTTTGTTCTGAGTGAACTCTTAAACTTCCCATGTTTATACTTTAATAGCTTTTAGAAAATTCCTAAATGGTAGAAGAGCTATTTCTGTTTGTGGTGTGCTGGTTTCCAAGCCATACAGGGTATAAGAGCAGAGTTTCCTAAATTCTTTCCAATACCAAAGTTTCTTCCTCACTTTTTCTTTGCTAGTGTAAATGTGCTTCTTGGAGATCTTTGATGACATAATATGTACTTACATTTCAGAAAGAATCACTTTCATGAAATGTTAAAAAAAATAAATGTTATAATCGGTGAAGCATCATAAATAACTTTTATGTCTAAATCAAGCTATTAAAAGCTTTTTTATTTTTAAGTAGATAGGGGAATAAAATAGCTGCATAGTTCATAAAGTGGTATACTATTACTGCCTGCTGTGCCCATGAATTATGCCAGCTTTTTACACTTGTGAAGTAAAAAGCAGATTAGAACTGTGATCAATGTATTATCCTATATTTCTTATTGTGCATTATATTTCCTTTTTGAGAACCTTTGTAGACTAAATGGCTACTAATGACATAATTACAATTGTTTGTCACCACCATAATGTGTGATTTCCTATCTCATCATGAAGATGTAAGTTAGATAAAGGAGGAGTTTTGGCAGGAAGACAAAGTGCAGTGATTTATTAAAGACCAGATGTGGTTGTTAAAAGCTTTTCTGCAGAAGGCTCAATTGAGTGATGTGAAATAGGAACGAAAACTCTGAACACCACAGTCAGTGGTTCTTGGTGTGAGTGGCACAGTTGCTCACGGGAGCATGACAAACCAGCGACACGTTTGATTGTTGTGTACAAATTTCTGTTGGAATTTAAACAGCATAGAAAGTTCAAAATTGCTTATGCCATTAAAGTGGATGTTTAAAGGAAATAATTACGCTGAAAACAGAGTGGATGAGTTGAAAACTTTGAATTCCATGAAAGCAGCTCAGGATCGTACCAAGTCAGAGAACCTCAGGTTTGTGAAAAGAAGAGATGTTACTGAGGCAATTGACAACGAAAACAATGCACCATATAACAAGGCCTTGTTTTGATGCAGGCAAAATATCAGTGTAAATCAGCCTAACTCCATCAAAGTCAAGCTGAGGACTGGGTTGCATGTATCCCCTCTCAGAGGCTGGGCTTCATGCATCCTTCCAGAATGGTTGGATGCCTCTTGAGGAAGGAGGGAGCAGCTCCCAAGCATGGCCTTAATGTCATGTGCTGGCTACAGGGAAGTAAGGGGCAAAGCCTAAGCAAGGGCAAATAGTTTGTTGTTTAGCTCTGAACTTTTGCACTGAGCAGCAGGGGTGTGTTTGCAGAGGAGCTGTGGCCAGCCCCTGTCCCATGGGAACATTGTGACAATGCTTTTCCCGGTGCTGCTGCAGCACGGTCTCTTTGCTTTTCTCGCTGTCGTGTCTGCTTGTGCAGACAGCTGTGCCTGCTTTCCATGGCCACAGAAGCAGCACAGACCTCCCACTAACCCAGGTCCTCCTCAGGACCTCGTGCTTGCAGGAGCTCTGTCAGGCTGCTTTACACCATGTTTCAGACTTGGGGCTGCCTCCAGTTAATTTATACTGGCTTATGATGTGTTTGGAGGCATGACTGGTCTACTTGCAGCTGAAACTGTGAGGTACTTCTATTTTTGTGTTAGATATAATGCTGTTAATTACTGATTAGCATTAATAGTTGTGAAGAGCTCAGTAGTGATGGGAGAATTCTGAAGGCAGAAGGTCCACCTTTCCTTGTATTTTGTTGACCTCAGCTATTATTCTGATCTAACTCACAGAATCCCAGCATGGTAGGGGTTGGAAGGGACCTCTGGGGATCATCCAGTCCAACCCTGCTGCTTACTGTGATGCTGGTTTCTACTGAAGTAGAGCATAGGAAGTTTGAAAAGAATATGAAAATAGAATAAAACATAATGTAGCCTTTTTTTGGATCTCTCATCAGATTTTGACCTAAGATTTTTGAATTTTCTTTATTATTTTATCTGAACTGGTAAGCCCATCCCCTTTTATGAATAGAGTTTAAGCTAACTTTGAATTTCCTGTCTTCCTGTTTAATGCAGACCTTTATCATTTTTAACAGACTAGGAAAAATACTATTGTCTCAAAGTCTGGAATAACCAAAACTCTGGTTTGGACACACTCAATTTAATGACTTTAAAGCAGCATTTTTCAAATTAGTTTTTGTTTTCCTCTGTCCTTTGTGTTTGGGGTTTTTTTCCCCTGCTCCCAACACAATCAGAATGTTGTTTTATTCCAAACGAAATGCCTTTTTTTTTCCTTTCTCTTCGCATCCTTTTTTAAGCCCCTCTTGCTCTCCTCTCCCACAGAAATACATCATACTGCTACAAGCATCACAGATTCATTGTCAAAACTCCATGCTTGGCATTTCAGTGATAGATATCAAGCTGAAATACCAGTTCTGGATTGCTGTGCACTGCTGAGCAATGGAGAAGTCTATGCTAACAGAGTACCACTAAGAATTCTTTGTTACCTGTTAGACTCCTGCCTCTTTGACTTTGGTGGTCCTCAGGTGAGTGAGCAGTTGTTCCAACTGATTTAAGATGTGGAGGTGAAGGCAGCATTGTGTAAGGTCTCTGGTGGCTTATTCTATTCTCATGGGTGTCTTGGGTGTTTCAGTATCTTCTAGCACAGTTACCTGGAGGCATCTCAGCCCTTGGATTCAAAAGAGCAGAGGTCAGACAAACCTGCCTCCCTTCTTAGGTTCACCAGAAAATGTCTTTTGGAAGGGATAGAGATCTTAGTAGGATGAGAGATGTTCTTTTTGACGTGAAAGATAGCAGAAAGGAGTCAGTGAGAGGCATTTGGGAAGATTTCAATGAGCAAAAGGAGGAATGTGTCCACAAAAAAAGTGGATTGTTGTTTTTTGGATATAGTTGTCCTGTAGTCAGCACTAAGGAGATGCAACTGGAAGCTCCTGCCTCACTGGTGTAGGGGAAAAGGCTGTTGGACTGCCTTGTGTTGCCAGGAACAGCTCAAGAGGCCATGATGCTTCTCTAAGCAGAGGGACCACAGATGAGTAACATAGGGAGAGGTGTGGTGCTCCCTTTGGGCAGGACAAAGGGAACTGGTCATTTTTGGTGGCTCCAGCAGTACCTTCCTAATGGAACAATAATGCTCACTCTTGTAGTGCCATGTGTTGTTTCTGGGGTGGGTGGATGGATTTAGGTTGGATATCCCAGACCTCCTGGACAAACTTGAAACCTCAAACACTTCAGTAGTCTTGAAAAATCCATGAATTTTGTGGCTGTTGATGGTTCTTCCAGCATTACAGAACTTTCACCTTTCTTATTTCACCTAACATGAGAAGAGATGGTAAAAAAAAAAAATGCTATAAGTGGGAAGAGTGGAGCTATCAGGGCTGGAAACAGCACTGCAGACACTTACTGAAATGTTTAACCCCAAATAATAGCTGCACAGAATTAATAAGGTTGGGTGAGAGTTATTTTGGGGCAAAATTTCCCTGAGAAGGATCATCTGTAGTATTCTCACTGCTCATTTTTGTCTTGTTTTGGTGTCCACTTGTGTGTATTTGGTGACGTGATTAGTGTGTAGAGCTTCTGAGCATCACTGAAGTGATTCTGTACCATTTGTATTCATTGTTAATTTTAGTAACTGCACTGAGGTTTGAATTACACTAATCAACTTTTCTTGTAATTTGTGTAATTTACATACTGTACACACAGAGCAAATGCAGGACTCTGATGCAAAACAAAGTTTAATTAGTGTAACAGGGCAACATCAGCTTTCCAAGTGATTGATTCCTGAGCGTGGAAGACATCTGTAGCAACAGATAAGAGCACTAAAATGTCCACTGTTATCATAGGCTCCTGATGAGCTTGAGACAAGTATAGCCAGGTCAGTTATCTGTAACCAGCACTGTTAATCCATCAGTTTTCTTGTCTTCCCCAAATATTTGACACGTGCATAAAGAGACAGTGAGAAGTTCATGAATGTATTGGTTTCTCTGGTTGCATATGTAACTGTCTACTGATGCAAAGGACTGGGGGATGCTTGTCCTTAAGTGCAGTGTTCATCATCTGCAATGGTTTTAAATTGGAGAGGAGTAGATTTAAACTGGACATTAGAAAGAAGTTCCTCCCCACGAGGGTGGTGGAACACTGGCCCAGGTTGCCCAGGGAGGTGGTTGAGTTCCCATCCCTGGAGGCATTGCAGGTGAGGCTTGCCAGGGCTCTGGGCAAGCTGCTCTAGTTGGGGATGTCCCTGCCCACTGCAGGGGGGTTGGACTAGATGAGCTCCAGAGGTCTCTTCCAATCCAAACCATTCCAGGATTCTATGATTCTATGCTCCAGTTCTGTCCCATCTCTACCAGACACATCTTGTTCTGGGGAACTGAGTTTCCCCTTGAAGGGACTTGTGGCCCTTGATGTTCAATAAATTGGCTATAAGCATTTCACTGTTGTGGAGACAGTTTGAAATCTGATCACTTTTAAAACACTGAGTTATTTGTGGTTCCTGCCTTTTTAACCTAAAATTACTCACTTAGTGCTTGTGATTTCACTTGTAGTTTTCAAAGTGTCTTTCTTTCTCTGGTTGTCTTATGGAAGGACCTCTGCAGTGAAATGAAGAGGAGACAGACTGGTTACATAAAGGCAATGAAACTGTTCATTTGACAAAATTTTGACAGCTCTAGAAAACAAAAAACTTGGGGCAAGAACAAAATTTTTGCCTTTTTTGGTTGAATGTGCTGCAGTTCTTGTGATCTTGGATGGCATCTGCAGCACCTGAGAGTCTGGTGAGCTTCACATAGGGTTCTGAAATGCCTTTTTTTTAGAGTATCAGTCCTTTAGAGCAAATAGATTTTTCTTGGAAAGAAAGAAAAGTCCTTAGCTGAATTAACAGATGCAAAAGTGGTGAGAAAATAATAAATCTGAGAAGATACTTGAGCTGGGGTGAGAATCACTGTCAGCCCAAGCTATATTTGGCTGTTAGGCTCTCATTTCTACAACTAGTTTGCTGTGAACTACAAGGTCACATCTCGCTTTCATCAAGTATCTGTACAATAGTTTGTCCATTTGAGCTCAATGAGATACCTCTAGATGCAAATAAAGTCCAGCCCAGGCTGCTCATAAATCTCTGGACCTGGAGATTTATTTTGTATCTGCTCAGGATGCATGAGTTTCCTCCTTGGGAAAGCTCTTACCATGCTGGTTATGACTTGGGAGCTGTACTCTGATATCTTTTCAGGGCTGTTAAGAGCAGGGAGAGTTTTTAATGTTGATCTGTTATGTTTTTTTTGGTAGGCATTATGTTAATACCTTTGTTATCTAATTAGCATCCAGCATATATTTGAATAAGACATTGGATGGACGAGAATAAATGAAATGGACTCTGAACATTTTATGAGGTGTTACTGTGAAACTACTTCACTCATCATTATTTAAAAGCCAGAGATGTGGCCTTAGGTATTACATCATGTGGAAACCAGTAGACAAAAATGGTGATCAATTTTTTATTCTAATAAAGCTTTAATACAAGGCATTTTTAGATATGTCATGAATATATGAGTCATGGTATTTCACACCAAACCAAACCTATTACGATTATATTTCTACTTCAAGGGGTTTTTGGTATTTAAATGCTAAATTTAATTCTATGGTTAAAAATGATTCATATTCAAATCTATTTTTATGCCTTATAATTAAATAAGAAAATATTGCTTGTACCTACACTTTTACTACTCTGGGTTGTATTATAATTATTTCTTTAACTTGACCCATAAAAACAGTCCATTTCTTCATTAGTAAATTACAAGGATATCTCAACAGAAAAATGAGTTTTGAAGGTGTCTTACCATATCTAATGGGAATTTCAGTTTGGGATTTTCTCATTTCTTTCATTTGTTCCTTTTGTAAAACATGAAGATACTTTCTAGGTAAATTAATCCCTTCAAAGGAGCAAAATAACTTCCTTTTTGGAAAGGGTTATTAGAGACTTATTCTTTATAATCTTAAATACCACTTGTGTTAGGCTGAACAATGCATGAAAAAATTACACTAGTTATAAAAAAAAAAGAAGAGTGATTACCAACCAAAGCCAAGTGTATTACAATTATGTGATCATGGAAAAGTGAGCTTTCTACTGGGAAAAACGTGATCTGGATTCCCATGAAATTTCTAAGTTTAAGTATTTTTGTAAATTAGGTTGTTCCTAGTTAAACAGGTGGCTTTAAAGGCTGGTTTCACTGTTGTTTTAATCATAGTTTAGTTACCATGGAGAAATATGCAAGTTAGCATTTATACACAGAAGTGAAATTTATGCTGCATAGATAATAGCCTAAATTTAGCATGACTTAAGTTTACCACTTCCTTAAGAAAAAAAGATATACATGTTTTATTATTATACTATCACACTATCAAGAAGTTAATGTCTTTAAAATATTTTAAGATTTAAAAGTCAAATTTTTTTTGTCCTGAAATGAACACTGTTTTTTCATTATTTTTTTTTTGGAGCCTGAGCTTTGAATCCCCTTACTCACCCCCCTCTCATTTTTGGTTGATTTCTCAATTTTGGGTTTCAGAGCAGTTGAGTCCCTGGTGTAGAGCTGCTTTGAATTGCACAACTGGTGCACTGCAGTTCAACCAGGGACTTTGCAAGAGGGAAGTCTTTGTTGTACAGCTCATGGAGGCATTTCAGCTGTTTGACCCATCAGAATGGCAGTTTCTGTTACTGAACTGAAATAATTCTGAGAGAGGGAAGAAAGGGAGAAATCCTAGCATTGTGTCTTAGAGAACAGAGCCTATCCTGGCTTAGCTGAGCCTCATGAGCAAGTGGAGATGCTGAGCATCTTTGGCTGACGTGGAGGGCTTTTTTCTTTGCACCCAGTTGTCCTTCCTAATTTAACATTTTAGGGGGTTTTTTTCTTGCCCTGTGTTTTTAAGTTTTGCAGCCCTGTCTGTAGGCCCTCGTGGTGGAGCTAAGTTTTCAAGGACAAATGTAGTAAGAGTAGCATGATCCAACAGGAGGTCCCCCAGCACACCGAGTGCAGCAGATCCCTTTCAACACCAGCTGTTCTCACAGATATAGATTGCTGCAGTGAAATTTTCTTAATATAATTCAGGAAGCTCTAGAGAATTCTCCAAAACAACTGTGCCAACAAGGAAAATGTTGAATTTTTCATCAGCTGCCCAACACTGCGAGTTAGTGGGCAATCCGTTCATTCATGACCAGATGTTCAGTGTAGTAACACTCTGCAGTTAACTTGAACCTTGTGGCCTGTTTACTGGCGCTTGCAAGGACATTGGCAGCAGCCTGGCACTGGAGGATTGTGGCCTGAAGAAGGTGTGAGATCCACCTGCGTGTCCGTGGCTGCCTGCTTTTCCACCAGCGACCAGACAAGGTAGGGAGTGATGGAGGAGGGAGATGATGCAGCATCAATCATGGCAGAGACCTGGTGAGAAGCATCCTTATTTTGCTGCTCTGTTATCAGAGGAGAGCTGACAAATTCTTATCTTTCCTTCTTCAAAAGGGAAGATTAGCTTTTCCTTTCCATGTGCGGGGGGCTAATGCTTAATGGTGTGTGTCAGAACTTTTTTTATTTTACCTTTATTTTACTTCTTTTGTGGCAAAATCATAGTCAGCAGTCACCTCCCTTCCTACTTTCCTTTGCACAGCTGTGTGTGCATGTTAAAGTGGCCAAGGTCAGGGTGGTGGTCCCTCCACGTCAGCCCTGTCTTGAGCTCAGTGAAGCACAAGAGTTGACTCCTTAGTAGGCTCCTCCGTTCGCTCCAGCTCATGGTTTCTTTCATAAAGATGCATTTATGCCTTATGCCATTTCAGTGTGTTGTGTTAGGCACTAGTACACAGAAAAAAATAGTATTGAGTAGGAGTTCTGGAATAAACAGTGTGATTTTTCTACTTTGAAAAGGATTCTTCCTTTAAATGATTAACTGTATTTGATTCTGAGTATGCCAGCTGGCTAGAAGAGGGAAGGTAGGGTTTGATGATGTTTAGGTTTTTTTTTTTTGGATGTTACAAGAATCTTAATTCCTTCCTTCATTGTATTTCAAAATAATATAACTATTGATTTCAAAGTGCAGTCGCCGATGAAACTGCTATTATCTTCCGCTGTCACAATAGCCACACTTTCTCAGGTTTCTTTTATGAGCAAAGGGGAAAAATCCCTTCTCTGTACACCCAGCAGTTCAGGCTTTTAACTTTGAGGAGGGGGGAAAAAAAAGTCTCTCATATACATGTTTTTGAAAATGATAGCACTTCTATAATAGCACGTGCAGCAGGCAGAGCAGATGGGGATGCCACTACCTGCACTTAACGCTGAAGAAGCAGTTGTCTCCCAGCTCTGCACAAGCACTGGTGTGAGTAAATGCACACCCAGCTTGCATAACAGTAGCGTGACCGTCGCCAGTCGGGGTAGGACACCCATCTCTAACTGTCATCTTCCTTAGGGCTGAGCCCTCCCAGTAATTCTGTTTGCTTTGGCGCAGCTTTCTGGCTCTAATTTGTCAAGTTGCAGTGAAACCCTCCCTTTGCATTTCCTGCTCGGGGAGAGGAACCTTGCTGCATATTGTGTTCAGCCCTGGAAATCCATCTTTGTTGTGTTGATGAAGTTGAACTTGACCTGTCCTCTTAAAGGGCAGGGGAAAGGTTTGCAAACAAACCCCCCAGCTTGGAAACAGCAACCCTAAATGATAAACTAAAGGATTAGAATGAGGGTAAAAAAAATATATATATATATTTCTCTTTTCTTTTCCTTTTTAAAAGGAAGGATGGCAGAATAATGGTCTTGTTTCCATTGATGATAACTTGTTGATAGAAAAATGAGAACAAGTTTACAGTAGCTTTGACATTAGTTACCTTTATTCAGCATGCTCCAGCTGCATTGAGCCCTCAGGAAGCCTTCACCATGCACACAGTTTGTTCTTGGGTGTGAAAGCAAACAGTATTTGAGTTGGCAGTAACTTCCCTTTTAGAGAAGTTTGCTGCCTCGGCAAGAAACCGCAGCGTGAGCTTTCTGCTGTTGAGTGTTTCCACTGGCAGGATGGCCTTTTTCCACATTTCCTTGCTTTAAGGAAACAGATTTTTGAATTTTTTTTTTAAGACAAAATGCCAACATTTAACAGCTGGAGTTAGCATATAATTTATGGTTTTCACTTTTCTGCTTTTTCGGATGTATAAAAATTAAAAATCTGCAATTATTTTGAAGTTAGGCGAGTTATTGCAAGAGAGTGATTAAAAAGTCCAACCTCTCTTAAAATGCTTTCAAGAAAGCCATTGTTACCTAAACAGTTATTCTTAATTACTCTAATGACTTTTAATTGTTATAATTTACTTGTGTTACTACATCCACCATATAGGTGATATTTAAGGAAGCCCTTTGTTTCCCCCCCCCTTTGATTAACAAGAAGGAGTTTGTGCAGTTGAAGCACTTAATATAGTTAATTTTTTTCTTGCATGTGAGCTTGGTAATCTTCCCTCTCCTGTGTGAGATTTCCCACTGTGGCAGCTGCTTTTAGAATATTGATGCAGGTACAGCAGACAGGGGCTTCAAAGCTGCACTTTGCCAAGTTGCTACTCTCTAGGAATAAGAAGGGCTCTTAAATCTGGCAATAAAGACATCCAGATGCTGAACGGACCTGAATTCACCTTCATCAGCTCCCTTTTGGGATGGCCTCTTCTCTTCTGAGCTGAGATTCAGTGTACACTGCTCAAACTTGAAACTGCCTCATATTGGCCACAAATTTCAGGTCCCAACCTCAGCAGCTAGAATTAGAAACAGATCAGATGCAGGAAATTAATGCAGCCAGCCAATAAATTATGGAGCTATAAGTAGGGTGATGTTTGTGCTCTCTGCCAGTTCAGGGATGCTCATTGTGTTGTGCTGAACATCACTGAGCTAACATCTGTATAAACACTGAGAATACAGCATGGATCTTCAGAAAGCAAATCAGCCCAAAGGAGGCTTGGCTGAAGGACTTTCCCTGCTTTCACAAGCTGAAAAAGAGGGGAGGGGGGGAAAGGGGAAAGTAAATATATTATGTGCAATGCTGTTCCTATTAAAATCACTTAATTTGTATTTTTAGATTTAGGGGCAAAACCATGCTGGAATGATGAACAGCAGTGTTTGAGAAATGTGTATATTTTTTATTTTCAGAGACAGTAGCCATTTGTCATTTTTATCTCTGCGACTTGTAGACTTGATTGGATTTATTATGTATGCTGCATGTTTATGGCATTTTTATTGTATGCTGTTAATTTGTTGTAACTGCTGCCACTTTCTTGCCAAGGACCCCTTGAAAGCAAGTATGTGTCAACAGTTACCTTCCAGTTTAATAAACTTAATGCTACCTCTCTTAAGTTTGTAGAGGTAGTGGGTGTGCTGTGTTGATGGTGAACCTTTTTAACTCTGGAGCTGAAGAAAGTTGCTGAAGAAACTCAGGCACAGTTCTGCAGCATGTGTGTGAAGTTAAAACACAGTCTTTCATCATCTTTATTTTTTTAATCTAATAAAGCAGTGTTAACCTACAGATATGGTTAGTGTAGTTTATGACAAAGAAAGAAAAAAATGTCTCAAACTTGTTTTAAGTAACCAAGTCAATAGGCTTTTAAAATCAAATATATAAGGACTTTGAAGTGTGATGCTAATAGTGAAAAAAGAGATTGTACCTTTTGTTGTTTTGGAAACTCAAACATTGATAAATTATCCAAACAGGATTAGAGTGTAGTTATTAGTAATAAAGCTGAACATATTTCTATGATAAGGATTAAGCAAGATGAGACTTCATTTTCTGAGACAGATGCAAAGACAAAAATAATCCTGAGGGGGGAAAAAAAAGTGTTGTGGATATATATTTAAATCACAACTGGAGGTAGAATTTAGACAGTGGATTAAAGATGCTTTGTGGTAAAAATAATAGGTAAAGTTGATACATTTCATCTTCTTTCTGTTTATTTTATTTGAATTTATTATTGCCTGCTACAAGTCTCACCAACGATGCCTGTTCTGTGAGGTTAGCTGTGTGTTTATCTTTCTCAGTAACAAGACAGAAGGATGCTCTGGAGAATGTGCAAGAGTCCTTCAAATGAATGGGAATTGCTATACACTCTTTTTTGTGGTGATCATGGGAGTGTGCTCAAGCCTGTGCTAGAGGAATGGGTGGTGTGTAACCCTCAAGAATGAATGCTCTTGGTGAGGCAGAAGCTACTTGCCATGAGTGTTTGCTGTTTAGCATAGTGATTTGGTGTGACCAGCTGTGTAAGATAGCCAAATTTTAATGTCTGTGAAAGTCATCATAAATCAGAATAAGTCACACTGGAAAGCAGTGTGGTCTTAGTGTGTATGACCACAACATCTCTTTAAACCTGCAGATCTATCTTGTCCTGCATTGAGATCCACCTCTCTGGGAAAGGTCATGCAGGCTTTGCTTTTGGCATTGATGAAACCTGCCTCTTTCCACTCTTCATGCCTAAAGCTTGCGTAGTTCCTCAGTGCAGGCAAACTGAGTCTTTATTCAACTCATTTCATTTGTGGCATGGACTGGGTTTGTTAGCTGTGCCCATGCTTTGTCTTGTGTTATGGTATTCACCTCCCGTTCCACCTTGCCCATCACCCTGTGCATATTTCACACTGTAATGGTTGCCCAGATGCGTGCTTGAAAAGAGCACCTGCTTTTCCCAAAGTCACAGTGCTACCAGGGGAGATACTTGATTTGTAATCCTGGTTATATTAAAAGCTGATGTAATGCTGATGGGCCATGGGCAATATAATGTGGTCTCACAGAAAAAAAAACCAACCCTCACTGGGTGATTTTTATATGCATTAAAAATATCCCACACTGCACTAGCATGCACATGTGTGGATCTGCCCTCTGCCATATTTTAATCCCTTTCCTTTAGCAGTAGTTGTTCCAATAATTATAGGCACTCTGCTTAGACACTAATTAAACAAAAGAGTTATTCTGTGTTTATAGTATGCACAGAGATACTTTGGTGTGCTTTGATAAACCAGCATGCAGACAGAAACACAATTCATTGACTAAACAGATTACAATAGTTTATCTGAAGAGGATGATGTTCTTGGTGAGATGAGAGGACCTCAGTCTTCTCAGCTTTAAAAAAGGGAGCTGTAATGTTTCCCTCTCTGCTCTGCGTAGAAAAGTTAGGGCCTGACTTTGTGCTTTGCTGGTTTGTGTTGCAGTAGGGAAAAAAAAAACTTGTACAGTGCTGTGATTGCTTCCCCAATTAAGTTCTGTTTTATGTGTAGGTGACTCGTTACATACCTGGCTGCTTCTGCATTTAAATCCATGATTTGTGTTGGCAGGAATGTAACTTTTGAGTCTTTAGAAACATCAAGTTGTAGTGCGTCCAATGCAGAGCCCACTGAATGGAGGGAGTTGAAGCACCACCTCTCACTTGGGGAGCTGGTGATCCAACCTGCTCACAGAATGACAGAATCATTAAGGTTGGAAGAGACCTCTAAGATCATCAAGTGCAACCATGCTCAGTTTAAAATGGAGTTTTGCTCGTGGGTTCATCCTGTGAATCCACAAAAGGATGATTCCTCCTCCCAAGTTCCATCTCAGGATCCCTGGACCTCAATGGGATGAGTACCTGCTCATGGCTAGCACCTCTCCATTTCCTTGATGCCAGAACCTCCCAGAGGCTTAATTCTCTCCTTCATGAGATGTTCTCCTGCCAAACCCAAGCCGGGATGACAGATAAACTGAGAAAATAGGCCTCATGTAAAACACACAACTAACAAACATTGTTTGTTTAGTGCTTCCCCACCCTCATGTTTAATTGTATAAATTAAATGTCGCGTCAGTCTGCCTGAGGTGTTGGCATCCTATTCAAATTTCAATTACCACCATTAAAGTATATTTACGCAGCGCAGGAATAGAGGGTGAACATATTTATAGCAGCCTTTTATTGCTAGTTAGGTCCTAGAAAAAATAACACTGAAGTGCTGAATCGCTCAGTTTTAAGCAAGTTTTAAGCTGAAGGAAAATTTCTGTTCTCAGGCGGTGCAAGTCCTAGGCGAAACAAGACAGCAATGGATTGTATCACAGCTCAGCTCATGTCTGTGTGGCTGTACAGCAGTAATAATATATTGTTACTGGAACCACCTAAATAATTAATTGTAAGAAAACAACGTAGTTAAGGCTCAGGAGGGGAGCAAAGGGGAGAGAGGTGCAAGGCTGAGTTTTCTCCCTGCCTGAAAACAACATGTGCAATGATTTAGCAAAACTCTATTTAGCTACTGCTAGGAAGAATAATAGAAGGGAGGCTGAAATTATACTTCTGAAAGAATAAGCTCTTCTGTATATCAGATATTTCATACAGTAAAACAATGCTGTGCCTGATGAATATGGAAAGCACTGAAAAAAACCCACCCAAACCCAAACATTTCTACAGTATAACTTAATTATATGTGTGAAGCATTTTTACCCTTATGAGAAAAATGTAAGGAATGACTTTTCTTTTCATCTCCATTTGTTATAAGAGAGGCTCCTTCTATAAAATATGAAGTGTTGGGGAGCTCTGTGAACTTCTTGATTGCTTTCTGGGATTGTCCTATATGACCCTTAAAGTGTTGGTGACAGATTCAAGTGTGGTGGTGGTTTGTCTGTCTAAAGCAATGGGTAAAAATATTGAAGAGGATGAGAGTGTACAAATAGTAGTGCTGCTTCCTTGTGTATACAGGACAGGGTTTGTGAGAGCAAGGATTAAATAATTTCAGTCTTTCCTATAATGAGAAAAGAGTGTAATTTTTAGATTTATGTGAATGCATACAAACTTGAAGTTGTAGCCTCTCCAAAGTGTTTTCTTCCTTACCCTTTTACATGAACACATTTTAAATGAGCTTTTCAAAATCTTCCTAAGATACAAGCTTTTCCATCTTGCCTCTTCAAGCCATGTTGGACCTACTATCCAATGAGCTCATGATGTTCTCAGAGTTTCTTCACCACCAGTATAAGTGCATCTGGACTAGATACAGGTACTGACATTATCTCCAGCAGCTTGGACTTGTGATTACTGTAAATGACTGGGTCAGGGAGTTGTAGGGAGCTCAGCTTCACCAGCATTTTGTTTTACAGGTGTCCTGCAGTTATCAAGTGTTTTTCTCTCAAGACAGGAGCACTGGCTGGGCGCAAGGTCTTTCAACTGATCTGATCCCAGCCCCTTGTTGTGCTCCTATATCTAGCACTGCTGCGCCTGGATGGCTTTCCCTGTCCAAGTAAGAGGTTGGCAGCTGCTCTGCTCAACCAAGAGCCAAGACTTTCTAGCCTGCTGAATCATTCAAATGTGTATTCCTCACAGAAAACACCTTTTCTTCCCTTATTCTTTTTTGTTTTTCCTAGTTCAGTTGAATGTTGAGTTTTGATTCGCACCTCCATGTAATAAAACCAAAACTATTAGTAATAAAAGAACCTGTAGAAAGGAGAGGTTTTTCTCCTGTCTGCCACTTTATGCTTGGGTTTGAGAGGAACCAGGATCACATTTCTCCTGTCAAGCACCTCACTGTGATCTTGGGCACGGGGAGTGAGGAAGAGGAGGAAGATGTGTGAGGGTGAGAGGGGCACCCTGGATGCGACTCAGTCACCCTGATGAAACCTGTGGTGTTGTCCATTGGTTTGTTGAGCAAGGAGTTCTGTCTGTGTCACTAGCTGCACCCAGGAGCTGGGTAATGAGCCCTACTGGTGCCCCCCTGGTATGTCTAAGGATGCTGTAAACCTGTCTTGTAAGGAAACCAGTGGAAAAAAATCCTTGTGGATTTTTTTAGCCCATCCTCTCACGAGAGTATATGTCCCAGCGTGGCTTGTCTTCTGCAGCACAGCTCTATGAAGTGGGTTACATCTGATTAAGAAGAAGTAGGTTTATATTCTCCTAAGAGTTTCTATGGGGGACTTCTTCCTCTGAAAGTACTTTTCTGTATTTCTTTGAATTGCAGGTGGGAGGAAGCTTGTTTAGCTTTGATACTCCCTGGTACTCATTGTGCAAGCCTTCATTTTTGTTTGGGAGGATTCAAGAGTTTTTCTGGTGTATGTAGGGTTACTGCAGCAGAATTACCTTTAGTGCAGAAGCAGAGCTATTTAAAAATGCTTTTAGCCAGCACTTCCAAAGGTTCCTATTTCAGAATAGTGCCTGGGTTTTCTTGTTAAAAAGCCTACCAAGGATACAATCCATAAGAATAACTTGACGTTAGAGATTGGATACCTTTGCTTCTAAATCACTATGCTATTACCTGGATGCTTGTCTTGTTTTCTTACTCTTTGCTGGTCTCTCTGTGCAAACAAATTTACATTGTATTTGGGATTATTTCAAGCCATAAACTGTTTAGGGCATCCTAATGTGAAAACAGCAGTAGCATAAATCTGAGCTGAATGCAGGTGTTACTCAGGGAAGATCTTGGTGTAACCACTGGAGGTTTCTGGTTTGCTTTGGGGTACTTCAGTCAAGAATGTGGGTTTATTTTGCACAGACCCAGGCACATGGTCTCAATATATTCCATTCTTAAGAATTTTTTAGTTCTTTAGCACTAATAATATTTACAGTATTTACTTTGTTACTGTTAGTTTGTGTTTAGCTTTGACTTCTCCTTTACGTCATTGCATGCTTGAGTGGCTTAATCTAGAGACAAAGTCATCAGAGCATTTAAAGTGGCTGAAAAATTTCAAGCAGCTTCTCAGTGATGCTGCTGGTTTTCATTTTCCAGGAGCAGTGCAATTCTTTATTCCAGCTTGACACACCTGACATGTTGGAGGGGAATTGCTGAAAAGAAAACAGTTTTCAAGGATATTTTGTTGTTCAACTGTAAGCAAACATTGACATCCAAGTCTCAGGCTTTTTTAGCTGAGTTGGTAAAGATCTCTGCAAAGTTCTGTGCTGCTCCTAGAAGATGTTGCTAATTTTCTTTTATTAGTTTTTAGAGTTCTCTGGTCTTGCTGGTGAGTGTCTATTGGGACAGGAGTGTAGTCGAAGTTGAAGGTCAGTCCCTACTTTCTAGATGACAGAATAAACATGGGAGTTTTTATTTTGTGAGCAGAGCAGTGTGCTAAGCAGACACATGTTTTAGTGACAGCAAACTAAATTCACACATTGTACAGTGGTATTTTGCTGCGTTAATTACCTTGTCAAATGTAATATGCAATTACCACATCAAATCACCTTCATGTGTTACATGGAGACATAACTTGCTAAATTATTTTATAAAAAAAACAAACAAACAAAATCCCAGAAGCCCAAGGGCAACATCACCACAAACCTGTCTCTCTCTTCTCTAAAATAAACCGCTTCTGAATGTGAAGGCAGAAGCTTCACTAAACCTCAGCAGGAATCTTCTTTGGGTTATGGCAAAGGCTCTTCTGTTGCATGATGTTTGTCCTAGGCTTGGTTATTAGTACTCCGTGTCCCTTGCTGTTGGGCTGTAGCCTGCCCACTGTCTGTCTTGATGAAAACCAAAAAGCAGAGGAGTTTTGTCAGGGAGAGGAGAAGACCCTCTTGTATAACTTCTGATCCTCTTGAGGAATTGATGTTTTGGCTCTTACTTTGAATGTATTTTGTATCTTTTGTCCAGTGGTGAGCAAAGAAGGATGAGGAGAGGTGGCAAGTAGAGGTGATGCTTCTTGAAATGTGTCTGCTTCTATCATGATTAATTATGGTCCTGACATTGCTGTTACCAACCCATACACCTTCACCAGATTTCAAGACCTAAAGAAGTCCCAGTCTGTTCCCATGTGTCTTATAAAGTTCAGTTAGCATCTCATTTTGCAATTAACTTATGTTTAAGATCGTCCCAGCTCTGGCTTCTTTGAAACCTAAGGAGAGTCTTCAAGATGAGTTGGTGGAGCAAGCTGGCCACAGAGAAACCCATGGCCAGGGAGCCCTTCTGTGGTGATCCAGCCATCTCCTGTGGAAACCATGCCAGAACACCAGGATGAGGGAGATTTGTAATCTGAATCTGTCCCAAGAGCTACCTCTCATCCTGACAGAGGGTGAGTCTCGCATAGGGAACGGCATCCTTTGTACCTCACCTCCCTCTGAGTCATCTTCAGAGGCAGAGAGATGGCAGGGAGAGGAGAGCACTTCCTTGCTTGTGTTTGTGGCTGCCAAGGCACCCTCACCACAGCTTTTCTAGCCCTGGGGTGGACCTTGCATCTGCAGCAGGACTTATTGAGATTGCAGAGCTGCTGCCATCTTCCAGCTGCAGCAGAAGGTCTCCTGCCTTCTGTTTTGAAGTTGTGGGTGAGGTTTATTTCTTAATTTTATTTTAATTTTTTTTTTTTTGGTGGTTGCTGCTTCCTCTTGCCCAAGATTTCTTAGCCAGCGCTCAGGGAGAACTTGCCTTAAACGGGAAGTGTAACTGAATCCATTGCAAATTAGCAGTTAAACTGACAGAAGGACGTTGGAGTTTTTAGTTGTTGCATTTTCAAGTTGGCCAAGTCATGCTGTGGATATAAAAGGATTGTTCTTCACACTCCGGCGTGCTGGGCGAGGAGACTAGTGCAGTGTGTCCACACGACGTGGCTGAACGTGGCATAATCTGGTTTGAAATAAACTTGGTGACTCTCTTCTCCTTCTCTGTCTGAATTAATATTGGAAGTTTATGAGAACAGAGTGTAAAATGTATCCTGCTTTCATCTTCCCAACAGCTGGCATGTAGAGATGCTGTTGTTTAGAAGGCCATTCCCTGAGCCATCCTCAGCCCCGTGGAAAGTGTTAGCGGTGCCGTATCTTGGATACAGTACCTCTATTTTCCAAAGAGATGAACTCTCTTAGGTGTATCTTTCTGTGGGAGTTGAGCCTCCATTTATGACTCTGGGACCTCTTTTTTTTTTCTGATCTTTTCTTTCCTGCTGGGTGCTGACTGAGGTATTTCTGGGGTAGGTGCCAGGGTGGTTATCTCGCTAATGATTCATGTGCCCTTCACATGTTGCACTGCAAAATGACATGTAAGAGCGTGTACCCAGTATTTATGTTACATCAGTTTGGGCTCTCCAAACGTGTACTTTCGCTTTCATCTCGGAAGTTGTGCCACTCTAGTAGATTTGTGGTGCTGCAGTTGGTAAAAGTTATTCAAACATTAATTTCTGGAATATCTGGGGCCACGAGCGAAGTGCCTGGTGCTCTGCTGCGTCATGGTTTCTACAGGTAGCACGTGCTGCTGGGGGATCTGCAGGGAGGATCCGGGGGAACCTCAGTGCTGGGTGGGTGGGACACTTGGCTGCTTGGTTCTGGGTGTGATGGGCATGGCCTGCTGCTCTCTGGCACAGTGCAGTACCCCTTTTGCTATTCCTTCCCAGGGAAAAAGGGGTGATGAACCAGAACAACGTGAGAACTGGAGGCATCAAACTCCACAGAAATGAAACCCCTCCTAAATACAGATAGGCATCTGTGCAAGTCAGCCATGAGCATGCTGATGAGCAGGCAAGAGAGGGAAGGCAGGGGGAGGAGGAAGAGCCTGCTCAAGTCTGTGCTGTGGCATCCCCCCAGCCATACATTGCCAATATGTTCCTAATCTAGTTGTGGCTTTTCCAGTGCAGATAGGGCATATGAGGGGAGACCACTGATTGAATTCCTGTAGACCACTAGAGAGCTATTAACGGGTAATGGCTTTCAAACTGTCCTGGGGTGGTGGTGGAGCGCGTGTCTCCTTCACCTTTGTGTATAACACTTTCGAGTTTATTACGTTTTTCTAAATGACTCAGTAGCATGTGCTAGGCTTTGGGTGGCCCACTTGAAATGCTCTTAGAAGGGTTTGCTTTTCAGAAAGAGCTAAGTGTTATCCTTAGAAATTCAAGCTCTTTTACAGGGTAGTAACCTATCTTTGGTCTGTGTATTTAACATATGACATACACTGGTAGGTCCGTTGGCCTCTTTGTGGATTGCAGCTCTGCATTGCTGCAGAGGCTTTTGAAAATCACAGAAGAGTGAATACAGTAGAGATAGGAGGCTGAAGTACACTCTGTGGTCTGTGCTGGTTCAGGACTCAAAGGCGAGGAATAAATGTTGATTGTGGAAAACACCATTCAACTTCTCGCTTTTTTCCCCTCTGTTTTTACATCCAGATCACTGAGCAACATGTAAAGTCCTTTTGGACTTTTAAAGCTCACGTTGAAGAATCAGTTCTAAGAATATAATCTAGAAAGAACAGACACTTTTTCCCCCCCAACCTGTGATTTGTGTGGCACAAGTTTCTGTTCTAGCAAATGTCATTTTTCTTAAGAGAAAGAAAAGAAAATACCTTTTGAGCCACCCTTTGTCTGCAGAATTTATGTCCTGACTGATCCAGACAGTAAAACTCCATGAAGATGTATATGTTGTTTGAGAAGTACTATTAAAAATTAATCCAATTTTCTATTCTTCTGGTGTAAATAAATGACAAAAAAAGCCAGCTTGAAACTAGAATGGCCACTTTCTGAGTTTTATGCAGAATAAAAGGCTGTTTATCCTTTCTGCTTTATTTTAAGATGTGGTTTTACTATTCAAGAAACAAATTCTAATCAGCACCATCTCAGACAAATGGGAGCTTTAGCAAGTGGTTCCTATGTTGGAAGGGAGCACTAAGATTCTCATTATAGTGCATGTCTGAATAATTAGTGGGACCACTCTGCACTCTTGGTGGTTTGGTTTTTGGGGGATTGCTGGGGTTTTTTTGGCAATAGGAACTTGCTTTTCACTGCAGTGACAGGCTGACAGGAGCATCAGGCAGTTTGGTCATTAGTGTGTGTCTGCCATCAATGTCATGGTACGGTGTCAAATTAGTTAGTGCCCCCTCCGGAGCCAAGCTGGACCTGCAAATTATCCTCCTACATCCTAGGAAACTGTTTGCTAAACCTCAGATCAAATGGGAACAAATGATTAACATGGCTCATAAATTAACTAGTTTACAGGCTTATAACTTTTTACAAGTAGATAATAAAGACAGAAGTTTTAGGACTGTGCTATGCTTCGTTCAAAGCTGAGATGCTTTGGGTTGGTTTTTTTCCTCTTTGCTTATTTGTTGTAGATAGGTTTGCTTTTCTCTTACAGGGGGGAAAAATTGTACACAGCTGAGGAAATAATGTTTAGAAAAATCTAGTGTCCTAGAGGAAGCAAATGTAAATCCACTGAAAACAATATAATTAAGTTTGTTATCTCATTGCCTGATAAGTCGCTGACAATAGTCTTTCTTCTTGTAGTGGCAGTTGTTCGTTAATGAGTTCACCAATTAAGTTTGAAAGATTACAGCCTTTGCCAAGAGGATTTATCTGTTAAAAGCATTATATTTTTTGTGATACATTCTTACCATATTGTAAGCCTCTTTGTTAAAGAGGTATAAGACTACCTCTTAAACACATTAAATCCTATTATGGGCCCAAAAATAATTTTACAATCTGTTTACACATTAGCATGTACAAAACTCTAACAAATCTGTCCAGAGATGTCTGTTTTGAGAATAGGATGCTAACAGATAGTGCACTCTCTTGAAGCTAGATTGCCCTTGTGAAACGAGTGCTTTTTTGCTGCAGAATAATTGTTTTATAATGATTTATGACTATGCAAATAATATTCTTTTTATATCTCCCCCTTTTAAAATCTCTCCTCAGCTGAGTTTCTCAACCAATGCAGAAATAGTACAGAATTTTTAGTGCTCTTTTACAGCTTTTTGAATCTAAAAGTAACTAAAAAAAGTAAGTTTTGTGCTTTCTGTATTTTAAAGCCTCATTCACCCACATGCAGGCTACTGCTACCTTTCTTTTGTACCTTCAAGGAGGTGAGTAAGCCTTGATATCAGAGATCAAATCAGCATTTTGGAAAGGGCCTAGCGTGCAAAAACCTGTGAAATGTATCTATTCATAAGAAAATGTCTGAAAATGCCAGAGGTTATGCTCAGTTTATCTGTCAGCAGATTTAACTTCAAGTAGATGATAGTCAATTTGGTAAATACTTTACTAATATTGTAACTATAAAGAATCATGAGTGCAGCCTCAGCATCCTGACCCGTGCACGTTTTAATGACTTTGCTAGGTTAACACATACTGTATGACAGATTAGCAATAACCTTTAAAATGCAAGTAATTTCTGCAAGGAGGTTTGCTTGTAGCCAGTCATACTGAAAAAAAAAAAAAAAAAAAAAAAAGGAAATTGTGCTCTTGAGTTAATCCTGGGAAAGAAAACTTGTGTTTGTTGCTTATAGAGCCCGTTCTTTTGGGCAAATCCTGGTCAGGTAATACTTGTGTAAATTTGCTAGTTTTATACTGTGACATGAATTTTGCTGAAGTTTCAGTGCCTCTTTGCTGCTCACCACCCAGCCTGCTCATTACAGATTTTCAGATGCAGCTGAAGGAAGGAGCAGGAGTGATTTCATGCAGCAGAGTTTGCCTTCAAGTTTGTTAATCTGAATTCCCTGTTGCCACACGCCTGCAGACCCACTCCTAGCACAAAGCCCTCTCCCTCCAGCTTTCCTGATTCCTGACAGATGTCCCAGCCTCCAGAAGCAGCAGAGCACCATAGGCAGGGCAGCAGCACCTTGGGGTTTTTTTAAAGCCTGATATTTCCCTGCTATTTTTCCATTCTCTAGGAGGTTGGGGCTTTAAGCAATGAATTCCCCCTGGATGGTTTCTCAGTTCCTCTTAGGAAACAGTGAGGGTGTTTGCTAATATGATTAACTGAATGCATTGTGTGCACCCCCAGCTCAGTCCTGCCTTAATGATTCTCATCACTTTCTTGAATATCAAGTGCCTGCCATGAGCTGATAGCCCATAGCTGAACAGTTAATAAATGTGATATATCCCCAAAGCCTTGTGCCAGATGCCTAGCAGCTCTAAATCAGTAGGGGCTGCCCCAGGTCTGGTAGAAGGGGCTCTGGTCCACATCACCTTGGAAAACTTAAACCTCTGAGGTTCTAGAGGCAGAGTTAAAGTAGGGACTTTGTGTTTAACCAACCACCTTCTTGTGGTTTAGATATTACAGTACTGGAAATAAGACCACCCACTACCTCACACATCACACATGCTGCTGCCCTGCACATGGCATTTAGAGAAATAATGAAATTATACCTGTGGGATAGTGCTACTTGGTGCCTGTTTAACAAGACAAAATTACACACCCAGTTGTGAGAGGGGGGAAAAAAAAAGGTGTAAATGGAATATACTATGAATTGCTTAATTGTTGAGAAAAATGTAGGAGGTTTTGTTACAGCTCTGGCTGTTATCAGAACCAAACTTATGGTGCTTCTCAAAACACTTAGTGCTTTCTTTTGCAATCCCTTAGTGTGCAGTTGGTACCTTGTGAGAAACGTTGCTGGAAGTTTCTATTTCTGATAACTGGAGGCTGATCTGGAGCACAGTAGGGTTATGCCCATCACATTGGTGGCTCTTGAACTGTGTCCCAAGCAGTCATCTTCAGTCTGCAGTCAGAGAATGCTGCTGCAGTCCCAAATCAGACTTTCCCTTCAGTTCCAAACCCACTTAACTTGTGTCTTTGCTCCCTTCCTTACCTTCACCCAACCACATAATTGCTTTATATTGCCTTAACACACCAATCTGTGAAACTGCTCCATTTTCTCTGTTATTGGACTATTTTCCTTGTTCTTTTAAGATAGAAATCCTTAGAGATTGTGCCTTCTGCACAATAGCAGATTTATGTTTAAGGAGACTGGCAGTCCTTGGAGAATGGGAAGTCTCATGTCTTTATCCTTAGGTGATGATCCTGAAGAGAGGATTTCTAGTACCTGTAGGCTCAGATGTAGGCATGTAAAAATGATGCCAAAAGCCTAATTGAGCTAAATACCTATTTTCCCCCTACTTAGCTTGTGAATATGCTGATTCTGATATTGAGCACTGCAGTCTCTGCTTTGTGTCTTAACCTAAGTGTGTGTAGCAAGCTGGCTTAACTCATGAAATATTTGTGCCCTCTGCATGGAGGCAGTTGCCTTACAGAGTGAAGGGAAAGCTGACATGTCCTGGCACGCTCAGAGCAGACTTTATAGCACTGAATAAGGATCACATCGTATTTAAATCACAACAGGACAAACCACCCAACCTTGCCTACCCTTGGGAGTGGGAAACACCCCTGGCACTTCCTTTTGGGGTGGGAAAGCTCCCTTCCAGATACGTCCCAGGTACTGATAAGGAACTTGGAAGCTTTAGTTAAGCTGAGTTAATCAGGTTTGTTTTCATTTTTACAGTACATGTTGATGTGTTTGCAGTGACACCCTCTGCTATTTTTTCTTTCTGTGCTGTTTAAAAAGCAAACCCAAGAAAACAATGTCCTGTTTGCAGTGAACAGGAGCTTTAGGGTGCAGCATGGAAAATGAGTTAGCATTTCACTCTCGAGAAAAACACATAAATTTTGTGCTGTGATTTTTGATACTGAATGATCAGGTTCTGTTATTTATAAAAGCAAAACACATACATTGTACCAGAAAAAAGTGTTATATTTATAAACACTTCCCTGGCTCTTGTTCACCTTACAAAAAAAACCCAACGCTGTTCATGCTGCAATAAAAATACATATATTCAATTCTTAAGCAGTGAGTTAGTGCATTTTATTCTTAATTCACAAAAAGTTTGGCTTAACAGAAACCTTTGGCTCCTTTCAAGACAGTTGCATGACTCTAAGTAGAAAATACAAGCTGACACAAGGAATAAACTCCTTAAATCAGGAAAGGTCTGTGCTCAGGATCCCTGTAGAGGGGTATTTCATTCAGAGATGTTGCTGTGTGAGCACTGGGTATTTTCCTGTCCTTTTGGTTTTCATGGAGCAATTTTAACTCTGCTTTTGGGAAGTTAAAGATGTAGCACAGCTTCTTTGAGGGCAATGATGCTCTATCCAGGTTTGAGCTGCAGGACCTGCTACAAACTGGTTATATACCTGCTAGTTATGTAGTGGATAATTAGTCCACTTGTTTGAAAATAGTATTTCTGTGTGAATATCCACAGGAAGGGTTAAGGGAAATTCAGTAATCTTTTGTGTTTAGTGGCTGCCATGCTGGTGTGGGCCCAAGGAGTCCTATGCAGAAGGCTCTGTTCCTGCTGATGTTGACACAGCTCCTGCAGGTCAGGTTCAGAGCTGGCCATGGCCCAGCTGCTATTTCAAGGGTAGGGTGAGGGAAGGGCACCATCTAGACTGAAGCCTCTTCCCTCCCAAGCTCTCCAGCTGTGTTTGGATTGGGTGGCACAAGGCTGCAGGTGGACATGAAGGGGATGCTTTGTGGCACCAGGAAGCAGTGTGGTGTCCCCAGACAGTGGGTGGGATCCAAGGTGGCTGAGCAGCTCCTGCCCAGCTCCCTGTCCTGACAGTTAAGCATTTTCCAAAGATTTGGTGGCAAACCTTCAGCCTCTGGCAAGCTTGTGTGCTGCCTTCACCACTAGCTTTGTTCTGACCACAGGCATGAAGAAAATGGAGATCGGGAATGAGCCAACAGCTGGAGAAACCTTGGGTAATCCTTCTGTAACCATGGGCAGGAGCATGCTGCCCATGATTTGTGAATTTGTCTGCTCTGAAAACATCCTGAGTGTGACTAGACCTATGTTAATACAGGGATGCACTTTCTAAGCCAAAATGTTAGTCTGACCTTTGATGGGCTCAACTGAATGAGTACAGAGATTAGGAAGAAGCAAACCCTCTGCTAAATCAAATGTCTCAACTGGCTAATCCTTTGCTGGGCATGAAGGACTTGGACAGCCAGCAGCAAGGGAGAACTGTACCAAAAATTTCGGGCTAACTTACTTTGGGTTAACTGGTATGACAAAATGATGAATGCTGAGGTTTTGTGATGCAGCCATTGCACCAATACTGCAATGTTAATTGTGTAGGCTCAGCTGCCTCGGGCTGGACATGCTGTCCTTCCAGTGTGGCTGCCCCAGCAGCTGCTGACCAAGGGACAGCAGCTTGGCAAAGGCAACGTGGCTTCTGGGCAGGAGCTGAAGTATGTGCTCAAGGCTGTGTTGCTCCTTGGTTAAAATTTTTTCTAGCTTTCTTTTTGTTCTTAGCATGCTAACATACTCCAGGGTGATCTGTCATTGTTCTCCTTGTTTATGGGCATGATGCTCTGCCTGAGTGGGTGATGTGAATGTGGGGAAGCAGGGTCATGTAGGCACAGAATGTTAGGGGTTGGAAGGGACATAAAAAGATCTAGTCCAACCCCTCTGCCAGAGCAGGATCACCTAGACGAGCTCACACAGGAATGTGTCCAGGCAGCTCTGCAATGTCTCCAGAGAAGGAGATTCCATGGCCCTCCTGAGCAGCCTGTTCCAGTCCGTTGTGTTTTGATCCAAGCACCTTGACTTTGCATTTGAGTACATGGGGCCATACAGTGGTGCTGGGAGAGAGAGCTTAGCTTCCCCATCCCTGCAGCAGGAACAGTGTTTTGAAGAGAGTTTAGAGGCCATCTCTGCAAGAGGCAAGTGCAATCTGTTGCCAGCTACATGGGACAGTGTTCTGTGTGCTCTTATGTAGCCTACTGAGTGTTCCCAGTTTTGAAAAGCAAATCCTGTGTAATTTGTTCAGAGAGAGAGCAGTAGAAGCAGATCTTGGGCCTCCTGATTTCTCTGCATTTCCTTCAACCACAAGATTGTGTTTCCCACCAACTTCAGACATATGAATGCACAGGTTTGTACACAAAAAATTGTAGACAAACTCAGATGCTGTCTTGAGGCATCTTTGATCCTTTCTTCTGTTGTTTTCTGCATTTTGGGCCTTAGGGGAGGCATGATGAGATCTGATTAGGAGTAAGTCTGTTAATTATAACTTCTAAATTAGAGCAGCAGTGCAGAAGCATCGCTTTCTGATTTGGATTAAAAAGCCCTTCATCTCAACAAAGCACAGTCAGTGCAGATGATAGCAGAGTGCACTGAAATACACTAGATCAAAGCCCTGCATTTCATGTGCCATGCCAAAATGGCTAATGAGTTACTTTAGCCTAAGATTTATTACCCACAACTTACTTATGCTTTTCAAACATAGTACCCAAAGCTATGAATTTATGGGTAAACTCACGTGCTGTCTATCTCTGTGTTCTACCAAGAGGCTGACTCTATGAGATGTCTATCTAAACTTATATTTAGTGCAAACTGATGTGGTCCTTCCTGTGACTCTCTTAATTCTAAACTTGGTAGAAGTTGCTTCTGATGGGTGGAAATGGACTTGGAGGCTTCAAACTTCCTTGGCTGTGTCCAGTGCCACTGTGTATTTGCAGAGGAGGGTAGCAGATAATGTCTGACTCTCAGCTCCCCTCTGTTCTTTCCTTACTCTGTCCTTCAGCTGCTCTCCCTTCCAGCTCCCTGTGTCAAGGGCTTCTCCCAAAGATGCTTACAGTTCACTTTTGCTTGTTGGAAGTTCTCTATAACAGAGAAGGTGCTGAGAAGCACTGCACAGAGCTTGCTGAACCAGCTTCTCACGATCTCTCTTGCTTTTGACAAGAGGTTGTGGGGGATGCAGATCCATGACACACATTAAGCTGAAGATAGGGTGTGGTTTTGCTGCTTTTGTTGCTCCTGTGCCAGGGTTAAATTGTGCATGAGAAAATCCAGGCTTCTGTAAAAAGTTTAGACTGTAGATTTAAGGACAGATTTTGAATTAAACCACCTGGATTGTCATGAAGCCATGAAAGATAGAGAAGTATCTGAGAACTGCCTTATCAATGCTTCCTCTCATGTCCAAATGTCTTTATACCAGGACTCTATTGCCAGTGTTATAGCTTTGTACAGAATACAGGTTTCCACAGTTGTCTTCAGTGGCAAATTGTCTAAAAACAGGGTAACACAAAGCACCTATGTCTACTGGGATGGAAGTCTGATACATGTAAGTGAAATGGCCTGGCTATGTACAAAGATATGGGAACATCTATTTTTGCCTTCAGGACTTTTTGGGCAGAAAATAGCTTGGTCCTACCAAAGCTAGGACATCTGGTGCATAAAAGTGTGTAGTGTTTTGTAATGAATTGGAAATGGCATTACTGCAATAGCTATAATAACATGGAGAAAGTGCAGTATGGTGTGAGGAACTGGTGTAGAATATATCAAATGTCAATGTTTTCACATACATTGTGGAAAAGAGAAAAATAACTTCAAGTGTAAAGGATATGGAAATTCAGTGAATAAACATCAGTGCATTCGAGGATTTTTCATGCAACGAGCTAGATTTATCTTTCACAGAAAAATATCTATAAACACCAGTGCCTGCAGTTCCTTGAGGAAGTCTGGGTGTGCAAGAAAACTTGCTTTTCAGTAGATCTCCAGTCCCTTAAATTTAAACAACCAAACATTAGAAGAGGTACGATCTGATTCATTTCTCATTTGTATCAGTTTCATCCAGGACACCTCTTGAGATTTGAAAAAAGCTGTGCTGTTTAACACCTGAGTAAGCAAAAACCAGGTTCATTTTCCTGTTTGAGATCAGCAACGTTTCAACAGCATGTTTCTTAACAGGCAAAATGAACTAGAACTATTGAAACACTCAGTTCATTTTAGACAATGATTGACCAGGGCTGTGCAACTTGTAAACACATTGAGAAATTGCCCTTCCAGATTTAACTGGAAGTGTGAAGGAAATTCAGCATTTCCTGAAAAACTAGGGTTTGTCTGTCTTCCTTTTCTAGCAAAAAAGCTCTTATGAAATGCAGATGCAGCTCTGACATAGATCTAGGCAACGAATGACTCAACAAAGAACAGTATCTCCCAGTTCAGATGCTCTTACCTATCCCATTGCATGGCAGAAGACATGGAGATCTGGAAATGCAAGACCACCTTCATGGAATATCACATATTCCAGTATTTTTGTCAGTGCATATGTTCACAAACTAGGTCCACATGGTATAATACCCCAGAGAAATATAGCATAACAGGATGCAGTTTACTTCTAAGTCAAGCCTCTGCTGGTATGGCCTAAAAGCTTTGTAAGAATTTAGCAGCAATATCAAGAAAACCCAATATAAGCAGTCCATTAATGAATAGGTCCTTGAGTGTCAGGAAGCAGACGCTGTTGGAAACTTGGGTAATATTACTGTTGGGTTTTATTAATTAAATATAGCTATTAATATGACCTTGGATTTCAACACAATGACCTCTTTTGTGAGTATGATTAGCAGATGTTTACCATAATTCTTCACTCTGTGAAAAATGCTTGTTGCACCCAATAAAAACAACTGTATTTACTTTGCTAAATCAAATATTTGGAACTTGGGTCTTACTTTATATATCATGGCTCCAGTGTCTTAGATTTTCCAAGTTTAAGGTTGAGATCCCTTGGAGTAACATATGTGGGAGATCTCAGAGTACAATGACCTATTGTATTAGTTAGCACTTTTTTCCTCCCCTCTTTGGCATTGTATCTTCTACAGTGAAACCAGTGTGCTCTACCAGCCTCTGGATTTTATTTTTAGTGCAGCATGGGGAGAAGGTTTTTGAAGGTTCCACAAGGTTTTCTGTATTTTATCCATTACTTGTGGGCAACTTCCTTTCCAGAAGAACTGCAGCAATGGAAGCAGGAAACACAATTCCAGTTCTTAAAATAAAACTGGAAGTTATTTTGCATTTCAATAGCATCTCACCTAATTTTAGACTTGAAAAAGTCTGTTACCCAATAGTTTTCCATTTCTCCTACCAAACCCAGAATTCAGAAGTGAGAAGGCCCATTAACAACCCAGATCATCCCCCCTCAAATGGCACCTGCTGCCCTCACACTGCAGCAGGTATTTTCTGTGTATGTGAGTGTTGTTTCCTAGCTGCTGGGGCTACGTTTAGGAGCAGGTCTGCTGCCTGCTTGCCTGCACTGCTGAAAGGAAATAGCGAGGGAACAAAACTATGCTTTTCTTGGGAAACCACTCCCTTTGGAATGGAGAGATATGGCTTGCCACTTATATTTTGTTTCCCCCCTCCAAAGTAAGCAACAACATTGCAAGGATCAGGGCCAGCAAGAAAAGAATATTATTTAACAGGCGTCATCTATCCAGCCTCATGGATTTCAGGAAAAGGAGTCTCCTACTTCTTATTTTAAGGAGTGTAATAAAAATAGCAATCCGTTTAAGGAAGGGGCTGACTGACTGGAGAAAGTGACAGTGGCAGCACAGGGAAATAGTACTCTATTTATCTGAGCAAGCTAGCACATTGATAACACTCCTCTCCACAGTAGGTGCTATCAAATCAGAGACAATTTGTATCCCCAGCGTGGCAGGTTACTTGCGTGGGAACAAGTCTCCCTGAGATTATTGCAGATCATCGTTAACTAGCTACTGCTGTTTGTTTGCTGTTACCTGCTAGAGGATGTTCGTGAGTCATGTCATAGCACTGATATATCTTGCCCAGTTTAGGGGACCTGCTGCTTCTGAAAAGACACTCAGCCTGGGAGCTTTTCCCTTGCTTTGTTTTACATGGTAGGGGGGGAAATATTACTAGTTGCAGCTTCCCTCTTGCTTTAGCCTAAGGAAAATGAAGGTTTTGCTGAAGTTGAACAGGCTGTGATGAGTAGCACCAGTGGGTATACACAAAAAAAAAGGGGACAGAAGTAATAAGGAAAAGGATGGGCTGCTCTTCTCCATCCTCAGATCTGATGTTGGCAGGGGTGTGGGTGTGTAAGGATCCAGATAAGGATTAATGGCACTAGGTGGGATATCCTGCTTTCTGAAGATCTTTAATCAGTTGCACTGGCATCTTCTAAGCACATTTCTTACTTAATTATCTTTCTCGGTGTGCTTCGGTTTCCTTTTCCTTTGTTCAGTAATATTTGTAATTACTATCTGTTTGTTAAAATGTGAGAGCCTTTTCAGCTTACCACCTGAAGGCTTTTTTTTTTTTTAATTTTTGCCAGTTTTAGAGTCTTATTTCATGCTTTTTCTAGTCAGATTTGTTTCCTCTCAGTAGCATATTTCAGCCCTTTACTGAAATTATGGGGTCAGATGGTCACTTTGCAAGTCTTTGGAAGCCAGCTGCAACATCTCCATTGAAGGCAGTGCACCTCTTGATTTGTAGTTGACAGTATGCCCCATTATATCTATCCTAAATAGTTGCAGGTTAGGTCACTCGGAAAGGAAAGCTATAATTTTGTATGAAAGCACAGTTTAGTGAAACTATGATATCAGCACAACTATTATAAAACATGAAGTGCTTTGTCTTCTCCCTTACAAAATGTGTAATTTCTACCCATTATCGGTATTATTACAAGAGTCCTTGCAGTAAACTTGTCTTTTGATAGGCAGAAACTTGTCTTCGCTAGGAATGAATACAGTGGAGTGTAACTTCTCTTTTAAAGGAGAATAAATAACACGAGTGAAGTTTACTAGAACACAATAAAGCTGTTTCCAGGAAAGCTGCTGCAGAGGCAGGTAGGGCATGCTGAAGATTTATACTTGGGGTGAGCATGTGCAAGTACCATAATGGTGCTGCAGAGAACACTGGAGTAAAATATTTGATCAACAGTTATGTCTACAGAAGAGACGTGGTTTGGTTTTCTCACTAGCTTTCAGATTACAGTAAGACAGTTAAATGAAGGTTTCTTTAGACCTATGTATGAATAAATCATTGTGGCTGGGAGGTCAGATCTAGCATGGTTACCTGTTTCCTAGACAGAGCAGATTTTGACTGTCCACCAATCCACTGAATTGTTCGGTTTGTGGATTCAGGGCTGAGCATCAGGACAAGGAAGAAATTTTTCACAATGAGAGCGGTGAAACATAGGCACAGATTGCCCAGAGAGGAGGTGGTGGATGCCCCATGCCTGGAAACATTCCAGGTCAGGTTGTCTGGGGCTCTGAGCAACCTGATGTAGTTGTAGAGATCCCTGCTTACTGCGTGGGGGTTGGACTAGATGACCTGTGAAGCTCCCTTCCAACCCAAACCAGTCTATAGTTCTAGGATTGAGAGAGCAGCTGAGAAATGAAAGGTTGGTCTCAACATCATCATACAACTCACTGTGCAGCTGCTACCATGACAAGGGGTTTTAAAGCCAAGCATGGCTTAATCCTGGCTAGGTGTGCAGTTGTTTTGAACTAATTCAATCAAGATTCAGGACATTATACTGAAATAAAGCAAAAGAAAAAGGGAAAAGATCAATAAAAAGGGTGGAGTAGCTGCTATGATTAAGAAAAAAGATTACTGCTGATTTATTGATTTGGTCTTCAGCTTGCCCTCTCAATCAGGGGGTGTTTTTTGTTAATGTTATTAATATTTATACTTTAGTACCGTGTGCCAATTAGAGTAGATTGTAATTAAGTCTCCCAACCTGAAAATATTAGGCCCCACTTAGCACAAAGCCTTCACATTGCACATTACTGGAAAGAGAAACTTAAGTCTGAAAATCTGGAGGAAAGCATAGAAAAAGTCCTGTTCTCTTTTCAGTGCAAGAAGCGTATTTTTTTTTTCTTGTGGTTGCCCTTTGTGGGACTGTCAGAAAAAGGTGATTGCAGAAGGCTGTTGCTAAGCTTTTGAGTTTCGAGGGAAGTCACCCTGGCCAAGCCCATTTTCTCCTGCATCTAGTGAGAGATGTTCCTCAAGCACACATTGACTTGCTCCTACTCCCTGCAGAGAACTCAGCTTTGGGGCACTTGTGTCTTCAGGCAATGTTTCACGGTGCTGGTGTTTGCTGGGAGACTACTCCAAGTTAGCAGGACACCTTGGAGTAGAGTCTTACTCTGCAATGAGTAGCATGGATTATTGGAGCTCTCAGTCTTTCCTGTGGTTTGAGCTGAGAATGGGATAGTTGAAGACTTGTTTTTTTTCTTGTGTAGAGGGAAACATGAGAACTCATTGTTGTGAAGTGGCAGAACTGAGTCACCAAGGGTTTAGTCAAAGAAGAAACACATCAGTGCAAACCAGAATAAAACCCCTGCTTTCTTCATTACTCATTATACCACAACGAGAATCAAAATCACTCAAAAATTGTTGTAACAGCTATATGTTGCTTAGATAAAATAGTCTGGAAAGGGTAGATTTTTGTGGGAATCACTTCTGATTTATGCAATGCAATATGGGAAGCTGACTTGCTGTTGTTATATATTTCCCAGTTATGTGCAAGTATGTTAGATTTAATCAAAGAACTTGGAATTATTTGCACCATTCCATAGTGCCTCTGGATGTCACTGAATGAATTTTGACCATTTAAATGTAGTAGTCTTGCAGACAACATAGTGGGAAAATTAATTTAAGAATTCCTTGTATATGTGGATGCTTGATTTTAATTTTAATTTCTGGGTTGTTCTGCTGTATTTTAAGTAAAAATTCTGGTGGTTTTTTGTTTTGTTTTTTTAAGACAAAGGGTAAGCTATTCTATGTTGCTCTTAGTATATCGTTTACTGGGGATGAGTTTAACCTCTTGTGTCAAACCTGGTCCTTCAGCTTCCTTTCCTGGTTCCATATGGGTAGCCAATGTGGTCAAGGTTTGCTCTTGAAATCAGTGTAGTGTCACATGATAGCACACATTGCCCTGCTTCAAAGAATGTGCTGTGCTACCAGCCCATGGGATAGAGCCCCATCACCCTTATGGTCCAAAAGTGATGGAGCCACCAAACCTTGGCTGTTTGGGATGATGGGAACAAGTCAATGCACACATCAACTGTCAGCTCTTGAGAGCAGCTGAAGCTTTGAGGATGGGTGTGAGCATGCATGAATGGTTTGGTAGCTGCATCTTCATCCATGAACCCACCTTGCTGGCCTCTGCAGTGGGATTTTTCAAGTACAGAGCTGCAGTAATTGTGTTGCCCCCATTTTTTTTTTCTTGCTTCAGCCACTCCTGATCTGCACTTTAATATTAGAGGGATTTATGAGTTTCTCCTAGTTCAGAAGGTTTAATTGGTTCCTGTAATATTCCAGACTTTAAGTATAGCAGAAGTACAAAATGGTTCCTGAGGAGAATGGAGCCAGCTTGAAAGGAGAAACCTTTTTCCATACCATGCTTGTTGTATATGATTTTCTTGGTGTAAAGCTATGGGTAGTGCAACAAATATAACATGAAAAGGAGTTGGCCACTTTGTCCCAGAGAGGTTGTAGAGTCTCATTCTCTGGAGAGATTCCAAACCCACCTGGATAGATATGATCCTGGCCAACCTGCTCTGGGTGACCCTGCTTTAGCAGGGGAGTTGGACTAGATGATCCCCAGAGGTCCCTTCCAACCTCTACCATGCTGGGATTCTACAAAAGATAAAACCTTGTTGCCTGTGTTGGTTTGTGCTGGGGCCACTACTGGCAACTTCTCTACCATTGTCTTGAGGCTTGCCAGGGCTCTGGGCAAGCTGCTCTAGTTGGGGATGTCCCTGCCCACTGCACGGGGGGTGGACTAGATGCGCTCCAGAGGTCCCTTCCAACCCAAACCAGTCTAGGATTCTAGGATTCTAGGATTCTAGGATTCTAGGATTCTAGGATTCTAGGATTCTAGGATTCTAGGATTCTAGGATTGGTGCAATGGCCAAAGCTTTCTTAGCAGGCTGAGCATTGGGGGCTTAGGAAGCTTCACAGCCCCTGAGTAGTCAAATAATAGAAATATATTTCCTATTGTTTTTCAGAAAGACTTTAACTTTACGCATCATGAATTCAACAACATTTGGACTTCAAATTTAGTTAGTTTTGCAATGGTGGGTGAAGGAAATGTACTTTTTAGTAAATCTATGTCTTAGCCAATAATTGATATTTGACTATACAAAATAAATAGCTATATAAAAATGAGCTTCCTTCCTCCCCGCCCCAGGAAAAGCAATAAAAGCCTATAAAATTTATTATCTTTTTGTTTGCCTGCTTTCTTGCAGCTGGTGGAAAAGTGGCTTTTGCCTTCACCGAGCTCAGTGCACAAATAAAGGAGTAAATAAAAGGGTTTGCTGACGCAAGTGTCGCCAGGTACACGCAGCACGTGAGTGGAAAACCAGTCAAATTGGCAAACAAGGTGTGATGTGCCTTCTTCAGTGTCCTGAGCAAACCTAGGAGGGATGGAAAGCAGGAGTGATTCTTTTTTTTCTTCTTCTTTTGGAGTGTGAGTGTTTTTAAAACATTGCTGACTGTTAGTGTCAACAGAGAAGTAGAGAGGAAGAAAAGCAGAAATAAATGCGTGCCTGGAAAGGTGCATCAGAACACAGTAATTACAGAAGCTTTATTTTTTTTGTTGCCTTTGATGCCAGCATAAGTACGTGGGAAAACTAATGCGCTGCAGAGGACAGGTTTGTGGTTGAAATACACTTGATAGATTTTGACAAATTAAACAGTTGTAAAGATGTTTGGAAGTTTTCCAGATCTTTACTGTTATTTATGTCACTGAACTGAAAAATCAGTGGTTAATTTGCAGTTCTTATAATTTTTATGATACTTATGTTGTTGTAAATTTAGCAGCGTGCGGCATCAACTCAGCGGGATACATTTTATGTTGTCAGCTACCTTTTGACATCATAATAGATTTCAGTTGCCAAAGCTTCAGGGAAAGAGAGAGAATAAAATGTAAGAGTGTGCTGTGTGAGTGCTTAGATCTAGCCCAGGTAGGAGGGGAGCTGGTTTGCAGGGTGGCTGCTGAAACCAGGCTTGGTCCTAAGAGGATGATGGGGATGTTCCAGAGTCCTCATGCCTGTGGTGACAAACGTGTTTTCAGTGGTAAGGATGGATAGGATGCTGATAGGTTTGGGCTCCAGTGTCATTGATGGGCTTTTGAAGACTGGGTAGCTGCTTATGGCTGATAATGGCAGCAGTGCTGAGCTCTTTGTGTCTTGTCCCACCACGCAGACCTTTTCCTGACCCCGTGTCCCAACAGCACCCTGCATGGGTTGTGGCTAAAAGGGTGGCAGGTTGAGAGCTGGTCTTCCAACAGTTGCCGAGCTCATGTTTGTCTCAGTATGTAATGTGGTTTGGGAGGGGGCTATCCACCCCCAAATTATTTCTACTAGCATCTTTCTCTGTGTACTCACCCACTGGATAAATCCAAGACACAGAGATACCAGTACATATCCAGTGTGCTGCAGTCAGGTGTGGGAGCAGCTTTTGACCTGCAGGACAGTGTTGATTTAAAAAAAAGCCCAAACAGAGTGCCTCCAATACCTGAATTCATATATTTTGCAAGCTTTTTAATAGAGATTTGTGCAGTATTTTTCTTTTTATAGATGCTCTCTATTTATAGGGACTTCTATTGTCCGGAAGAGTGAGAGATCTTAAGTTTAGGTGGCTTAAAGAAGAGATACAGTTATTTCCTTCTTGGGAGGCTATTTTAGCAGGTTACAATTGGTGTTTATAATCTGAGGAGTGAGACCTGCCTCAGGACCGTGTGAACACGAAATGGACTTTTTATAAAGCATAGCCATACTCTTCCCAACTTCTGCTTCTTTCAACATTTGCCCTTTGCCTCCTAAGCCTGCAAATGGAAGAATTTATTAGCAGTTGTTTCCTCAGTGTTTGTGGCATTAGCTGTGTTTCTCAAGGGCATTTCATGTGCTCTTTCCACTCTAATGGGATTGTCCATTGAGTTCAGCTCTAGCACATTAGGGGTCCATTCACACAGATAGCTGATTAAACTGAACCTTCCTCATCCATAGGTAATCCCAAAATATGCAAATTGTCACCATGAGATTGGGTTTATAATTAAGTGCTTTGTAGTTGTCCTCCTGCTCTACCTCCCTCTTCATCAGTGTCTTTAGCCATGCTGACTCCAACTCTCGAATTCCCTTTTTCTTCCTTGATCATCTTTTCTTTTTCTTTTCTTTTCCCCTGGAGGTAGTTTTATGTCTGACTCTTTCTCTGGGTACAGCTTCAAAGCTGCCTTGCTTGGAGTAGATTTTGGTCACAAAGACAATTTGTGGAAAAGAGCATCCTGCTGCTGCTTGGTTTTTGCTGGGTCTTGCTCACCAAGATCACAGTGGCCAATGTTAGAGTGAGCATGGATGCATGGCTAGGCTT
>VWZO01020232.1:198539-240860 GCA_013396975.1 Bucco capensis | reverse complement strand
CAGGTGATTTTCAGACTGTGCCTAGAGCATGGATATAGTGCTGGGGAAAAGGCATCCATTTACTCTTATTTTCACCACCTATTGGCAAAGGAGAGATTGGAGATGGGGCAAATGGAAGAGCTTCATTTGCAAATTGTCAGCAAATAAGATGATTCAGTGGTGCTGAGCACCAAGCAGCTGAGCAGGAGGATTGTGTTGGCTGCTCCATCCTGTTCCTTTGGTGCTCTTCAGGTGGAAGATGTTGCTCTTGTGTGTTGGAAGAACAAGATCAAATTTCCGTCTTGCTATGCAGCAGCAGACCTAGTATGTTAGTCTGTGTTCTCTGGCTAGACTTATTCTGGCTAATGTTTGCCAGATTCTTCTATTACATATTAAAATAAGCTCTTATGAGTGGGTTTTATTTCTGTGCATGTTTCAAAAAACTAGGCCAGCCCTAACAAGCACATTTTTTGTGTTTTTGTTTTTACGTTTTGTCATTTTACATATTGAAAAATGGAATGCAGAAAGAAAAAAAAAGAGCTTGCTAACATCAAAAAGAACTAAAGCTTTGCATTATTCTGTGTAAGTGTTAAAATCTGACTGATAGTTTGTATATACAGACTTTGTTTTCCGTGGTGTTTCCTTTCCCCACCCGAAGATCACAGATGCTACAATAAAAATTAATGCATTTTTAGTGAATGCTTTTCTACACTTGGCATGAAGAGGGTCATGCAGTGTTGTTGTTACTAATAAATGTGGCAAGACTTAGGTGCAAATACTAGGTAGATGTTAATTTGGCTAGGGATAGGGGTAGGGAGTTCTAAAAGAAAATGCAGGGCGTTTTCCCCTCCTTTAAATCCAGGTGTTTCAGTATCATAAAGTTTTTATTTTAACCATCAGGAGAGTAGTCCTGTTTGAAGAATTCAGCTTTAAAAAAAGTCTTTGTAAATTGAGATTTTAGGACTACCTATTTGGAGGACGTTCCCTATGATAAATGACCCTTGTAAGACAAAAAAAAAAAGTAATTTTGCATGTCTGCTTCCTAGGATGTATGATAATAATAAATGAACATTTTATATATCATTATATATATATATCATGGCAGAGCAAAAATCAGAAGATATATTATTCATTATTCCTGTTACTTTATATTTAAAAGGCAAAGGTTTTTTCTTCTTTGCCAAAACAATGGCTACAGAATGTATTTGTAATAATCCCTGCAAACATGAAAGGTGGAGAGATCTTCCAGGTCATTAGCACTGGAGAAAATAGAGATGCCTTTAATTGTATTCATTTGAACATTAATACATTAATGCTGAGATTTAAGTACTGTTACTATTAAAAATTAAACTGAAGGGGCAGTGTGCAGATCATATGCTTTAGTGTAAGTTGTCAGGTGCAGTGTTTGCATATTTAGCTTGCACTTCCAACACCAAAATGGATGTTTGAGACTGGATTTGCCTTTCTGAGGGACAGGGTGTTTTGTTTTGTTTTTTCACACCACCCTCCTGGTCTCATTTCTGGCAGTGGCTGCATTTGCACCACCTGAGCAAAAGTTGCACTGATGAAAATCAGAGGAGGATAAGGAGGAACTTGTTTGCTGTCCTGAAGTCCTCTTGTTCTTCTCCCCATCCTCCCCCCGCCGTGTCCACAGCTATTTTGCAATATGCAACCCCCTCCGAGCACTGCCTGCGGAACTGGAGTAGCTCTGGCATGTAGATTTCCCAGTGGGAGAACTTGTGTGGATGGTAATTTTAATGAGACCTGATTTAAGCAGTAGAATAGATCCATAAAACTAATACAAGCAGACTTTCAAGAGCTCTACTATTTGTCAGGGCAGTGAATTTTAGAGGTGCATCCATTGGCTTGGTAAAGAATATTATAATCTCAAAAACTTAACCTGTATTAATTCAGATTGTTTCTATGCAAAGTACTATTGAGAACTTCTCGAATCCAGGGCAGGCCAAATATAGACTTATTTATTTTGGAGGCTCAGCTTTCGTCCAAAAATCATGCTGGAACCACAGGACCTGAAAGCTGTGCTCTATATGAATGAATGCAGAGCCTGTACGAGCACACACAGCTGTGCCTCTAAGCTGTGACAAACCCTTAGCTTTGCTTTTCCCCCCCACCACTTGGTCCATGTGTATTTCAACCTCTCTGGTGTTGTCACACCTAGTTATATATGGCAGTAACACCCTTTTCTTCTGTCCTGTGGATACAGGGCTTACACCCATCCCAGAATCTGAATCCTACTTCAAGTAACACGTTTGGTCTGTGGCTTTTATTTTTCATCCTGGTGCTTAGGGGCATCTTTTGCTGTTGTTGGAAATTGTGTAGTTCTGCTTGGCCTTATTAGACTGTTTTCTTTCCCTTGCTTTCCTCCCAAGCCCCTTCCCTCTGTCTTGTTTTTTGCTTTCTTTTCCTCCAACTTGTGTTTGGTTTTGTGATTTCTTTTTCACCGCGGCTATCTCAAATGGCAGTGAGAAACAGAGCAGGTGGGGAAAACTCAGGGCAGGAGTTCGAGGTGGGAATGGGATGAGCTGGAGCACATCAGTGAAGGCTGAGGAGATCCAGCAAATCACAGAATGCTTAAGGTTGGAAGGGACCACCAGAGGTCATCTAGTCAAATGTTGCTGCTCTCCAGCCAGGGTCCTCTAGAGCACATTACTCAGGATTGTGTCCAGTGTTTGAGTATCTCCAGGGAAGGAGACTCTCTGGGCAGCCTAACCCAGTGCTGTGGCACCCTCACAGTAAAGTTGTTCTTCATATTTATGAGGAATTTCCTTTGTTCCAGTTTGTGCCCCTTACCTGGTGTGCTATTGCTTGGTACCATTGAGAAGAGCCTGGCTCTATCCTCTGGGAACCCTCCCTTCAGACACTGATATATATTGATAAGATCCCTTCTCAGCCTCCACTTCTCCAGGCTAAACAAGCACAGCTCCCTCAGCCTTTCCTCCTAAATCAGGAGCTGGAGTGTCTCCCTTAGCTTTATAACTCTGTTAAACTTGCTCCAGGAGCTCCATAGGGGAAAGAGGGCAGGAGTATTGCAATGGGAGAAAGAGGGGAAAAAGGCAAGGAAAGGGAGGCAAGGGACTCAGCAAGCATGCTGAGGGATGCTCTGGGGAATCCTGGTTCTCCCACCGCTTTCCTGGGCAAACCCCTGGCTGCACAAATGCAGGGAGGAAGGAGGTGGCTTCTGCCAGAGCCAGCAGTAGTGGTGACATGCATTTAAACAGGGAAAAGTTTACTTGCCTTTTCTCACAGGATATGTTAAGTGATTTTGCAGTTGGAGTGGAGTGGCATTGTTGCACTTAGCTCTGCATTTATTAAATAAATTTGTTCTCCAGCTCCAGTGTTAAGTGTGTATTCTGAAACCTCAGAGCCAATCTTGGTGGGCTGCAGTGTGCAAATATTTTTAAAATTATGTAATTAAACAGGACTTGGGCTGCAATGTCCACTGAAGTGATTTATTAATTGAATGGTTTGATTAAATTTAATGTTATTTTAGTTTATACAGAAAGGGTTGGTATCTGTTTCACAGATAGGGACATCTTATGGGGCTGTCAGTGATGGTTCAGAGGTCCTTAGGAGGAATCTTTAGCACCCAATTAAATATTAACCAAGAAGATGCAACTCATTCTCTCCCTGTCCCTGAAACTCTGTTTTGACATCTGAGGCTGGTGATAAAAATTTGCTGGGCAGAATCACTTGCAATGCACTCTATTTATCACTAGATTATTTCTAAATTAATCATGCTAAAAATCTTTCCCTTGTAATTGTGCTGGGGCTCAGTGCTGTACGCTGTGTGTAAATAAAAAATGCCCTTTTAATTTCACATTAACTGTCTCTAGCTGCTGTTGCAGCCAAGCTGTATCCGTTTCGGTGGAATGTCATTTTAAAGGTACTGTGGTTACTGAGCAGCAGCTGTGATTGAAAAGTATGTAAACTAATCTTTAGTTGCTCATGTCATTTTTATATTCCTGTGTCAGAGCACAGGAAGGCTGCTTTAAATTTGTCTTTCACTCTGTATTAATTTTCAAGTCTAATTTTTCTCGGGTTAAAGCATATAGTGCGTTCTTTGCTCCACATTACCATTCAGTGCCAAAGTAAATGGCTACTTGTGAAAAAAGTACAAAATTAGTTCCTGCTTGATTACTGTAAAATACATATTTATTTTCATAGGGAGAGTTTTTATTACCAGTGCATAAAGTACAATTACCCTGCATGGTATTGGTGACTTAGAAGACGAAGTAATCAAGCACCATATATTTATTACTGTGAAGAGCAATAAGTTTTAGAGCTGTACATTGCTTTCCTAAAAACAAGAAAGGAAGGTTCAAGGAATTTGGGGGTTTTGTGAGGTTTTTTTTCTTCTAGGCTTGTGCTATGCCTTGTTCCTGTTCTTTTAAATGCAGACCATTTAAAATTAAATCCTCAGTTAATATGTCTACATAAGAACTTCTTTGTCTCTTAGTGCCCAACCATTGAAAATTAAATGTGGTTGTGGATAAGTATTTATTCATACCATACCTCACACCTGATCTTGTGTCAGTATGACATCATCTTTGCCACAAAGATTTCTAGTGGTTTAAAAATATTCCGTTGTGAAATAATTGGGAGAGGCAGAAAAGGGGCAAGGAAGGCAACAAAAATAAACTAGTAGTGGGATTTGATGTTTTGCTAATTAAAACCAAAATAATAAAAATAAAACAAAATCATTCTGAGGTCCACATGCTGCCTTTGATCTGTACACAGGACTTCCATTTGTGCTGGTGGCTGTTGAGCCTGTGGGGGGAAGGCTGTATATGACTTAATTTGTATGTTGTGGGAAGTACATTTTCCTAGCATGTGGTCTAGCTTACTTGAAGAATCTGAAATGCGTTATAAATGTAAATGCTGTGTTTAAGTAAAACTTCATTATGTTTTGGTGGTTTCCAAAAATGCACAGGATTTGACCTTAAAGTGTTATTTCAAGGTGTTATGATGTATGAGCTAGACTTTGTAGTCTTCTAAATTAAATCTTTGAACATGTTATTATTGTATTTTGGCATCGACAAGATGTAGTTCTCAGTTATTTTCTGTCACAGCCTTCATTTTTCTAACAACAGTAACGAGACAGGGCCAGATTCTTCTGTAAGAGGCATGTGCAGGATGGGGATTTCCCTGTGTTAACCATGATGTAACCAAGGATAGGTCTGCCATTCACATTCAAGTCCAAGATCATGGTGACTCTTCATCTATGGCTTGCTATCGGCATGGAGCCAGAGCTCCCACAGAAATGTCGACACGGCCACCACCCATCACCGCTTCCCTTGACCGTGGCAGAGCACCACAGAGGATGTGGTGAAGCCTTTAGCATTTGGATCCAAATCTGGTTCATATATATATATATATAAAAGGGGTTGTGTTTCTGTTTGGAAAATATGAGCCCCTTTTACATAGCCCAGGTGCGGATTAGCTCTCTAAACCATTCGCCCATTCCTGTGTTTGTGGGAGACCTGTTTTCAATTCTTACAAAGAGGCTGTACAAGGCAAGCCATAGAAACAGCAGAAGCAATCCAAATTTGGACTTAAAAAAAAAAATTAACCAAGTGTTTGTGATCTCAGGTTGGTAGTCTGGATGTAGGAGCAGACATAACTGCTGTGCATATGTTTATTTCCAAAGAAAATAGTTGCAAAACGTTTCCACTTATGCCATGAGTGCTCAAGGCTTGTATTTCTCCTTCCCTATGTAACAACTGTGTGTTGATGCTACGGGAGGGCAAGAAGCACTGCTGGCCATGGTGCACCATGGTGTGCACCCTGCCAGGCCAGGCCATGGGGAGAGACAGCGTTTAGGCCAGGATTGTTGTTGCAGAAAAGTCAATTAAGAAGAAGAGCTCTGAGTCAGCGCCCAGGACCATGGCGGTCTGTCACTGAAGCGCTGGAGAGACATTGCCTTTGAAGTGTTGTTTTTGGTACCAGTTTCACGTTGCGTGCTCGCGGTATGAATCACGATGGTTACGCGGGTGATTTTCCCTCAAGAACGAAGCCAACCCCAAACAATCAGGAGGCCACCATTTCGGTCACCTCACGTGGCTGGCTGGCTGGCTGTCCTGGGGTGGTCTTCCACCACAGGCTTGGGTAGGAAGAGAGAGTGGCTATGCAGCCAACACACATTGGAGGGTCTTCTTCCATCCGTGGCCAGCAGCTCCCCGTTTTCCTTCTCCTTGGCAAGCAGTTTGGCTCTTGCATGAGGGACAGCCTGAAATAATTGGTGCAAATATTCAAAATCCTCGATGGAAAAGGCATGTAGAATATCTCACGTCCCCTCTGCACGATTCCTTCCCTACATCCCAAATAGGGCGATGCTTAGAAACGCATCCAACCTTGAGTTCAGAACTGATTGCTTACCAGTGTTTCTTGAATAGCTAATTTTGCTGGCACATTATTATTCACCCTCTGCTATTTTCACACTGTGACACAAAACTAGAGAGAAGAGATTGAAATTTTGACCGGTACGTTATCCTGATACCTGAGAGGCTGTGTAGATATGAGAGTATCTTTACCACAAGGACTCTTGGTGGTTATAGAGATCCAAGTGTGAATAAGTACAAAAAAGCAGAGCTAATAGCTCAAGAAGTAAAAATATTTTTTTCTCTTAAAGAAATTGATTAACATTCAAATATGTACTGTATGCATATTAAATATCATTTCAAAATGTGATGGGCAGGAAGCATAAGTGATGCCATTTGGTTTTGTGGCATCAGTGTGGGTTGATTAAGGGGGTGGGGATAAATTTTGGGGATTATTGATATAGCATGAGTAGAGCCAGATGGTTGTATTACACATCTTTTTGTGTTCTTGTTTGCTTCTTAAAGCAGTTGCAGAATTTTGCCCTGGGCAAAATTTACTCTTTGCTCGTGTGTTCCCTTGTGAATTTACTTTTGACAAAGCACTTCACAAAGAGGGGAAATGCTGTGCTTTGTGCCCACTAACTCATCTCTTCCCTTGGTGTTTGTGAAGCCATCAGCCCCTCTACTTCAGAAATATTTCCTAATTTGTGAAGTAAATGAGCAGTAGGTGCAAGTTCAGTGCATGTCTGTTGTCTTGCTACCCCTCGGTCTGTGATACTGATTTACAGAGTGTGTCAGTTTTTACATTTTCTTTGCAGTGTTTTGGAGAAGAAACTGTGGCAATGGCAGTCAGTTCCTTTGAATGTGCCACTGATGTGGTATCCTTCCATTAAAGAAATGTTTGCCTTAAAGATTAATGAGCTAATTTTTCCACTACTACTTTTTTTGCAAGTTTTGAGATTGTGGTGTACCTGATTCATGTGATCAAAAACACATACTCTGTGGTATTCAGGTTGAGTGGGAGAAGGTTGTGCTAGGTAGGTGGTTCTTCACTTGGGTGTTTGTGACATTTTGTTGGAACTGCTTATCGCCGGAACCAAAATGTGCGTGTGTTTGTTATTTCCCTTTGAAAGCAAATTCTTATTTCCCATCAAAAAGGTGAGTTTTTGTAAAGGCTTTGTAAGAAACAATTTATGCCCGTTTGTACTTCACACCAGTTTTTACAGGTTTACCTCCATTGGCTCAGCTGAGGTTACTCCTAAAGTACATTGCTGTAGGCCCCTGAATGAGGAGGTCCTTCCACATCTAGCAATTAGAGTGGAAATAGTCATGCTTGGAAATAGGTATTGTCCTCTGCCTTTGTCCTTGGGTGGCACAATGTGCACTCAGAAGGTGAATGGTCCCGCCTTGCTTGTGTGGTGGCAAGGTTTTTATTGGGGACCAACTCGTGCAGCCATTGACTCGGTGGCCCCGTGCCTGCATCCCCTCTCCAGACAAAGCTGACCCCCATGGTTTGCCCTGGCTGTGAGCAGCAGCTTCTGGCCCTTTTTATTAATTATTTTTTATTTTTTTAGAACCAGTACTTGAAGTGAAAATGGGGAGTGGGCAGCTCTGATCCTACTGAAATCTTCGGCTAGTTTAGTTGCAAGTCTGAGGCTGAAACAGCTTACTCCTCATAATGATGCCATTGTGCTCATCCTATCTGATCAGTTCTTGAAATGTTTTAGTAAGTCTATCTTACAACATTGTAAGAAGATAATCAGCTGCCTTAGAAGGTCCCCATCTGGAGTATAGAGTTCTTTTACTGAAAGATGTTTTGCCTTTCTGAGATAGCTCTCGCATTTCATCATCTGTTGTGCAGAGATGAAGTGCATATGAAAAGTCAGTGACTCTGAATCCATCTGTTGTTATTATTTTCCGCTGATAATTGGCTTGAACAATGAAATGTCTGTGTCTGTAGCCTTTGAAACTGTACACCCTGTTTATTTTCTGGAGGTCTTGCTCTACTCTCAACCCCTTTCTCCCCCCTTTTTTTTGTTTAGCTTTATTTTGATTTCTTTTTTGTTTCGTTTTTCTCTCAAGCTCATAACTAGTGGAGCTTGCATGAAGATGACATCTTTGACTCTGTGCATCAGTATGTGTCACTCAGCATCTGAAGCTTGCCTGCCAATTTTTGTTGGGGTCTTGTGTCTGTTCTGTGTGAGTATAGAATAGGCTTACAGCATGAAGAGCTCATGGATACCTGAAATGTAGTATTTATTTCACTTTCTCTATTAAAATATTAATTTAGAGCCTATGGAATTAGATACTACCTGTAATTGTATAATATATTCACTTGCATCCAGTTTTGCATGATGGAGGGTATTAATATTGGATTCCACTAACAGCAGTTCCATTAACTTGCTCAACCTGTATGAGATATATATATACACGAGCAGGGAGGCATAACTACCAGCCAGAACTGCCAAAACAGTCATTAGAAGCTCCATTGGGATGGACAAAGGCTTTTACACAGTGATATACTGATTAAATTTTGTTCTATGGTTTATTTGCATCAAGGTTAGATCACTATTGTCTGTGTGAACCGTATTATCTGACACCTTATTTGGAAGGCCATTTCAGTGCAAAAATGGTGAATGATACAGGGGCTCTAAAATTTCTTGCAGGATTCTTTTGTGGAGGATTTTTTTATCCTGTTAGGCTTGACTAGCTCATGTTAACAAATTTATTATGCATTAATGTGGCGAGTTTCTCTGAGGAAAAGTAAAAACTCCCTCCATAGTGTATGAGTGCTCAGTGGAACTGAGCGTGCTTGATCCGCATTAGAACTGAGAGTTATGTCCAGTATCCTTTGAAATAATCTGTGGCACGTGCTTAAGAATCCAGTAGATGTGTTGCATCTTTTAAAGCTTCAATCTTCCTGTCTCTGCCCGCATGCAAGTGCTCTTTCAGAATGAAATTTCAGTGCTGGAACCAGTCATATCATCCAGGTTATGCTGTATTCTGGAGCACAAGAGAGTAAGGCAGAAGAGTATAATCATATTTGTGTTTCAATGGCAATCATTTAATACTGCAAGTTATTAAAAAATAATTAAATTACCAAAACCAACATGTAGCTAGGACTTACAATAAGAGGTCAATGTGATTTGACTCCTTAAGTTAGGAAGGGACACTGGTGAATTCCAATTGCTTTAAAAATGTGCTGCTTCATTCTATTTCTGGAATGGAAGGATAAACGAGACTGGAAAATAATTTATTTCTCTAGAAGCAAGAGTAAATCACTGTATATAATTATGTACGTTCAAGTATAATAATAAATAATTAGAGGTGCTTGGTGGTTATCACAGTCTCTAATTTAGTTGTTTTTTTGAAGTAAACATAGTTTGGAGGGGCTGTTTTATGAGAGTAATATTTTAAAATTAATGGTTTTAAGGGAAACTTGAGAAATTTCTTCCTTTCCCCCAAACAAACTAGTAAATAGATGTGCATTATGCAGCAATTTAGAATGGCAAAAATAGGTCTGCGTGTGAAATGTCTTTTATATAGTAAACAAAACAAGGACAGTACAAACAAAGTCAGATTTAATCTGTCACCTCAACTGAAGGTCTCTCTATAAATTTTAAAACCTTGTTAAGAAAAGACCAGGCCAGTAATGTATTGGATTTCAGTACAGTTAATGAAAATTAATTTTACAGGTGGTGTTTGGTTGTGTTTCTTCTGCTCTGGTGAGATGGGTGGCTGAGCCAAAGTAGGCATAGCACACGATTCAGCTCTTTGCCAGCGCAATGCTTAGATTAGAAATGAATGTTTGGCATGGAGTTGATGGTGCTGTTGTTATTTACTATTATATGAGCAAAGCGTTTAGTGCTATGATTTGATTTGATTTTGTAGCTCCTAGCCCCTTAAACAAGCTGTGTAGCTTGTCAGAGATCAGGACAGGTAGAATGCACAGCAGGCGTCTGATTTGAGCCAGTTACTCATTTGCTGAGTGTTTGTGTTTATGCAAAGGGGCCTCTTCCTGCATATTTAATCTACAGTAAGGCAGTGGCTTTTGTTGTGTTTAGACCACATACCTTCAGTCCTTCCTTACACTGCAGCCAGTGTTGAAGCACAGAAAGGCTGGATAGTCAAAAGTGCTTTAGTGTTTTCAAACTCTCAACTTTTCTGCAGTTGGTTGGGAATTACTGTACAGCTCTAAGCCTTTTTCTTCCTCATTAATGGGTAAGTTTGCACTCCGGTAGAATAAGATACTTTTGTTTCTGTGCTCTTTTATAAATGCACAAAATGTTTGTTTGTTTTTCAATTGTCCAAGCCTCCTTTAAGCAAAGCTGGTCTGATGAAGGAGTTTGTTGCAGGGGATTAGATGAAGAATACAGGTGTTTCTGGTATATACTTCTGAATAAAGTACTAAATGTCATATTGCAATAGACAGGTATTTGCGGGGCGTGTGTGTGGGGGGATAAGTTCGGTGTTATTATTCTTTGTACTAACAAATCCTGTTTTGTAACTATCCTGAAGATAATGCTTCCATTGTTAGCTAAAAGCTTTCAAACAGTGTGCGAGGCAGAACTGCAAAAGCAGCAGCAAAAAAAAAAAAAAGAGGAGGAGGAGGGGGGGGAAACCCACCAACCCTCTGGTCTTTATTGTTTCCTTCGTAAGGGTCCTCACTAGAATGTCTGTGCTGTAATAGGAAGGTTTTTCTTATGTGGAAATTGAATCGTCTCTTCATTGATATTAATAGCACACTAGAGATGTTAGCCATGCTGCAGAGTAACAGAACTGTAGAGTAGGAAACCTGATATTGCAGGGGGGAAAAATGACAGTCCTATTGCTCCTCAGTGTGGGAGACATCTGTCCCTGAGAGCAGAGTTTGCATAATGGCATCCTGGCTTAACTATTCACTTCTAGGTGTTTTAATCTCTGGCTCTTTCGTGGAGTATAGGCGTAATTCCTGTCGCTTACTCCTGCACTTCCTAACGGCGCAGCAGCTTGCTTTCTGATTCCGTCTGGACAAATTCGTTTTAAATTGGACTTTAGAGAAAATGCATGCTGTGTGCCTGTGCAATGTATATAGTGTGTGTGTAACACAGGCTGTGTGCAGAGAGCCTTAGAGTCCGGTGAGAGGGAATCAGTATCAAAACCTAAAGAGAAGATGACAAAGGGCATGTCTTCAAAGCAGACGGTGGTGGTACAGGCAGCGCTTGGAGAAATGTGGAAAATGTGCAGTGAGGCCAGAAGTAGTAGTTTTGGTTACCAATTAACTATTTCCTTCGTTTGAGTAACTCCTCTCTAACAGAAGAGTGTGCTGTTCCACCACATGTTGGAAAGTGTGAGGTTCTGAATAAAATTTCATCAACCTTATTAAAATATGTAGGGACTTTGGTCTTCTTGGGTACAAATCAGCCTACAGACTCAGAGGCATTTATTAACAATACGACTGCTGAGGGTTTTTAATAACAAAATTACAAATACCCTATCTAATTGTAAGTGTATTACTTTTATGCACCAGTTAAAAAAAAAAAAAACTTTTTATGAGGAAAAGTACCTCAGTCAAAGCACCTTGTGTGATTAGTGCTATTGTATTCTTAAATTTTGATTGATAGAGATAATAGTTTTCACTTAAAAATACAGACAGGTACTTTAACTTTCCATGACAATAGCTATTTGCATTTCTTTTATCTTTTTGTTTAACATTTGTGGGGGTTGGGACGGATTTGATTATTAACTCTTATTGCACAGCGAGGTAAATGCTAAAACAAAGCTTTTGTTAAAGCTTCAAAGGTAAAACAGCAAATATTGTTTTTAGGCTTCAATATTTAAAGGCTGTTAAAGGATACCTCGAAAATATTTTCACATGACCATGACCAAGAGTATCACTTGCCTGTCAGGTAGGAGCGAGGAGCCCCGGCCGCCGCCGCTGCCCGGGCTGAGGGGAGAGAGGCGGAGAGACGGGAGGCGGGAGGCCGGGGCGNTGAGGTGAGGGTGAAAGCACCCGGAGCAGCGCACAGGTCACGGCAGGTGGTGGTGGTGGTGGTGGAAATTGGCGCCTGCGGAAGGTAGCAGAGCCGTCAGGAGCTTGGCCGTGGAGCTTGGCAGTGCCAGGCAGCCCGCCATGGGCCCTGTGGGAGTCCTGGAAAGTAGCGGCTCGGGCACGGTGGGCTTCGGAGCGCTGCCAGCTAGCGATCCCCTGAGCCCTGCACCTCCAGCGGCTGCTCCACGCTGTTCGGGAAAGGGTGTTCCTCTCGCTGCTTGAATTAGGTGAGGTCAAGTTTCCAGAGGAGAGAAAAAAAAAATGGTTAAGGCTGATGTGGAGACCCGGGGAGTTATTTTGAGAGCAGGGAAGATGTAGCGAGTCCAGAGCAGGCAGCAGCGTTTGATCTGCTGGCTCTCAGCTCAGGGAGAGGAGATGAGGACAGGAGGTGGCCTCTCCTCGTTTGGTTGGGCATTTGGAGAGGTTTGAGACTTTCAGAGAGCGTGTTACGGTCTTTACGTCCGAATTCAGTGAGGGCGAGGGCCAGATCTGTTATGCAGAGTGATTCCTATGAGGCAAATAACCACTCCGTCATTAAAAGATGCGAGACCTGGCAGTCGCAGCTGGAGTTCTGTACTGGGAGCGAGCTGTTCGTAACTTCTCTGTGAACTGCACCTCTATTTCCTATCGGAGCTGTTAAAAAGCAGGAGAGGGATGGATTGTGATTGGTTTTGTAGCATTGCCTTACATCGAGTGATTCTTTCCCAAGGTTACAGTGGACTTGGAAGGTAGTACTGACTGAAAGAGACAAAGTGCTGTGCGTAGCTTTGTCCTCGTGCTGTTATTTGTTTTTATTTTACTTTATTTCTGTTTAGAATAAATAATAAATAGTAGCCAGAGGTTCTGAACAGCCTGCTAATGACTGAAAATGCAAATACAGTCTGATTTGCTCCCTCCTTCCACCGAGAAGCAGCAAGGTATTGAGCATTAATATCCCTGTGTTTTGGCCTGTACCAAATCCTTTCCCCCCTCCTCTCAAAGCAAGGTGGAAGAAGTGCACTTAGTCTCTCACAGTTTTACCGTTCACCTGCATTTCACTTTCTAAGGAGCTGATAATGACTGCTGGTATAGAAAATCTCCTGTACCATGCCTTCTGAGATTTAATATATGCTGCACGATAATAAGTAGCCACCTTGACAATGGTCCGAAAAAAATACTATCTCCCTCAGATTATTTAAAATATTTAGTTTAATTTTCTTTTGTAGATTGCTGGATTAAAATTAAAATAGGTACAACAAAACTGAAGAGACAACTACTGACCATCCTCAGAGCAATTCTACATATGATTTGTGTGTGGGTGCAAGGAACCCAACTAATTGCACTGGGTGAGCAAAGGAACCTGTATGCAGGATTGGGCCCACAAGCCTGCCTGGTACCAGGTGTTGCTTTTCATGACCAGTGTACATCCTGCATTTTGAGGATTAGCAAAATAAAAAATGAAAAACGTTCTCTTTTTTTCCCTCTGACAAATGTACAGTTGACAAAATCATAGACTACATCTTTTCCTGCACAGGACAAGAAAATAATAATTATGAGAATAGTAGGACTTATTTCATATTTCAGCCTGTGTGCAGTTGAATGTGACTCAGGGAGTTTTGAAAGGAAAGAAACAGCTGTATTTGATAGTTACGGTTCACTTTCTTTTGAATAAATTACAGCACAGAAGTGCTTATTTTGATGATCACGTTTTGATATTTTAAAGGTTTCAGGAAGCCTTGTAGTAAATATTTTTAATCAGGCACATTAAATATATTTCAGCTGGTCTTCTGTAAGAAAAATGAATCTAAATCAAATTTCAGAAACAACTTTTTCTGCTGTCAGATGTGCGTGCTTTCTCTCTTTTCTATTTTTAAATAAACAGTGTGCTTTTGAGGTAGTGAAGAGGAGATACTTTGCTACTTAGGTTTCCAATAACGAATTGTAGGCTTAAGACTGGGACAATGGCAAAAAAATGTATATGCATAATTCTAAGCAGTGGAGCAACTCAACTGGTATTCTACTTTCCTGTGTAAAATTACTCACAGCCAGTTTGTGTGGGATCAAGACCTTTGTTAATCTATTTTTGGCTATACCCAAGGCTCTTCTCATTTAGATATTAGTAAAAATGTTACTGTTTTAAGTAGACTTTCATTCTGCAAAGCTCTCTATTTCTGCATATTCTTTATATTACTGCTTACATTTGGCTTCGCAGTAATCACTCGGAATTAGGGCTGAGTCCTGCAGCCTCCTCAAAATGACCTCCCTGACCTGAAGGAGGAGATCACTAAATTGAATAAGGGTTGTGGAATCAAGAGTTACAAAGTCCAAGGTGACAGTAGGTATAATGGCAAAGCCACTGATCTTTTTGTCTGGTCCCTTGGTAGCAGGTAAATAGGTGTTTACCTATCTTGGATATTGCTTATCCAGAGCAATAGAGGTTTTCTCTTCAAGGCAACCGCAAAGCTCATGGCACTGTCTCAGGTCATGATCTTTTTAAGATTATTGCTAGTTGTCTTTTTTGAAAGTAACTTTATATCCGAGGCTTTCAAATGTGTTAAAAAGGTGTTTATCCATCGCACTGGTGGGTAAACTGAGGCACTTGGCAAACAAACCTCATGTTTTCAGACATGTAAAAAATTACAGCAGGTCACGGTTTTGCACAGACCGTTCCCCATGTGGGATGCCAGTTGAAGGAATAGTGTCACAGGCACTTGGAGACCTTCCCCCTACTCATGAGACAGCAGGACCACTGCTGCTTGCAAAGTGGATTTTTGTTTGTGGTTTGGTTTTCTATTTGAATCATCTCCTTGGGGGAAAATATGAGTGTAACGAAGTGTCTTGCTTTGGTAGGATGGGATTTTTTTCTTTCTTTGCTCCACATGCACACTCCACACTTGTTGATGGTACTTTGTGTTTATCTTAGAGACAGAGTGATGGAAGGAATGCGTGTTGCCTACATCAATTTACTCACCCATATAAACATTTTCAGGAGGCAAGTCTGTATTTGTATTTCTACATTTTGAGATACTCAACTTTTAGACTATTAATGAGACATTTTCACAGGTGGGAACAGCTGTTTCTGCTGTTCATTTTAACTTCAATGGTACATTATCCAAATTTTTGAAAGCTAGGTAGCATGTAGCAAGACTTAGGTAACCAGAAATGAGAGGAGGTTGGATTTCAATTGGGGAGTAATTAGTAAGAAGAGCTGAAGGCCTTCCTTCTCAGCCCTCCATGGGTGTTGCCCTCAGTAGACCCTGATGGTCTCCCACAGCTAACAGTGGGCTGGTGTTGCTGGCTTCCTTTGGAGTGTGTTCAGGTCATATGAGATAAATGTGCTTAGAAGGCATTACCTGCCTTTTACAGCACTGCCAAAAGAGATACTGTATGCACATTTTATGCAAACGTGTAATTTTCAGCAGTTTCCTTTAAAAGTACATTTTTAAGATGGTTCATTTGCTCTCATGAAGACTCAGGATAGAAATGAAGTCTGCTTGCAAAATAGTGCCAAAATAAGGATCTGACTGCCAAATACCCAGAAAATTTATAAAACACATAAATATGAAAAGAGGTTTAAAGTGTCAAATCCAAGATAACCCCTGCAGCAAAGCAGGATAAAAGCCTTTATTGTTGCTAATCTAAGAGCACATCGTATGTCAAAGGTCATGCATTTTACATAAAAGATGTATTGTTTTACATACTCTCAGGAAGGTGAGACCTGACCTATTATGATGGAGTAGTGCTATGTCCTTAACAGTGCGGAATCAGGAATGTCTTCTACATGTATGCCAGCAAAATACATAGCAGACAGCTACAAATTTTGGCTCCTGATCTTCTGGTACTGCATTAGAAGAGCTGTGAAAAGCTTCTCACTCAAAACATAAAAAAATAATAATGAAGTGATGAAGAATAATAATAATAAAAATGCTAGAGAGCAACAGATAAAACCAATATTCATTTCATCTCAAGGAACCCTTTTTTTTTTCTGGCTAAAAATAATTGGGTTTCAATGGTAAAGAAGTAATGCCTCATTCTCATTGTGAAAACATTTTTCCTTCCGAAGTAAATGGCAGATGAGTACATTTTCTTTTAAAAGAACTTAATGAAAATTCTGATTTTTTTTTTTTTTTCCCCCCAGAGGTTGATATCTTACTGCTTCAGTGAAAAGCTTCACCTCCTGATGTAAATAGCATAACTTACCATCTGATGAGTTTCACAAACACCCCCAAAACTCCACATTACGGTGTGAATTTTGTGAAATGGAGTTTCACGTATCTCTGTCTTAACACATCCACATGTCACTGACTTTCCGTTTCGTATGATGTCATCTGTGTCACCAAATTATTGCCTATTTCTTTCTGTCTTTTTTACATATTATTAGATATACCCCTGCAGCAGATCATCATCATTTAAGTGAAATTATGTTCTATTTTTACTCTATTAAAAAGTATTTGGTCAATTGATGTGGAATTAATTCTGAATGCTGTTAATGGTTTGAGTTAGTAACTTGATCTAAATTAATAAACAAATGTTTTTCTTTTCTCTTGTACCATATGTTGATCCCAATTACATGAACAGAAAGTGGCAGATTGTCATGTTTCTTAAAAGATTACATACTCTTTTGCATAAGAGAGAGTACACAAGATGCAGTAATATACAGGGTAAAAAAAAACCCCTACACGTGCTGTTTTCTCCCTCCTACTTTTTTATAAAGATACGCTTGAATTATTTCTCTTTTTAATACCCACTGCTCTTACCCCCTTGGCATACTTGATGTGCTCTTCTTGGTAATGCTTTACAACAAGATATCCCAAGACAGTAAACAACTTTTTGAATTAGCAAGATGCAGCTAGTTTTAAAATCTCATCTAGGATTGTGTCTCTATGGAAAAGGATAAGAAAGAAGAATGGATTCAGAAGCTAAAATAGTACTGGTTGCAAATGGTCTTAAAATGCCTTAAGTAAGGAGAACCCATTCAGACAATAGACAGATTTCTGAAACAAAGGACTGAACTCATCTATTATTCAAACTGAAAATAGATTGATAGACATCAAGATTAAGAAAGTTTATGCTAGAGAACAAAGATGTCTCATCTGTATGGAGGTTTTTTTCTTCCCCCTTTCCCCCCCCCCCTCCCCAAAACCAGGTTGTTCATGCTGAACTGAAGAGCCTCACACTGGCTGGTACTGATAAGCAGCAGTCCTGTGACTTGATTGTTTTTATTAACTCTCTCTGAAAGTCATTCACCATTAAACACGATTAGATTCATTTTGCTTTATTTATGTTTGTACTTGCAAATGTGGTGCCAATGAAAATGCTTTGGGTGTTGTTGCTGACACTGACCTAGCAGTCACGTGTGTTACCTTCTTTCTCTGCAGGGTAAGAAGAGTGACCTTTTTGGGTGGCTGTAACTGAAGATTGCTTCACAGGAGCAACTGAAGAAGGTAAATACGCTGTGTTTTGCGCACAGTTTCTGAAGCATGTCTGAAGGAAGGATCTGATCCTGCAAACCCCAGGAGCCTTCCTTAGTTGCACAAGTGAAGGCTCTTCTGGTGACGTGGATAAAGATTGCAGCGTTAGGCTTGGAGCTAAGCTTTTGGAGCCACTGCTGTGTCTTAAACCCATGTTTTGCCTGGGAAGGTAGTGGTTTAGGTGTCTAGTTGCATTTTAAGAGCAAGGCCACAAAGATGCACTTTTTGACTTTCAGCTGAGTTTCAAGAAGGATCTTTGGTAACCGGACAGAGGCTCTATGTGAGTGGGAAGACCCTGCTCTGGCTGGTCTTGGTGGCTGCATGGCCAAGTCCATGGCCCAGAATTCATGGGTACTGGCCTGGGAGCTGTAGTAGCACAGGTCCCTTTACTAGGACAAATCCATGGAGAATGGTCAAGTCAGCTTCAGTGCTGCTTCATCCCAGGCTGAGACACTCCTGAATTTACAGCAATGTGTTGAGCAGAGGAGGAGAGCAGAATTTTAGCTATTAATTTGATTGCCTATTATCACTGCAAAAATTAAAACACATGCTTTTTAGTCTTTCCAAGCCTAGCAAAAAGGAAAGAGATACCACTTTCTGCAAAATGATTTTTATTTAAAGCAGTGTGAAAGTCCCTTGCTTTCGAAATTTAACTCCTTGCCTCTCTCCTGCTCCAAAGTTTCAAGTTGGAAAGGAAGATATTAACATCACAAAAGTGGTGATTCATAAAATTAACTTGCAGAAGAGAGAAAGAGTAAGGCAGATCAGTGTTTGGTACTGAAGGGTGTCATCTGACTGAGGTTCATATGGCTGCTTTATAATCACCTTCTTTCAGAAATTAATAGTCGGTTAAGCACCATAGCAACAAGCAACACTGATGTAAGCGTTGAGCAGTGGCTGCTGTTCGCTGTGATGTCAGTGCTCGTTAGTGCTGTTCTCTTGACCTTGTTTCAATAGAAAATGGTGATTTCATTTTAAACTTAGAATTTTAACAGAATGACTGAAAGCATCGGAGGGAATTAGAGCTATTTTTATTTTAATTTTATTAAAATGTACTTCGGGGGGGGGTGGGAAATGTCCCTGTTCTCTTCTGTTTTAAATTAAAATAGATCTGAGGATGATGTGGGGTGGTTTTTTTTACAGTTCTTTGTTGCCAAAAATATCTGTTTGGTGAGGATGAAATTCATGAAGTTCCAGTGAATACTGCAATCCTTGGCCATGCCAATGGTGTGTGTCAGCTGTATGATATGTGCCTCTCCATGATTTGAATATTACTGGTTTGGGTTTTTTTTATGGCAGACCCTGTGAGGTATTAGATGTGTTTCAGCTATTGAAGGAGAAGCGGATTGTGCAATTTGAGAACATGGTGGTTCCTTGCCTTGCAGTAGTGTTCCCCCTTTGAGTTTTTGCAAAGAAGGGAAAAAGTTTTAAGTCTCCAGTGCACTCATAGCTTATATGTGGCCATGATACTATATGACCCAGGAAAAAATAGGAATTTTGGTTGTGATAAAAGCAAAACACTACCTTCATGTTCACTCGATGTTGTAGGCCTTGTCTCCAAAGGCAGACGTATTTTGTCTGCCATCAGGACACCAGGCATGCCAGACATACCCACTAGACATGCATCCTTCAGCAGTAAGCACTTTGGGTGATTCTTGGAATATATCACTAGAACAGACCATTAGATTTTTCAGGCTGACCTCCTGAGTATCATAGGTCATTGAGTCTTACCCCACACCCCTGAGCAAAGCTGGTAAGAAGGATTTAGCCAAACTCTGTGTCCTAGAAGCTGATCCAGCCTCAGTGGGATGACCCTGAGGACTGGAGAACCATGGATCATCCACAGTGGTATCCAAGTGAGGTGCACATGTTTTCAAACTGCACAACAAAATTTACAGCTTGATGAAAAAGAAGTTGTTCAATGTGTCCTTTAATGTTAGGACTTCTTTGCCTGAGAAGATTTGGCTCTGCCCTGCTTCCCCTGCAGCGAGGGGTGCCATGTTCAATGACAACCTATTTGCTGAAGGATCAGTCCATAATTTTGCGATGTATTTCATAAAATAAAGCCATAATGAATGATATGTGGTCCAAGGAACTGGATGTCAAATTTGAACGGGGTGAGAATTGAAACTGCCAAGATAATAAACCATGAGAACAGGAGATAGTAATGGAAGTAGTGATAGAGTCCTAATTAGAGCAGTGCCACTGAAACAGGGAAGGTTAAGGGTTTGGTTGATTGAGTTTGAGCTCAATTGCTTGATAGCTTAATTTCAGGTGAAATCCCATCTTCTGAGTTAGCAGTTAAGCCGCTCAGTGCAGTTAGAGAGCAGGACTCTGTACTCCTGGAGGAATGGCCGCGTGGCCTTGGGTGTCCCAGTGCTGCATGCCAGCCTGGCCTGGGGCGTGCGGAGTGGGATACAGCACAGAGCTGGGAAAAGAGATTTTTATACTGCATGTTTTGTTTGCTTTCTGGTTGGTTTTTTTTTTTTTTTGCCTTTGAGCTCCAAAGAGCTCTGAACAGAGGCACAAATAACAGAATAGATACAGCAAGAGGCTTTGATGGTTAAACCTTCAGAATTAAGATGTTTACATTCTCCTTTATTTAGTACTGTTAGGCATAATACCTAATTATATGCCATTTTTCCCCTCAAAGTAGGAATTTGAATTGAAGTGTTAGATTTGGGGAGAAGGGAGGGGAAATGTATTTGTACAGAATTATGGACAATAGTGTTAGTTTTTCAGGAGCAGTCATTTGTTTAAATGTATGTAAAAGCATTTTCAATAATCAAACACCATTCAGTGAGCATTGTAAATCAGGGATAGCTTACGTGCTGAAAAATAGGGAAGTACAAAACATGCTACTAAAGTTGTACATTATTGATAACAAAAGACACATGCAGACTTTTAACATAGCAAAGATAGAATCCCTTAGAAAACCTTTAACGGGAAAAATCAACACAAAGGATTTAGCAAAGTTGCACTTAGTTTAAAATTTCTAATCTTAATGGTTGTCTGAGTTAATGCTGATTAAATATTGATAATAAAACAGAAGCTGCCTGCTGAAACTTAGAACTGAATGAGATGATCATCAGATAAATCTGTGGATTTGAGTTTTAACCTTTTTATACATGTGTATTTTCTCCTCTTTTCCCTTCAAGCCAGGAGAAAGGTCAGAAGGACTTTTTTCCTAAAATCAATAGAAAAATGTGTTGTGCAGTTTGTCTATGTGGAAAGTGATGTGGTTCTGGGACAAACCACTTTGTTTCGTCAGGAGGAGACATAGCTGTCAAACCAGCTTGGCATGTCACTGTGCCATGTCTTTGCTGGCCATAGCAGGAGGAGCTCTAGGCAGAAGTCAAAGCACTGAAACTTTTTCACGGAAGTTTCTGTTTATGAAGGGCTCAATAGTGCGTGCAGTTTCTCCTCAGCATGCTCCCTTACTAGTGACTTTTCAGAACATGCGCTGATGACATCCTTCCTCTTGTTTTGTGTACCACCTGGTTGGCAGTGATGCTGGCATGTTAGGCAAGGGAGAAGATGTTTTCCTTACTGAATTTGGTGAGTTTTCTTGCTTTTGACCTAATGGTCTTAACTCATGTTACAGAGCAGAGATAGCCACCATTCTTTGAAGATATGGTGTACAGCTACTTCTGAATATGAATCCTGTGACTTGGGAGCATTCATAAGAAAACCTGTAATGGAGCAGAAAACCTGGTTCTTGGACATTTTCTCCAATGTTTTCTTTGCAACTGGCTCAAATTACATAAAGCTATACTGGAAGCATTTCGTATGAGTGCTTCTATCACCCCTGGCAGGAAATAGGGATCTGGGAGTCGCCCCTTGATGCCTGCTGCTCTTTCCCTGGTGGGGTGATAGTCATGTAGCTGGAGCAGTTAGTGTCTGTCAGGCCACATCTAAGACTGGATTTATTTACTTTCAGATTGTTGGAAGTGATTGTAGGATCCTAGTTGTTCAGACCTTTGAGATGCTCAAAATGAGAAAGGTACAGTGCATTGCAAAGTGTTTTTGTAATCACTAGTAATAGAAATTACAATATTGCCTGCACACTCTAGGGTAAACCCTAGCAAGGTTGCGTGGGGGCCTTTGGAAACACAAACTGTTTGAAGACCTTACTTATTTGAGTGAAAAGTTTAGTCCAGAGATGGATGAAGCTGTGACTTTCCTGAAGCAATTTGGTCAACAAGATATAGAAAATAGATTTTGGATGTAGAAAAACCACTTTGGAATAATTTAAGAAGTATCTGAGCAAATCTCATTAACATGGACCGCTAGCATTGCTGCATTGAAGACTTCAAAGATCTGTCAGAAGAGTTCTTTCTGTGCTATTGTCTGCCAGCATTAGCAGTCTCAAGAGAACATGTTTCTTTTGTTTGCTTTTGGCCCATTTAGCTTTTCTTCTTTCTTCTTCTTAGTATTCGTTAAGATAATATAAATCTTCAAGTGGGTTGGTAGAAAAATATGTTTCTCAGCTTTAAGATAGTCAGTAACAGGTTTTGATCCTCTTATCTGACACTTTTGGACCAAATCCTTCCGGTCTTCATGAAGACTGCTAAAGTGAGGAAGATTTGGCCAGTATTTTGCATAATCTTGCAGCGTTTCTTCCATTAGCTTAGGTAAATGCTGGATAGGATCTTCAGTAAAATACAAGTGCTCCTTTGTATTACTTAACATGCGTTCAAAGTACCTTCATCTGTTCTCAATCTGTGAAGCAAGAGGCTGCGTGGTTCATTCAGATTTGGAAACCACTAACCTAATCTGTACCCGCAGATCAAACACAGTTGCATCTATTGAAAATGGCCCAACGTGTCAAGGTCTAATTGCAGATTAAGCAGCCATAAAGGGGGCACTGATGTTCGCCAGTTGCTAACAAATGCTGTGAGGTCCATTAAACTAAGCTATCAGAGGAGGAGGCCCAACCTTTGTTTCATGCAAAACTGGCCATATTGGCAAGCACCATCATGGAGCTCAGGGCTGCAGCATCCCTGCTGTAGGCAGGTGTTTGAATTCCTCCCACCAAACTTTCTGTGTATGAGGAAATCTAAGCTATGTGCATCCCAACAGGGAGACAGGCACTGATGTGTTTGTGAGGGATTTTGTTGTTGCAGTGATGGGCAGTGCTGTTGAAGTTGGTTGGATTTGTTATCCTGAGCCATTTGGGACAGGGTGCTGTGAAAGCTGCATTCAGGAAGCTGGAGCTTGTTCTTGTGCCATCAGTGGTCCTTGAAATGCCTCTCCTCTCACACCAATTGTAGCCTTGCTATGGACTGTGTTCAACAGGTACATCGCTGTGTTCTTCTTTAAACTTGCCCTAACTATAGATACACCGAGTAAACAGCTGGTAATGCACCATGCAGTGCAGACTATGTGGTTTCTAGCTTGATTCTTCAAGACTCAGCTGGATAATGTCAGGACATGCTGCTTTTTATCATAGCTTGGACAAGGAAAGAAGTTGGAATGGCCTAGCTAGGAATGGCACCTGTCGTCATTGCATCAGAACCCAGGCATAGGCAACAGGTCAGATTGACTCATAGAATCATGTAGGTTGGAAAAGATGTGTAAGGTCATCAAGTCTAACTGTTGACCCAACACTCCCATGCCCACTAAACCATGTCCATGCTTTTTATGAATTCCTCAAGGGATGGTGACTTCTTGGACAGCCTTTTCCAATGCTTAACCACTCTTTCAGTGAAGAAATTTTTCCCAATACCCAACCTGAACTTGTGCTCTATCTGAAAGACAAAAACAAAGGTGATGGAAAGATTTGATTCCAAGGTTTCCTTTCTGAAGCAGACAAAGAACTCTGAATTAAGAGCTGTGCTGAAACTTGCCCTTGTGCTTCTGGGCCAGTGGATGCAATGGTGAGTGCTGCTTGCTGGTAGGGGTTAACACACATTACTGCTGTCTGTTGGCATCTCCCATCCATGCCTGCTTCTCCACCCAAGGGCAAGAACCACCTGTAGATTTGCAGGCTTGAAATCTGCCAGTAGGAAACAGGTGTTGTAAAGATGGTGCACGCTCCTGTGTTAGAAAATCTGGAGATGTGAGAAACTGACACCAGAAATAGATTCTTATTGCATATTGCATATTTTATTTGGTCATCTCTAAGTTATTGTTCTACAGCAGTAGCAACCATATTTTACAGTGGCAGTGTTACAAGACCAGTGATGTCAGTGGGAAGACCACTCTTCATGTTTGGTAGCTCATATCAAAGCGAAGGCATTAATGGAGGGGTGTGGGGGTGTGGAAGAGAGGAGTTTTTGGCTTTGTTTGCTTGCCCATATTTCAGTGAAACAGATGAAAGCATTTTTCGTGCTACTAATGGCAGGAACTGCAGACACTAACTCAGAGATGTTTAATTGCTAAGTGTTTCTCCCAGTGCAATCAGTGCATTTTAATTTGGGACTCTCCCACCTCTGCTGGCCTGATGCTATTCAGCCTGTTTTGCGTAATACTGCTTAATTGCTCAGAAGGGTCATTTCTGACTCTGAGCTCACTGTTTATTTTTTTAGTAGGGTAGCACAAACATTTGGACATTTGGAACTAAGGCTCTGACGTCATTTCCATTGCAGACCATTAATATCAGGAGTTTAGAATATGGCTTTTCAAAATAGCTATATTTTTATTAAGCTCTGTTTTGTTTGAAAAAGATAGTTGTTATTCCTCCTTTTTTTGAAGAAAAAGATAAATTGGCATGTTTTGAGGAATAGGTCTCCTTTCTTCTCCTGTCATACCTTTCCCATTATTTTTGATAGCCTCTGTGTTTATCCATATTAATTGTAATACAAGTGTTTGATTTAATCCTCTGACGTGTTTGGGGTTAGTCGATCCCACTGATGGAAGGAAATGTCTGTGCAAGGGCACAGCATTTCCTGCTGCTGGGGCACTTCCACCAATGGAACAGTGGTACACAGTCATGACATTAGTAATTGTCTGTAAAGATCTTAGAAGTAGAAAGTGCTACATTTAAAAGCCAACAACAGCATAAATCAATAATATAGGCAATGAGACCACTTCCTTTTTTGGGGGAGGGGGATTTTTTAACCCCTTTTTAATTGGAAAAATATCATGCAGTTATTTTTACAGTTTGTTGTATTGCTGTCATCCTTTTTCATTTAAATTTTATTCCAATAATTGGGAAAGATAATTTTTATTGGGAAAAAATTGCATTTTAAACCTTTATTGAATGCAAGTTGAACATTGTTAAAAATGTTATTACTGGAGAAGAATAGAAAAAATTTTTCTGACAAAGTTAAAAATTATTTGTCTTTACTTCTCTTTAAGATCTGATGTCCAATGGGAAAAAGATTGTGTTTTTTTATTGTTTGTTTCCTTTTGTCTTAAGATGGGAGAGATAATTGCTTTTGGTGTTACTTGGTTAGAGCATTTAAAGTTTGGAGCTGAGTTTTGGAGAACATTAAAATAAGCCCACAGGAGGTCTTGTAAAAGTTGTAAGAAATGGTAAGCATGTCTGCTGAGTCAATTATGAGAGACAAATTGCCAGGGTAAGGCTGCAAGGTTCCAAACTTATTTACTCTCTTCTGTCTTTAAAACAATTCATTTCTGTCTTTGATTTCACAGCAGATAAATACATGTTTTGAGGGGGGAGGGGAGAGATACTAATTAGACAATATTATAGAAAACGGAAAGAATTATCTGGATGTGTATTCACATAGTTAAGAGTCTGGCATGTCCTTTGGAAAGCTGAATAAGTGCAAACTTTGACTTCTTAGAATTTCTTCTCAGTGAAATTCAAGTGGCTGAGACAATACTTTTTTAGATAATTTGAATTTTAATATTGAAGCTACTGTTTTAAAAGAATTAAACATCCTGAATCTCTGAGAGCATTCATTCACTATTAGTCAGAGTTTATTAACCCTGTAATAAATTTCAGAAAATTGCAGGAAGACTCTAGTGCAAATCCAACATGGATAGCATGTGTTCCCTAATTTTCTCACAGTGTGTGTAGTTAATGTGTTGTGTGTTCATGATACACAGGCCACCTGGAGCACTGCCACTTGGTAAGCTGCATGGTTAACTCAGTTTGAAATACATGCAGGTCAGCCATAGTGTTTTCTAGATACTTGATAAGGTCAGAAAGTCCAGTAAAGTCCTATTCCTCCTTTCCCAGCACAGTTACAATGGAAAGCTCAAAGAGGAGCAGGGGAAATAGTTGTGTTTTACTAGATATGGCTGTGTTTGAAACGCATACTGAACGCCTGCAGTGGTTCCCAGCTGGAGAGGATGAGGCAGTGTTATATGTGCCATGTTATATCACTTGCATCCCAGTGTCACTTAGACCCCAGCACTTGAGGAACATGTCTTTGAAGTTGCCCTGCAAAAAGATACTGGAGAGGGAGACTTTCAGTTACAAGGGATCTGAGCACCCTCAGTTAGTCTGAGAAGACCATTCAGAAAGAACATCTAGAGTATAGGTATTGTTGGATTAGTAGAAGACACTTCAGGATCTCTAGTCACTGCTGGTGTGGAATGAAAGGATCCTGTGCTGCAGATGATTTGTCGTGCACAGTGATCAGCAAGCATGGTGGAGCCTGTCTGCAGTGTCTTGGGCATTTCCATGTCAGGATCTGCCCCCAAAAGGAGAAAGAGCATGGAGTTAGGGATTTTCATCACGCTCGACCCCACTGCCTTCACAAAGTGCAGTAGAGAGTGGATTGCTGGTGATGTGGGAGGAGGTTGTCTAGGAACCTGTGATGTGTAGGAGATAGCACTGCTGGGAGAAGAAGTTCTTCCCCCAGAGGTGGGGGTGAAAAAGGTCCAAACAAGCTTTGTGGACATCTGAAAACATCTGTAAGGATAATTGGCCAGATTTTGTCCTCTGACATTGACGACCCATCTGGTCATTCCCTATGAAGAGTGATGTGTGGCATCATCTGGGTAAGACCTTAGAATACTTCCTTGGGAGAACTGGAGTTTATCATAGTTTTATATTGGATTTCCCTCAGCATGCAACTGGATGCATTAATAGTGACATGATCCTGATGTGACCTGGACTTTAATGGGTTTGAACTTGGAACTGTTCAAACATTAAGAGAAATCCCTCAATCCCTGCATGTATTCAGCAGCTGCTTTTTATATGCAGAACCAAGAGCTGCAAAGGTTCAGTGATGGTGTATTTTCAACTTTCAGATGAAAAGGACTAAATAACTGCCAAAAAAACCTGGGCTGTTTCTCTCCTGATGCAGATGTGTGACTGCCAGGACATGCATACATCAAAAAGACAACATGCCTCTGAGCAGTTTAAAACCTACTGCTTTGTTTTGTTTTGCTCAGGGCAAACAAAATGTCATCCCCCTCGATATTGGGAGAGGATGTTTGCTGTTACTGTATGCTTTCAGCCTGGAGAAGAGAAGACTTCGGGGGGACCTAATAGTGACTTTCCAGTACTTAAAGGGAACTTATAAGAAGGCTGCAGAGGGCCTGTTTGCAAAGGCCTGCAGTGAAAGGACAAGGGGCAATGGTTTTAAACTGGAGAGGAGGAGATTTAAATTGGACATTAAGAAGAAGTTCCTCACCACAAGGGTGGTGGAACACTGGAACAGGTTGCCCAGGGAGGTGATTGAGGCCCCATCCCTGGAGGCATTCAAGGCGAGGCTTGCCAGGGCTCTGGGCAAGCTGATCTAGTTGGGGATGTCCCTGCCCAGTGCAGGGGGGTTGGACTAGATGAGCTCCAGAGGTCCCTTCCAACCCTAACCATTCTATTCTATGATTCTATGCTTTGTGCAGAGCTTGAGCCCACAAGTCAGGATTTGGGGTTCATTTCCTACCCCCCTGCAGCTGACTCACTCCATGGCATGGGCACTGTTTGTTCTGGAAAAAGCTTTTTCTTGATTCTGTACATTGCCAGCTGCTCATGCTGCACCATCCAGGTTGTGCTCCTTTATCCTATGTCAAGCCTGAGCTGTGGCAAGTCTGTGATTTGATTTTCCCATCTGCAGTGAGAGTCAGATTTGTCCCTTGCCCCACAAAGGCACATTGCAGGTTAGGTTATCTGGCTGCTGTGTGTTTAAGCAGCTCAAAAAGGTACAAATTGTTCCTTTAAAGATACAAATAACCAACAATAAAATATTGCAAAAACCCAAACAAAACTAAGTCTGCAAGGCCTAACTTTTCTGTTGTTCTAGAAAGTGTATCCCATTCCTTTCCTGACCAGTCACATACCTTGAATGGCTTCTTCACCAAATTTCTGCTTGACAGGAGTTCCATGTATAGCTACCTGCGAAGAGATGGGCATAAGGGAAGGCCTAATCCCATTTTGGCATTAGTGTTCCATGTGGAGCTCTCCAGTAACAATGGTGAAGTTGGTCACCTGCCACCAGAGTCATTCCCATGCAATGATGACAGAATAAAGATGTCTCTTTGGAGAACTGTTGAAAAATTTACTGACCATCAGGTCAGACTAGATTGCCCTTTTTTTTTTTTTGGTGTTGAGAATTACTATGCATCAAACTTACTTATGAAGTCATTAGCAAGTTGTTGTGTTGTAATGTGTCCCCATGATGTCATGAAAGTCACACTGCTCCCTCTTCCCCAAAGCCAGGGCTGACTCTGTTTTGGGGTATTCATCTCCAGCTCTTTCATAGAGTCATAATGACATTGTTTCATCTGTGATACTTTTTCTGGGGATGTAAATCTTTGGTCTATAGACCTTTGCTTCAGATTTTTTTTTAAAACATTAATGAGAGTTTAAGTTTTTTTTTTTTTGTGGGGGGAAAAAAGTCTACAAGTAATGGTGACATAGAGTAAAAACGTAGCAGCTAAAACATATGTTCTGTTGGTTTGCCTTGTCTTCTAGGAACATCATTTTTGCACATCACTATTAACAATGCAAACACCCTGAAATGCTAATAGCACTAGTAAGCTTTTAATTCCATGGAATTTATTGCTTGCTGTATTTCCATGAATTTATAACGCTTTGATTCTTAAGAGCCCCATTTAATCAGTTTTGCCTGGCACAGAACATAATAAACAACTTGCTGGTGCTAAAGTGCCACATGGGGGAGGCTGCTAACAAGAAAGTTAAATGCTTCTGCCACTAGCAGTTTCTTCGCTGTATTTTTCATGAGCTGTTACTACCAGTAATGTACTTTGCTAGCTTTAGAGCAGTGGTTAAACACAGTGACAAACCAAACAGCACTTCAGTGCTGTAAACACCCAAAGCAATACCATTTTTGTTCAGAACTGCAGTTTAAACCAGGCTTGAGGCTCAGTAGCATTCTACAGTGATCAGTGATGGGTTGTTTGTTTTTTTGTCCTTTGTAAAAGGCTTTGTTTTACTTCATATCTTAATAGAAGACTTTCAGGAATAACTAGTGAGTGGTATTGATCAAGAAAAATAAGGGGGGAGAGATAAAAAATAGAATTAAAATACCTTTTAAAAGCAGTTCTTGTTTGTTTATGCTGCTTGACCATAAAAGCACCAAGTACTGACTTAGTAGAAAATGACCAGATTATCTAGTGCTTTAAAGCAGAAAATGTCATTTGAGTCTCAAAACTGCACCAACTTTATATAATTACCCTTTTAATTATCCCCAGTGGCCCATGAAATTTGTAAAATAGAGCACTGAGAGTTTGATTTACTTACATGTTGCACTTTAGTGTTATGCTCTTAATGAATATTGTTTAGTGCTAATGTCAAGCAGAGATTGCTGAGTGCTATAGAAAGGTGCAGGCTGCAAGGCTGGTATTCAGAGGGGAATTGTGGAAACTCCACCTTCACTGAAGAGTATGTAAAGCAATATGCTGTAATTTTTGTTGCCTAAATGGAAACAATATTGATTTTATCATCTGCATGCAAAGTAGTTTACTATATTTTCCTTATTTAATCATACCAGAAAAGTAACCATTTTCAGGGCATTTATTTGGTTCTGTGTCAGTGTCTTCCTTGTTATAGAGAATAGTTGCACCCTTCCTTTAAAGAACTAGAACATAGAAGCAAGCTCTTTAATTTGCTCTTAGGACCTAACTGGTTTAGACTATGATAATGGAAATAACAGTAATCAATATTTGATGTGGGGTTTCTGTGGGGTATCCAAATACCATTTCTTGCCAAGAAATTGCTAGAATAAGCTTGGGGGAAATGTAATCCAAAGTGTGGCCTAAAACTTCAGCTAAATTAAACAGACATCTTCAAAGGTGAATGGAAACATCAGTGAACAGTAACAGTAAAAAGAAATAAAGCAGAAGTCTGAAGGGTTAGATAATAGGATGTAATAGCTGGTGACCTCTAAATTATTGGTACAAATCTGAACGAGATGGAGAGTCAGCGGAAAGTATTTGCATTTGAAAATGGTCATAAAATGCTTTCAAGTGATGGTCTGATCCCCAGGATCCATCTGCTCACATGTTGGGGAGATTTGATACTGTGGGTGAATGACTCTCAGAAGGGTGGGCTACCTTCCTCTTGCCTCACCTGCCACCTTGTCCTTTCACCTTTTTAATCTAGAACCCCAGACAAGTGTTGGTATGGGAGATTGGACCAGTGGTACAACTACTTCAGCATCTCTAATAATGTACATGACCACATATCTCCAAAGAAAGTGGAAAATCCTGAGGTTTTACTCTTTTGTTCATGTTTTCTGCATTCACTGCTGCCACAGTCTTGGTATTCCTCTTATCTAACTGTGCTGCTTTCATTATCCTGCTGAACTCATGAGATCTTAGCATGGCTTCAAGTTTCATAGACCAATTTCTGTAGTGTTGAGTTAAAACTCAGCTCTGTTTTTTCCCCATCTCAATCTTCCTGTACATTTGTGATGCATGTTGTTGATTCATAAATACTGTAGTTGGAGGAGAGAAGCAACAGAAGAACAATTATATTACAACTTTCAGATAGTTCAGAGAAAACTTGAGTTCAAATCCTGGCTTTAAATGAATGGCAAAAATCCATTTACATCCCAAGGACCAATATTTTATAATACAAATTTTTCTTGGTGTGAACAAAGGAGTTAAATGTTTGGTGTACAACTGAAATTTGGAAAGGCAAAGCCATGCCAGTTGTTTACAGAAACAAATTTCAGGGAACTGATTTCTGGAATTCTGAAATTTGAATTTATTTATATTTGAAAGTACCTTGTGTAGAAGAAGCTCAAGGGAACAACTGATCAGCAGCTAATTAAGCATTTTTGTACAATGCTGAGCACAATAGGGCTCCTATTTTTTTGTTTGTCCCGAGGCCCTGCAATAATAAACAAAATTACTACTAATAATTGGGAGCCTTGATGTGAAGTCCTGCTGACTGCAGGACTCAGGCAGTGTCAGTTTTCAGTGAAGTGCATCAGGGCTGACCTTGAACTTGCATCCGCTGATAAGAGCAGTGCAATAGCCCAGTTGTATCTGAGAGCCTGTCGTGGTGCTCAGTGCTGCTGCTTGGCTTTGCTGGTGTTTCTTCTCTCCTTGCCTGGTGCCTGGCTCCTGATGCAGCATCACCTCAGCTAGCAGCAGCTCTGCGTATCACCCAGGTGGTACTTGTGCCAGGAGGGGAATGTGAGAAGATGAATTTGTTGTAACAGAAGTGGTTATTTTGGCTCTGAGTTATTTCATGTGGTGTGTTCTCTGTCTCCTTTCCCCCTGCACATGGGTGCGTCGCTCCCTTCCGCTTGGACAGCTTTTGAAATGTGTGTGGTATGATACCACACTCTAGTCTTAATACACCAGGAGAGGGTAGAAGACAGTGTACTTGTCTGGATATTTCTGGTATTGAAAGGGTTGGAAGTTTGCCTGAAAGCCAAATTGTGTGGCAGGAGATTACAAATCATTTAGTTTCCAAATCTGATTTTTTTTCCCTTGTAAATGTTTCTTGCTTGCTCAAAGACAAGATTCATCTTGAACAGCCTTGACTGAGGTGGTGCTTGCAACCATGCTGGGAAATGTCCTGTGGCTTGGAAGAGCAGCTAGTTGGAAGGAAGACAGTTTTTCAGGAGCAGTTAGGACTCTTTCTGTTCTCACCCCAACTCACTTAATGCTCATACAGCAAGCACTGATTTGCTGTGGTGACACAACGTGGTCTTGGCACTAGGTGTTTAACGAAGGTATTAATTAGTCATGATGCTGGTCCCCCACAGTGGATAGTTGGTTGCAGGTTGCTATCACAAATCTTGCATCTGAGGGATCATCTCTGTGTTTGATTTTTGTGTCTAGGCATCAAATTTTGGGCAAGAGTTTATGGCATTTTTTGGAGCACTTGAATGGCTCAAAAAAACCCAACCAAAACAACAAAAAAAAACATCCAAGGAAAGTAGAAAAAGGCCAAACCTCAATATATTAACTCTGTGTTGTCTAGTGTATTAACTCAGAGTTCTTAGTGATCTGGCATCATGGGTGTGGACAGAAATGTGAACTCTGGCCTCAGAAGTAACTAAGAATACATGAAATTTCTGAAAGGTGGTTTTACTCCTGTCTAAAATTGGAAGCATGAAGTGGAAGGTTAATAAGAAGAGAAACCTCTGAACCTCATGGTTAGGCTCTTATGTAGCCATCCAGCTGAGGAGGGGTGAGGGAGGAAAGCCAAAACCATCACAGAGAGTCCAATCAGGTCATTGTAGGCATTCTTGTTTTCAAAGTTGGTAGGAAATAGTTTTCTTAGGAAAGAAATGGAGTTGATTTTTTACTGTAGGAGCCAGTTTTCTGATCTCCAGTTAAGATGATAAACTAGTACTGGCCTTGAATTTTGCGTCTCTATTTCACTATTTTTCATGAGCCGTAGTTTGTACATTTGTTGGCAAATTACATGTTTTTGCAATCCTGCATGCCTCGTGCTTTTAAGGAAAGAAAGGAGGAAAGAAGGAAGCTGTGCTATGTTTAAATGCTGTTTACATCCCTTTGCATAAGCTTTTGCATATTCTTGAGCAATCTTGCTTTGTTTTATGTGTTTGTAGCATTTTTCTTACACTTTGTGCAATCATTAGCAGTAATGGGGATTTGTGAGTGTAACAAGAGGAGAACATACCCCAGAGTGTAGTCCTTAATTTCTCTTTGAAGTGGAATGAAGTTGTCCAATTGGCCATATGCTGTGATTTGCCATCCTTACGAGTTGGTTTTGACTCCTTGTAGAGTAGGTTAATCTCTCCTATGGAGCCTATGATTAATCGCATTGGATTGTATACAGCAAAGATTGATAGATGTTGCCTTTAAAAGTGGTAGTAAGTTTCAGAGGCACCTTTTCTAAGCCAGGAGCAAGAGGTGCCCAACATAAATGCACAAGAACCATTTGCCCCTGCAAAAATTGTGCACTCACATGATTAGTGAGGCATGGTATTAAATTATTTGAGCTTTGTGCATAAATATATACCAGGAGAAGCCTTGTAACTGGGGATTTTGAATATAGTTTTCTTCATGGGCCAAATTCCCTGCTGTGTATCAGGCTGTAAGAGTATTTTGGTGGAGCCCTGCCCAGGCGTAGCAGCTGAAGAGCTAGTCCTCTTTGCATGCATGTTGCACTGTCCCACACCCAAAGAAATGCCTCCTCATGTTTTATGGGTGGACTTTGCAGCTTGATTGGAAATAGAAACGCAGTAAACAGCAACTGTGTCTCAGAAATATCCCCAGCAACACAAACTGTAGCTATTTCAGCCTCTTTCCAAGGCCCCTTCTTGAAGGGCTGATCTGCAGTTATGTTATGAGCACTGTAACACAAGCTGCAGCTCCAACCCAGCTAACAAATACCTGCAAACCCCTGTTTGTATCTATGTGTGCTTACGTTTAAGATGCAAAGTTATATTGGAGTGTGCTTGGCTTCCTGCAGTATATAGCTGCAGAGCTGTTTCTAAGATCTTGGAAGAGATGGGTTTGTAGTCTGATATTTTCTTTTTTTACTGTGTTTTTCTCCCCTTGATGTTTATTAACATCTTTCCTGATGCCCAGTTATAAGGCATAGGCGCATAAAAGTTTACATGAAAATACATTTCTCAGTAAGTGCTGTCTCTCTCTGCAATTTCTTTGCAGCTTTAAACCAAAACCAGTTCTATCCTGTTTCATCCTTTACCCTTCAGATACGGCAGAGGAGGGATATTTCCCTTTTCTCAGACCCACGTTGTCCTTTCCATTCTTCACTTTGGTTTGCTTGCTGATTTGAAGTAGCGGGTGTGACCAGCCGAGGGAGCCCACTGCCTCACCCTCGGGATAGCAGGAGGCACAGCCCTTATTCCTACATTTTATTCCTGCTTTTTACATCTGAACACACCAGCACATCTGAAAGTCTCCTTGCTGACCACTAGTGACTCAAAGCACTAGAAACAGGAGCTAAGAGTCAAGGCTGATAATTTTCTTTTCTGCTTCACTCTGCCTGAGCTGGGACCTGTAGCCAGGCTCTCTGGACACGGTTCAGTGCATTCAGGGACATGCTGGACATGAAGGATTTGCCTATTTGCTAAAGGAGCTGCCAGTGCCTGCGGCAGCCAGCAACGCTTTGGGCCGCTTGTGTTTTCCTCAGCAAAGAACAAAAAGAGGGCAGATGGGAATATGGAGGACATCTCCTTAGACTGAGCCAAGAAAGACTGAGCTGTGACGCTGATTCTTTATGCCCAAGGCCAAGAGATGTGTTCATGGGAGAGCAATGCATCTCCATCTTCTGGCTCCCACCCCTTTTTTGTAAGGGTTTTGTGGTGCCCTGTGGGTTTGCAGACACACCTGCGAGCCAGCCACCTTGGAAGGGCTTCATGGTGAACAGGAATTTTGTCAGGAGTTCTTGTCCAACTTACTTAAAGAGTGAGCTAATGAGGTGCTGTAGTAATTGTTTCAAAGCAGTTTTGGAAGAGAAGCTCTGTTGTAATGCTTTTTGGTTTTGCTGCATAGCTCCTCCTTAACCTGCCTGGTTTTTTTCCTACTTCAGTCGTGTCCCCTGCCACAGCTGGAGTATGTAGGACAGACCTTCATGTCCTTAACCCAGGCATTTAAAACTGATGAGCAGTTTTGAAGTGCCTAACTTACAGACACTGAGATTCCAGGATCAATAGATAGATAGATTTTTGGGTAAAGTCCAACCAGATTCTGCTGGTTGGGTTTGCTTTCATTTGGTTTGCAAAGGTTTGACAGGGAGTGTCTTGATCTTCCTTTGTGTAAGGGTCTTTGTCCTGCCTCTAAAGGACAAATGTACCAAACACTGCAGTAAAAACAGGCTCTACCCAGAATTATTTGTCTGTTTCCTTTCCCTGGTGGAGTTTTTTCCCCTCTGCAACGCAAATCATGTTTGCAACATTGAGTATCTTAGCATGAATACGAGTTCTTTTAAGAAAATTATTTGATGCCATGTCTGCTGATCAGCCAAAAAACACGTAAAAACTGTTTAAATGTAATGATGTATAAGTTGAGCTGAAGGAATGTCTGTTGTTCCTTCTCCTACCCTATCCCAGTAAGGTCTGTAGGCTGATGTAGTGCTGTGCTGGAGCTTCAGCAAGTCCTCAGATAGTTTAGGAGGAAAATGTGGGAGTTGTACTAAACCACCTGAGAAGAAATTACTGCCAGTACAACCAACAGCCACATTTAACTTCTGGTACGTCATCGTAACACACAACATTTTTGGAGTGTTAATTACTCTTGCTGCAGGGAATGTGGACTGTCAGCTGTTGTGAAAACAAATCAGTCCTTTTCCTAACCAACGCAAAAGGAAATATGTTTTCTGCTTAATTTCTACTTAACAGGGAAATGATTTTGAAGAGCTTATTTTTTTTCTATTGTTACATTTTATTTCCCTTCATCCCCCTTCATCCTCCTTTCTCAGAATCTCCTGTGTGTCTAAATCCATTAAAATAACGGTAGCTGGGAAGGAAAGACCTGGTTCCAAGCTGCCCCTCAAAGCATCCTGTTTTCTTCAACACTGAGTCTGTTCTCCATGGATCAGAACTTTTGTAGATTGAGGGACAGCTCTGAAATGTCCAAGCTCAAGAAGTTTTTTTTTTTGGTGTGTGCATGTGTGTGCATATGGGTACATGCCTCTGCACATGTCTGTCAAAACTATGACTTTTGTGTTTTTTCATCTTTGTGTTTGTGATTATTTCACACTATTTCTCTCTGATTTCTTTCTAATAAGCTTCTGTTGCCAGCCATTCAAGTCAGTGGGCTTAGCCACTGCTTCCATGTGGTGCAGAGGAGTGGGAAGAGGGTATGACTTTGCAGAAGCATGGGGTTACCTCCAACCACAGAAATCAGGCTGTAAAAATGATGAATATCTCTCTTCTGTCATCCATAGATCTGACAGTTTTGTATAACTTATGAATTAAACATCTGGGAGGTGTATATGTATTTTTTTCCCCTTTAACAGTCACCCAAATGGAGGCAGATAAGCCGTTTGAATAATTTTCAGTCATCCAGTAATGTTGCAGCAAGGCTTGGGACCAGATCCCTGGAATGTCTCTCCTAACAGAAATAGCAGAATTGCCATTAGCTTTAGGGAGATCAAGGTGGCACCCCATGCTGTGCTTAACCACAAGACTTTAACCTTCAACTCCATGCAGAACAGACAGGACCTTTACTGCAGAGGTCTATTCGGAAAGATCCCAGCAAAGTAAACAGCATGACACTTAATTTATCTCCCCTAGAAACATGAAGGGCTCAGTCGACCTGATGGGATCTGTGGTTCCAGGGAGTCTAGGTATTTAAAACTTGATGCTCAGCCTGCTAAGCCATCCCCTGCAGCTTTCCTTAGTGCATAAGATATGAAAAAATCTCCTGTCCTGCAAAACAGATATTAAATTGGATACTCTTTCACCCTGCCACGATAAGAAACGCGGCAGAGAGAGGCAGGAAAATGGAATGCTGCTTAGAAAGAAAATATATTTGAATCTAACATAAAAATTGGTGAGATAGGGAGGATTTTCAGTGCTAGTAGCAATACCCTCCCCAATGAGTTGCTGAAAATTCAACTCTCCCTGTAGTTTTTGCAGTGGATTGTGAATAAAAATGGTTGTGATTGATGAAGCGTTTGGTGTCTTACTGTAAGTTGGTCAAGAGGGACTTCTAAATCACCCAAATGAAATATTGCATTATCATGAACAGTAATATGTAACTGTTAAGTATGCCATTGCTTATCATAAGCTCAAGCTCCTTTGGAGCTCTAACCAGTGAGAAATCTTTGTGAGCATTGGAGCAGAGCCTCCACATGGCCTGGCAGCACCACGCGTGGGACAAATTTGGAAGGACCATTCTGCTGTGCTTGAGGTGTTGCCTGCGTCTTCACAGGGAGTGATCAGGTTAGCTGAGATGACAGGGTGGGGGGATTGCCTTTGGGATTTGTTTTTCGGAGGGGCTGGAAGGTGGAAAAGGCAATATGCCTTTGTTTTCTGAAGGGCATGGAGCTGTTAGTTGGATGTAGAAGGCCTTAGTGATAAGTTGTTCCCTCCTGTATGGAGCTTTTTACGTAGTTTTATTGCCTTTTGGGGTTGGAGTTGTTTGGGTTTTTTAATTGCTTAAAGCTCTATGCGTAGGATAATACATGAGAAAACAAAGTTGCTGTTTCTTGGGAAACCAGCAAACTAGCATTAAAAAAAAAAGGTCCATTTTTGTTCCTATATAAAAAAAAAAGACATCTGGAGCAGAGTGACCCACACCTCCTGTTGAAAAGCCCTGCTGTTCCTGATACAACTAAATGCCAGCCCAGTTTTCTATGTCCAGAACATTCCACTAAGACCTTGCAGCTGTTTCTCAGAAAAGGATTAGAGAAAGAGATGCTGCCTGGCTGTCTCAGAATGCACTTAGCACCAGTTAGCCAAGCAGCCTTAGGATTTTCCATGTTTTGGGGCAAAACTGTGGAATTGGGGATTGCTTTGGACATACCTGCACAATTTGAGCTCAGGTTGGGCAAGCTACAGCTCTCCGAAAACGTCCCAAACTGGACTAAATCCTCTAGTTCCTCCGTAATGGACAAAAAAACAATGTTTGCAACCCCTTCCATGAGATAGATGACATGTATGGTTCATTTCTCTTGGGCCTCCTTTTCCCTGTCTGCTTGTTTTCTTGCTTCCTGAGCTGGTGATGTCTCCTCTCTATTCAAATCAGGTAGCTTCCTCTAGCCCTGCCTGTGGGCTGGAGGTCAGAGAGGAGGAGGAAGGCAGTAGGTGAGGAAAGGTGCCACCCACTTACCTTTCACTGAAGTCTTTTACCTATTTGTTTTCATGTCTGTGTTCCAATGTGTGGGAGCTTGATGGCTCATGAAGAAGTGGTGATCAGGGTTACTCACCATGGTAGATCAGTGATATTCCTCATCTCTGCTTTCAGGAGTATCTTGAGAATTTTGGATTAAGCTTTTTGTTAGAATTTGGCCTGTGGTAGAATGCTCAGCAAGGGAAGAGTTCAGTGCAGATGGTTAAAATTTGACCAATTTGCTAGTAAGTAAAAAACAAGATAATTAAGATGCGACATAGTGTGTTGGGTGGTGTTAGTGGTCACTCCGCTAGCATATACTGTATGTGTACACACACATGCACAACGCTGGGAAGCTCTGCACGAGCATGTATCATATTTTAAAATGCTCATGTCTCAATCAGTGTGAAGTTAGAGGGAAGTCTTCCATGTGTGTCAGGCTTGGATGCTGTTGGGGTGAAGCAATGTTGCGCAGGAGTTGGAGAAAGACGAAGAAGCCCTTCTCTTGCATATGGGATGCACCTTGCTGCTCACTCCTGAGTGACCATGAAGTGCTTTGATCTGGCTCCACAATGCCTCTAAGGTATGGAAGAAATGCCTCCTGTTGCTGCTGTTTTCATTGCATGGTCAGGTCAGAAAGTTGGTCTTTGGTGGGTAGAGGAGAGGGAATTTGGTGGACATTAACAAAAGCCACTGTGGAAGCTTGCAGCTGCACACATTGGTTTTACAGATGGTGTTTTTGAGGCTCAGCAGCATGGTGGCCTCTACATGGCCAAGGAGCCTTTTGATAGTGTACAGAATTTACAGTGTGGAGCAGCCAGCCCTGCTGATGATTCTTCATCAGTAGTCATCTTAACTTGTGCACCTAAATTGAAACAGCCATTAACTTTCCTCTGAGTAGGAAAGCTTGGTGTTTTCTTGATGAAACACATTCTGTGGCTACTAATTTATTACTGCAATTTAAGAAACAGACATGGCTGTCTGACACGTGCCATGTAGTTCAGTAGGTCATTAGTGACATCATACTTAAAATCGTTATCTTTGCAAACTGTGCGTTTTGTGTAAAAGCTTTTATTTATAGTCAGTCATTAAAATTGAGACCTGGTATTTACTTTTCCTCTGATTAGGGTAAAGAGTGAATATGAACAAAAAGTACCCTCCTGCTACCACCAAGCAGTTTACAAACTGTGCTATTCACATACAGCCTTTTTTTAAAGGAATTGTGTTAAGCCATTTTGGGCTTAAATGGGATGTCTTAGTTAATACATTTGTTTTTCCTCCTGCTAAGGTTGGATTCAACACCAATTCATGTCAGAAGGGGTGTATTTTATTTCTTCCTGGTTCCTTATAGATTCTTGTCCTCATCATGTAGCAGGTGGTTTGTGCTGGAAGTGTTAGAAGTGTTGTGTTACCAGGACTATGAGACTTTTGGAGGATTTGGTGGGTTGTTTCTGTTGGTCTGAGGTTGTAGTAGCCAGAGGACTGAGGTGGTCCAGATTCTTGTCCACGCTGAGCATTTTGCTGGGCCAAATTCTGAATCATCTTATTGCCCAGCCCCTGATGCAATGTGTGTTTTACCCAAGGCAGAGGGACTGCTAACACATGAAGGTGCTTCTCTGTAGAGCAGGAGTTGCTATAAGCTAAAGGTCCTCCAAGGATGCATTAAGCTGCAGTATAGGATATCACCACCAAATTACCTGTGATCTGCTGAGCCATAAAACCTAATGGTTATGTGTTATGGGGCAACACAGACTTAGAGCCAGAGACAGTAACCCTCTTCAAGGACCATGTTCTTGGGGTGTCCATGAACTCCACTCCTGCCATCTTTTCTTTGATGTCAGATGGACTTACACTAAATATAATATTCTATGAGTTCTTAGTAGTGGTGAATACGGGCACTAGGAGCTTTTCCACGCCTGGTTTCTCCATGGAAGAAGCAGAGTGGTATGGGGTTGTCTCCAGCCTAGCAGGATGGGGCTTAGCAGGACCTGCAGGGCTGCAGAATGCTGCCCTTCCTCATGAAGGGTTGTGACGACAGAGAAGGACCCTTCAGAATCCAGTAGCCATTTAGTAACTGTAATGAAAATGATTTTTGACAAAAAATTATATATTGCCAGTTGGCTGAACTGCACAGTATACTTTCTTAATATTAGCTAGGGCTGGGTTGGTTTTTTTCCCCCTTCAGATCTTACTGCTAAGATCACTGGCCCATTTCAATTTTTATTGAAACAAATAAACCCAATAAAAACACTTACGCTGAGAGCTGAAGCTCCACAATAAAAAAAAAAAAAGGAAAAAATAAAAATTACACTCTATTGAATTTATTGATTTATTTATTTACTCCAACTGGAAAATTGAGTATTGTGTTAATGCATTTTATAAGAATCACAGTGCTCGATGAAATGGCTAATTTATTTTAGCGTATACCTAAATAGCTAGCAATTTTCAGTGAGACAGGCTAATGAAAATGATGCTATGAAATTGTCTATACTATGAGGAGTGATGGAGGCAAGTTATTATTGGTTGAGTGCTGCGACGTAGTGAACTGGCCATCATGTCTTTGAACTTTTGAACTGCTACTTGGTCGTGTGATTTATTGACTTGGATATTGGCGCGTTAAGTTAACTTTATTTTTGTCCAGGGGGTTGCCCATGCAGCATGGATGAAGAACACACTGTGTAATTTGATAGATGGTTAGGTTAAACAAGATGGTTGGAAAATTTAAAGTGTGTTTAACGGGGCAGGCTTGTGCCATGGGGAAAGGCAGAGAGAGAGAGATGCTTGTAGGTACCATTAGATGTCAACACTGATGTTCTGATTGCAGATTAGCTGAGTATGAGGGAATTTGGCAGGGTAAGTGTGCATCATATTTGTCAGAGCAACGTTGCCTTTGTTCTAAATTAAGCATGTGATCTCATAGCAACTTTGCCTACCTACCTTAAACCTCTCCTCACCGTGTATCTTATCACGCCAGTGCCTGGTACTGGCAGAGAACATCAGCCCTCTCCAGAGGAACACTCTATTTTGCTGGCCATTGGGCAGCAAGAGGATGCTAACTGGTGGTGGAAGCAGTTCAAGAGCTTGTGTTGGGCTATTGCACCAGAGAGCTGCCCCGATCCTCTGTCACCACGACATGCAAACTTGTCTCATTGTATAGCTGTGATTCCCTCACAGTCTGCCTGCCTGTGCTGAGCCTCAGCACGCAGCGCTCGCCAGCAGCTGCCTTATCCCCTCGGCATCAAGAGATGCTACACTTGTTGTTCTTGGTAATTTGCTTAGAAGGTGGACTCAAGGTATTAAAATAACACTGTTTGCCTTAAAAAGTGTTTCCCTATTGCAGAAGTTTTCTCTCAACCGTGCTGGTAGGGGAACCTTTGCAAGGCAACTGCTCTGAGCTCTGTTTCTGATTAAACCGAATAACTTGACACCTGCATTTTACAATTTGCTTAAAGTGCTTTATCCTGTAAAAGTGGTGATTTCAAAGCTTCAGTGCCAGCAGACTTGCAGGGCTTTGCACAACTCAGCTCATCCCACTAGTTCGCTATGATTGTGTTTAAAAAAAAAAAAAAAGGCAAATGGACTTTTCTGATCTACTTGCCTCCTGCTTCCAAAATCATAATTTAATGCCTGCCCTCCCCATCCCCACTCCCTTTTCATTCTGCTCTGGGTTTCAGAGATGCATGTGGACATTATTGTGTTATTTAATTATTTTTTTGCAATGATTAAACTGACATGTCTTTATTTGGATGTTAAAAGTGCTCCCCCTCCTTCTCCCACTGTGACCCGTAACATTTTCAGCAGTGAGCAGTTGGGAAGCTGGTACCACTTGTCTCTTCCCTCACTCCCCTTTTTCTCTCTCCTCTTTTTCAAATTTTATTTATTTAATTTTTAATTTTTTAAAAAAGCTGGCCTGCTCTAAGCCACCAAACAAAACTAGCAGGGGAAAAAAAAAAAAAAAGCTAAAACCAGGACTGACACCAACACTATTAGCTGGGGGGAGAGAAGGGAGGAAGAAAAAAAGAATTTCCATTTCATTGCAACTCTGTTATTGTTTACTTTGCCATACACATCCTAATATGGTTACCTCCCTGTCAAAGCGGCCGAGCTGGGCTGAGGGGCCCCCTCGGGGAGACGCTTCCAACTGCTGCTCAGACAATAAGAAACAAACGGCGCAACTCCACAAAAGGGCTGCCCGGAAAATAAGTGTCAAATAAATCCTGCAGAACTCTTCCTTCCCGGCACCCGGTTTCCCCCCTCCCCGTATGTAACCTGCGCGGTGCCCGGCGGGGCTGGAGGCGGGAGGGGTGTGTGTGTGTGTGTGTGTGTCTGTGTGTGCGGCGGGGAGCGCTTGGACGCGATCGTCTCCCCGCGGATCATCCCGCGAGTGGGAACAGGGAACGGGGAGGGACAG
>VWZO01020232.1:187500-197680 GCA_013396975.1 Bucco capensis | reverse complement strand
AACCAAAAAGGAGAAGGGAAAAAAAAAAAAACCAAACCCACCAAACCCAGCCAAGCCAAACCAAAGCACCACCAAAGCCCTCGGTGGAGTGGAGTGGTGGAAGGAGCGGGTGTGCAGGGGAGCAGCTTTATGGAGAGTAGTTTTATTTTTATGCAACTTAAAGAAGCCGGATCCCCCTCCCCACCCCCAACCCCTCACTCCCCCCCGTAAAATGCCCAGCTATTTCTAGAAAACCGGCGTTGCTAAAATAGTTTAATCTGTGTGCTCTATTTTATTCTTTTAAATATTGATTTTTATTTTTTTTCTTTTGCGTTTCTGGTTTTATGTGCACATATTCCTCTTAGCAGCTATGAATTTCTATGAATTCTAAATAAGCTGTTGTAGGGATGAAACGTGAGAGGTATTTTTACACGAGGATTTCAACTTTTCGGTTGACATAGTCTGAAAGTACTGGCAGTCTTTTCTGCGACTGTCCAAGTGCTTTCGTGCCCTGTGAGGAGTTACCACGTTTCTTAAACCATCCCTTTATGTCATCTTTTTTCTTTCTTACCTTTTTTTTTTTAAAGCCTGTATGTTACCCAGCTTCAGTGGTCGCTTCTCTGCTCCTGCAAACTGAAACACCCTCAGGTTTTGCTGTTCTCGGTTTGTTTTGAAAACATAGGAAAATATTCATACAGGGCAGTGAAAAAGAAGCAGTGGTGTGTGTTCTGTTCAGGGGAGTCAGCAAACCTGTCCACTTTCCATCCTGGGAGGTACAGAGAGCACATCCATAATTCAGTGGAAGAGCAAATAAATTCAGGGTGATAGATGTGCTGGGTATTATGTAACTTAATAAGAAATACATTTTTGATTGTGGAAGAGGATACTGCACTCGTAGGTATAAATACCATATCTAGGTAAGTCAGTGGAAAAGCACTTTCCTTCCAGCCTCTGCTGTGCAGCATTGTCTCCAATCCCCTAATTCTTACAGGATTTTGGAAGGGAATCAGCTTCTTCATAGATTAAGTAGCATTCAAAAAAGCTTTTAAATACCTGTTGTGTACTTGGTTGCTTAATCGGCTCTCCCTCTTCCTGACTCTGCTGCCTGCCTTTCCCAGTTAGTATGGGATCTCTAGATTATGATTTTTTTAGGAAGTGTAGTGCCAGAGTAAATCTGGATAGGGAAGCTGTTCTTTCCTCCTCCTTTTTTCTTTTATTTTTTTTCTTTCCCTTTAAAATACTATTTCTTACGTATACCTAGAAATTTTTTTTCCTCTGTCTTTTTACTTCTTTTTTTTCTGCAGCTGTGCAGCCTGACCTGTGCTAAGCAGAAACTCTTTTTGAAATGTAAGGCCAAGTCGGACAACATAAATAAACTTCGGTGCCCTCAAACTTTTATCCTAGAAAACTGGCATTAAAAATAAAAAAGTACATTGCAACTCACTGGTGGTAAACACAAACAAATGTGTTTTGTAAAATGACCCTCCTGTCTTTTTAAACACATTTCTAGTTTTTGCTTTTCGGGCCGTGTAGGGGATGATAGGAATTAGTAGCCTTTAATTAGACGTGGAGATATTCACATTTTACAGGGATTTATGTTAGAACATGGAATGGCGGGTGGCTTGTTTCCTCATTATGAATACTCCCTGCACATAATGAGGTTCATCATTAGTTGATGGAGTGAATTTGCCCTAGCTCTACCTTGAAAGGCACATAATTTACATACTACTTCAGAGCTTAGGCTTTAATGGATTCCTCGATGAATAAAATGAAAAGCTACTTTCTTTAAATTTTTGAACAGTGTTTTGATAATACGGATTTAATAAGACATTCAATTTCCTTGTTAAGTATATTTGAAAGTGCATTCCCAATTTTAGCACAAAATATACTTCCCCATGTCGCTTTCTATAATATTGAGTAACACACAATCAAATGTATCGGTGTAAACATTTTAGGGGATACAGGGGGGTTATTTTACTCTGTGTGTGTTGAAGGTGACACTAGGCTCCTCTGGCCTGGTATCCTCACAGTTCTTACCAGCCTTAGCTGGGCTAAAGCTCACCTGTGCTGTCAGAATACCACTGAATGCACTTGTTCCTGTGTTAAAGCTCCTTCTGCCCAAGGGGTTTTTTAACTGTGTATTTACTGTGTACATTTGTAGTGATGGATCTATGGAAATGCATTGCTGGCTGTCAGGCTGACAGTGACAAACCCACTGGTCCCACCTCCCTCTTTATTTTAATGAGAGGAGAACAGCAAAAACTTCTCTGGTGCAGTTCCACCTCTGAAGCTGCTGCGTAGATATGATTAGATTAGAGTAAATTGAATTGTAGGCTGCCTAATGTGTTATCATGTCATCAGCTTACTCCAGCCCTGGTCTACAGGGTAGAGTTAGTGAGACATCATCTTCTCCTTCCTCCCTTTTTACCTTGTCTAGGTGTGTGTGTGGGATGCTGTGGGGGTGCTGAGCATGTCCCATGTGTGGGGCAGGCTGGGCATGGCCAGTACCTCTCCTCTCTGGTGCCTACTGAGGCAGCTGGAGGAGTTGGAGAGGCAAAAAATCCAAAGAGAAGGCTTGTTTTGATAGAATGTTTTATTACCTGAAAATGATGAGCATATATTAACATTAATATAATAGTCTGTATCATTCTTTTTTTTTTTTTTTAGGCAACTTACCTCTGCTGCAGACCTGTCTGCTTCAAAATCTTTCTCTGTTCTAAAACATATATTTGTTTAGGGAGTTTTCATTGAAGTGTACATGACAATTACAGCTGTTCATTAACAAAATTGGGTATTTGTTTTAAACTTTAACCAATCACTTTGATATGCTAATTATGGTGTAATTTAATTTGAGCCCTGTAATGATGATGCCGTTATTATGGACATAAATGATGCAGTTAAGCTGAGAGTAATCTCATTTGCATACTGTACATGCCAGTAAATTAAGCCCTTTCTTCGACTGCTTCAGCTTTAATTTTCCACTTCTTTTCACACAGTGCCTTTTCAGCCAGTCTCTTATAAGCCCACTTTGTAATAGTGCTGATGACTGTTTGATGTGGAGAGTTGCTGCACCACAATAATGCAAGACACAAGATGTAACATTTAAAGGATTCATTATCTTGCTGAGTGTTGCTTTAAGAAGCTGGGATTAACAAGGGTGGAAGTGTCCTCTCCGTGGAGTGGTGTGGGTCCTCCTGGAAACAAATGCAATCTTTTATTTCCCCCCCTTTTTCTTGGTGTGCCCTAAGAGTGGAAGACATTCAGTAAGGCCATAGGGTGTTTCTCAGGAATAAGCCATGACGCCCTCATAGCCCTATGGTACCAGGTAGAGGGTTTGACCTTCTCTGGAGGATATTCTGTGATGCTCCACTGTGTTGTACAGTGATGCAGAATTGAAGTCTGCATTATTGGGGGTTTTTCATTCTATTTAACCACCAATTTCTACTTTAGTGGGCCTTACATGAGCTGAACCTTAATACCTGGTTAATTGTGATTTTTAAATTTAAAAACCCTGCTATTTGTAGGTTGTGATGCCTGCTGATACTAGTGAAAACCTGGCTTTCAAAAGAATAAAAGGCACCAAAGCCAAGCAAAAATGAACTGCCTAAGTGCTGACTTAAAACGGTTAATCTTTTCCAATTTACCATGTTGTCATTGAGCTGAAGTATTCTCATAACACTGTGGCATACAAAGAAATCATGTGAAATAAACAGGGCTCTTTTTATAGCTGCTTACTATTATGGTTAGATATTTTCATAGTTTAATACCTCTGGAAGTAAAGCCCATCTCAAGTTTTTAGCAGCAGTTGGCCTCTCAGAAAGCCATTGTTGTGTGGGTAACCAAGTTAACTCAAGATCATTATTAAACCCTTGCAATCCTTTCCTTACACAGGGTCCTAGGACCAAAAATAGCTTCTGCAGTTGCCCACAAACATGCAAGTTAATAACTTCCTGGGAGAAGAGTGTAAAAACTGCTGATTTCCAAAGCACGCATGTCACCTCTTGCCTCCACCGCTTGATGGTACACTGCAAACAAATGGGAGGGTGCACTGTTTACCAACTGGCCAGCATTTAATGAGACATCAGTTTTTATGGTTCTTGCCTACACTTGGTCTCATTCAGCATTTCTCACATGTCATTTTGTTTTCTAGCAGCCATTCCATGGTAGCCTGACCACGGACACGTGCTGGCTGGGTCTGTGCTGCAGCAAAGTGCTGCCTGATGGCAAGCTAACTATTCTACTGACAGTGTCACCCCTATTCTTGGGTTAAAACCATGGTAATCACTCCCAACAAGCCTGTTTCTCTGGCCACCAACTGCACTTGTGTGTAGAATTTCAGTTCTTCTCATATACCAGTGCAAGGAAGAGCATCTATGGTAGAAGCACAGAACACGGCATCACTCTTGGCTTTCAGGGAGCCCTTGATTTTTACCTATAGCATAACAGCTGAGATGGTGACACATGCCAGCCAGTTCTTCAGGGTGGACTACATCAGAGTACAGTGTCAAAGCTTGGGGTCCACCTCTGAAGCAAAATTTGTGCCTAGAAAAGGAAAGGCTTCCCCTAGTTTTTTCTCTGAGGATGTCAGCCTAGACAGCAGGGTTTGTAGATGATCACACATGGGAGACAAAACCCAGTGGCCATTCCCTTGCCCTTTGTGCTCAGAGCCTGGCTGCTGGTGAAACCAGGTACAAGCTGACTCCACCCAAGAGCACAGGGAGAGAAAGGGTTTCTTACAAGACAGGGCAATGCAAACCAAGCTTTCCCCAGGAAATCCAGAAGGTCAGAAATATTGTAGTATAATGATGGAAAATTTCAGCCTTTAAAGCTCATGAAAAAAAGAGTTCTTGAATTCATGTCTTTTAGCAGTATCCCTATGGTTCAACCCTTTCTCTTTTTTCCAAAGGTAACTTATATGTTGCTTTAGGATGTCATAGGCTGCAGAGGAGGTGGTGTGTCTTCAGCTTTGGGAATGAGTATACTGAGCATCTCTCTTAGGTCTTGGAGAGATTTCTGGCCCAAGCAGATAGATGACAGTAAGTAGATGGTCTAAGAGGTAGTGTAAGAGAATCTCTTTTAGTGTTTTGTGGACGTAACAGTGATACAGTATGCTGTGCAGAAACTTCAGTTGTTAATCTTCTTGGGAGATAAAAATATTTCTTCCAAAGTAATTGTCTGTACCTTAAAGAAGCTGTGTGGTAAGAGTTGTCTTTATAAAGGAGGTTTCAGGCATGGTTTTTCCTACCTTCTTTGTCCTAACAAAACACACATCTTCCTCCCCTCACAGGACCTTTTGAGTTTATTCTGGATAAAGAAACTCATTTATGAAGAAGATTTTTCTCTATATCATGCTCCCTCTTTAATCTGATCCTGGATTGCAATTTTCAGTAAGTTTCTCTTTCCACACTCTGCAACATTAAGAACCTTTTCAGTCTGATCAGGTGGGAAATTGAAAGCCATACCAGTTCAGTTGATGTACTGTGCAGCCCCATTTGAGTGTTTCTGTGTAATTCAGGATTGCTGAGTCCAAAGAAGTTTTTCATGGTAGGTAATGGTAGTTCTCTGCAGAAGGTTGTTTTGGGGAGTTTTGGGCTTTGTGGAAGTTGGATTTCTTTTTTACACCTTTGTAAACAAACTGTTCCCCTTTTCCAGAAAAACAAGTGTTTCTTTAGAGAAGCACTTGTGGTTGAGAGCAAACCCACTGAACCTATCTCTAGAATTATAAATAAAACAGATTAAAGAGTAATTTATGATGTGCTAATATACTTACCCCATCAAAGCCATGGGTGTCAAGACACAGAAACAAAAATAGACCTCTGATCTCTGTAATGCTTTTCAGCATAGAGTCTCTTCTTGGTGTCCAGAGAAAAAGTTTTAGGAACTTGTGATTGTATTTACCAGTAGCTAAGGGGAACAGAATCACAGAATGTCCTGAGTTGGAAGGGACCCACAAGGGTCATTGAGTCCAACTCCAGTTGTCTGTCACTGAATACCCAGTGCCAAGCTGTTGCCGTTCTAAGTCTCACTCAACCAAGTTGACTGCAAGTTGCAGAGTGTGAAGATTCCCTGTTTCTATGCTTGTCAGTTTGTTCCTATTTGTAAACACACGTTTTTGTGGCTGTAGATGGTGAACAGGTATTTGTGATGAGAAACCCTTGGAAGTAGCCACGGATGCTTTGCTTTTCCAGCATGAAAGGCCTTCCTAGCAGTACCCCATGGTAGGCAGACAGCTCAACCGGAGAGCATTCTGCAAAGGGTGATGTTTTGGAAGTCTGGGTGAGTCTGCCTGCTGCTACTGGTCCTGAGTGTACACAAAATAAAATAGTACAAGTAGCTGTTAGGGTTTCTTTAATCTATAAGCCTTTAGTTCTTTTGGCTGCACAAATCCTCTTCCAACAGCAGTTTTTCCTGTGACTGGAGAATATGAATGTCTGTCTAAACTGGCTGAGTGGACAAAACAATGTGTTGAAACTGCATTGAGCAAATGTGCTTCAAGAAGAAGAGTGAAGTCTTTCAAGCAAAGCCATTAGTAAAGGGGCTTGGGATGAAGCACACACTCACCCCCTTCCTTTGCTCCTGCTGTCCCTGTACCACTATATGGGGACTATATGGAGCAGCAGTGTAGGTGTGCATATGCTGCATGGTCACTGGCTCTTCCCTGAGGCACGTGCCTGCTTCAGGTGTGAGTCTTCAGTTATGGTTGTGTTGAATTTGGCTTTGCATTGGCTTCTTCTCCAAATAAAACACTTACCCTAAGTATGGTCTTTAAAAAAACAAACCACCCATGTTCTTTTTTCCAAAGAACTGCAATTTCTAGAGCTGGGCTGCTTATGTAGTTTCCTGAGACCATCACTTTGAGGAAGCTGACTGAAACAAATGCTGCTTTCAGGTGCATGGCCTAAATCAAAAGCAGCTCTGTTTGAGTTCTCTGAAGTTTGACAGGGTTTTGCCATTATTAGCAACCATATGGCCCCAGGCAATGGTCTTCTGTTTTGCACGGGGGAAGGGCAGTGTCTGCTGGCTCTCTGCTCTTCTGCTCCAGGGATACAGTGTGCAAAGGCCAGCCACAAGCAAGGAGGCTTTCTTGATGTGGCTCCAACAAATGCAGGCTTGCTGGCCAAAACCAGAGCAGTCAGAGATGGGGCAACCAGTCTTGTCCTTTGTGGACAGATGCTTGTCGGAGAAAGACCAACCTGGAGGCAGTCTGCCAGCTGGGGAGACTTCGCCTGTTTCTTTGCAAATAGAATTTACCCTTGGACACGGGAGGAACAAGGCAGCTATGTGTGAGAAGTTCCCTAGGCTTCATGCTGAGGTAAGGCTTGTGGTGTATGTTCAGCAAAGCTTAGAGGGCCATTCTTCAGCTCTTCCAGCTGCGGGATATTTCTTGGGTTCCTTGCTGTCTCCTTTTGCAGAGGCAAGATTGAATCTGGGTGATGAGCTGCAGGCTGGATGAGAGAAAGCAATATAAAGGAATGAACAGGCTTTCCAAGCAAACAGGGAGCTTTACATTGCATTTACAATGAAACAAATATAAAAAGGAAGAATGAAATGATAATAAGCTAAATTGGTGCCAAATGTAGGGGATTCCATGTGTGTGCAGTAAAGGGAAACTCTGCTCCCATAGCTTTCCCTTGGAAAATGAATTGCTCTGTATTTAGAACCCATGTGCAGGATGACCATATAAATGTGGTTAAACGGCATAGGATTCTGATCAAAGGGGCAATTACAACTAATAAAATAGGAAATATAATTATTGCTACCATTTCAGATCTTGTAGCCAGGGAGAATCTTAGCAGCTAGATGGAGAAAAAGCCTTAACAGTGAGAGAAGAAGAAAACCCCCAGATTTCAGCTTGTTGGTCTCTAGAAGAAGAGAGTTGAAAAGTAAAGGTATATTTCCTAGAATCTCTGAACTCCCAAATCAATAATAGTGAAAAGAGTTGTGAACAACCTAATTGTTGGCTGAGCTAAATCACAGCAGAAACTGAATTACCAACTTCTGCAGCAGAAAACTTAACTGAAGTCAGAGCTGTAGCTGGGTTAGTTTCACCAAATGTCCAGCACATATGCTGCGCTTGCTTTTATTGTTCACCATTATGGTGTCATGTCTCGCTAGATTGTGCTTTGCTACACACCTCCACCCCCTAACAAACTGGCCCTATATATGCATGTAGGCAGAATATAGGGAATTAAGCTGTGTGACAGTGAACTTCTGTTTTTTCTTTTATATGCTTGACAAATGTTTTTTAAACATGGTGTGAATACATTGTACAGTAGAATTGAAGTGTTTGAGGGGCACGCTTGACTCCTAAAAGAAGTGTGTGTTTTTGGGTTTGTATTCCTCTGTTGTGTTGTTTGTTTCTTGGTTTTTTTAATTATTATTATTTATTTCCCCTGAAAGAAATATTCAGATAATACAGGTTTGGACAGTATTCTCCTCTGTGTGTTGTAGAGTTCCTACCGACACGCCTGGACAAACCTCACCACCCAAAACCCTCAGGCCGGATTTTGGCATTCAGTGTGTCCTCAGAGGGAGGGATTGTAGCTGTTAATCCTGTAATAGTCAGATTCTTCAAGGTAGCATCTTCTGTCCTCCCACGGGTTATATTCTTGGTTGTACCTGACAGCGTGAATATTGCTCTTCAAAGGCAACATAAACCCTTCTTGAGGGCTTTGCTCATCCCTGCTTCCCCTCACTGGGTCTTGTCTGGGCACTTCTCATGTTCCTTAGCTTTTTTTGTCATAGCCATCTTTTTCCTTTCTGGTTCCTTGGAGAGAAGACTGTATTTGTAAGGGTCTGTCTCTCTTAAACCAATTCTCTATGATCTGCTTGCCTAGCTCCTGGTGCCACTTTGGAGGAAGGGTGAGGGCAGCTGGGCTGATCCTAGCACTCTTCAGGATTGTGAGGTTACGCATTCAGTCCGCTTGCAGAAATGCCAAAGCCTGTGTAGACTCAGACATGTAAATACTCCACTCAACAGCAATAACTAAAAATCAATCTAGTGGCTGGGTTCTTGGGAGAAATGGGTCCATCAGCAGGCATTGGCTTTCGCCTGTTTTGGTAAGGCATTGTGTTTTCAGTGGGTGCTTATAAGCTCCAGATACTTGGGCTGAAAAGAGCTACCTCACCCTGTTCCCTTCCTGCAGGTGGGTGAGTGGCTAAGGGACATGGGCACCTTATCCCAGCTCCTCCCTTGACTTTTCTTGTTGCACTAGCTGGGTCACTTGGAACTGGTAAATGCTTCAGTACACATTTGGCCCCATCACACCCATCCACGTGTTAAACTCTTGATGAGTGAGGGCTTTAGCCTCCCTGTGAGCTCTAGTAGTAACAGCTCGTCTACTTTATAGAGCTGTTGTAAGCCCTAATTAACTAGTGGTTGTGAGGCATTTGGTACCCCTCAGATAAATGGACCCTAAGAAATGTTGTGAGGCTGTTTTTCACCTGCGGGGTAGAAGTTCTCCTCCCTCTGTGCAGCTGAAGCTCTGGCTGTGTTGCAGCGTGGCATCGCACCTGAAGGCTATGAGCTTTGTAATGCACTCAGGTGAGCTTCGCTCGCACGAGAGGCTTTGATATGTTAGAACACCCCCTCCAGAAAACTGCAGGAGAAATGTTTCATTAGTATTTGGGGTGGAAATATGCTGTAGATTAATCCTCTTTGGAAAGAGATTAAGAAACGTTCACTGCTCCTCCTCCTTCCTCATGTAAGAGTAGGTAATGTTTATTCTTTCTTTATTAACTACAGACGTCAGAGAAAAAGGACTGTTGCCCTTTGATTTTATTTACAAGGCAAAAGTGAAAACGTGTTTGATCATATCAGGGCTGTTTAGCTTCAGCGTAAGAGTGGAAGGGAATCTGTTTCCAGGTTCTATCATGTCTAAATTTATTTTTTTTCTTCTATTTAGTTATCTCTGAATTTTAAATGCAACATCCTTGGCCTTACGTATTTGTCAGGTTGAGTGAAATTGCTTCATGCTCTGCTTACGGAAATAAGCTATTGAAAATGAAATTGTCTTGGAGAACTAAGGGATTTTTGTGACTGTCGACTTTGGAGTCCTGATTTTTTGCAGAAATGATCCATTATGGAGCAAAAGCTGTTCTGAAAACTTGCTCTTGTTTTTCAGCAAGGCTAGAGGAGGCCTGGGGTTTGATAGGCTCTTGTTAACAGTCATGTTCTTGGGCAAGACAGGTTTATTGTTTT
>VWZO01020232.1:40000-182500 GCA_013396975.1 Bucco capensis | reverse complement strand
CCCACCGTGTCGTGTGTGCCGCCAGCCTGAGCAGGAACCAGGGCTGGCAGCTCCCTTCCAGAGTGTGGGCAGCCCGACAGGCACAGGAAAACTGCAAGGAAAGGGGAGAAAAAACCCAGGAGAGCAAGATACAAAACTTGGGAAATAATTTCAGCCATGCCTTGGTGGAAGGAGAATAGAGTTACCTTGTTCTTGGGATGAATACAGGTCGCACAGTGAAAAGCAGAGCCAATGTTCCGTATTTCCATGTATCTTTTAAGGCTTGAAGCAACAACAGCTCCAAGATATCCCTGTGCTGCTGCCCATGCTCCCCTCTCAATTCCGTAAAATAAGTTTTGCATGTCTTAATTTTCACACTTAAAATATTTTAGGATTTAACTTTTATTATTTCTTTCTCCTCCCCCCCAAATCTTCAGTGGTTATGTGATTGACACGGTTTTGTTATCCTAGATGTTATGTTATGATCTGGCACATAAAGCATTAATTCCTTTATCAGCTCTATTTCCTTTACAGTTGTTCATTTAATTGAGCTCCTCTGTGTATTTGTACAAAACAAGCTGCATTCATTACAACTTGCAGACCTCAGATAGGATTGTAACATGTTTCAGAAAAATAGCACTTTCGTAGATAGTTGTGGAAGTTGGGTGTTTGGTTTGTTTTTCAGATGATGGGAGGAAGCAGTAGCAGAATTCTTGCATGCATAATCAGCAGGAACTTTCCAGAAGCTCTTTATTCTAGCTGTTTTCTTTTAAAGCTGTGTTTACTCTAAGAATTCGGCTGAGGCAGTTGAAATATGTGGCTGCAGTGGAGAACAAAATACACTGTATGTTTTGTTACTCTCCTTGTTCTGCTTTGACTTGTGCAAACAGTTTTAATCCAAAGGAAGAGATCATATAGGCTGTGACTGTGGCGTTGTACAATCCAGTTTAGGGTGCAAGTGACCCTCTTATGGTACATCCTGATGTTGAATAGTCTTGTCTTGAATAGAGTGTAGAGCATATCCTTCTCTTTTGTAAGCCCTTGGAGCAGGAAGCCACATGCTTTAGCTCTGCAGTGTTTAGGAGCCAGCACATCTGTGTGACCATGCACCTGCATGTGGCTAGAGATGTCTAAATACTGTCTCCAGTGCAGGATATGAATATGAAGTGCTCATCAGTGGTTGTAAAAGACTAAAAGGACCATTTCCCAAAGCATGGAGCAGCCTCTGCAGAACGTGGGAGTCTTGGACCTTTCCAGTCCAGGGCCAAACAGCTTGTTTTGGAGAGGTTGTGGGGCCGCAGCACTGTTTGTTAGGAGGCTTTCTGTTGCATTGACATCAGGCATGGAAGAGGTATGGGCAACCACAGGAATGCTTTTGGTTGCCTGTTGTTGTTGGCCAAGACAAACTGGAGAGGCTTGTTCAGTGTTCAGTTGCTCCTCTCTGCTATTACCTCTCCATCTACTGGCCATCTCTTATGGTGGCTTAGAGATGGGCATTGCTCTTCAGCCATGGGTGAATGCAGAAGAGAGATAAAGAGCTTATCTTCCTGCATCCTTTCAAAAGAAGGCATATGTGCTTTTTTTGGTGAGTAGAAACAAATTGGTTTCGAAAGAGCTTTTTTAGGGAGTTTTCTCAGGCACAGGATGAAATTTTGAGGTGGAAAAAAAAATCACACTTTTTTTCCCCCTATATTGGGACAGTATGCAGAGGACCAACTGTATTTTTAGGTGCTTGGGATCCATGTGTGTCACTGTTGAGCATGTGGCTGTTGAGGAACATGTGCAGTACCTACACATCTCCTGCACAGAAATGTGGTAGCATAAGATCCTTGTTCTGGATCCAGACTGAAGCTGTTCTTGGGAAGAAAACCATCAAGACAAAACTGGGTAGGAAAACACTTCTTCTGTCCCACTTAGTCTGTTCTGGCTGATGCTAAACTGATACGTTGGGTACTTTGTTAGCGTGTGTGTGTGTGTGTGTTAGCTCACACACCAAGGTTCGTGGGCACATGTACAGTTTCTCTTCTGCATCATGCTGTCCTAGCTGTAATCTGATAGCCATAGCCCTTGGACAAGGCAAGGCAAAGCTACTGTATATGTGTCCACAAAAGCTTAGCTAAGTGCATTTTTCTTATTGTGTTATGGGCCTGATTCTTGAGTGGGGTTGGATGCTCTCAGATGTGGGTGCTCAGCATTTTTGCAAGTCACCCTGGTCAGAAGTTGGTGGTTTCATTTTTTTTTAAATGGGAAAAAGCATTTTTCCGTTGGCTTCCCCATAAACTGAAACCACTAAAGAGCCCTTGCATGGTTTTCCACACACAGGCCCACACTGATGAGACCATGGGAGGGACTGTAGGTCATAGATGGCTTGAAGTGTGTGAAAACAAGGAGTCCTACAGAAAATGGTTTTGCAACTTAATTGTAGTGGGTGTGCCTTTGTTTGCAATAAGAAATGAAAGTCCTGGAGGCCAAAGTGCTTTCTTTATCCTCAGAATAGTGAGCAATATAAACTTCCCCAGCCAGTTTTGCCAAGGTGCCCAAGTCCCTGCAAAGCTTTGGCACTCTGCTCATCGAGACCCTTCCCATGGACTTTGAGCCTTGAGCCATCCAGCCTTGCGTTGCTCTTCAGAAATCCTGTGTTTTGCATGGTGAACCTTCCTTGGGTTCCTGACTGCCCTTCTTAAAAGGTGGCTTTTTCACATCACAGGCTCACTGCATTTGGGTAAACTAGTGTGTCTTTTCCAATGGTTTTGAGATTTACGACTTGCCCTCTGAATGGAGATGCAGACCTCCATGTAGCCAGCATTAAGCCTGTTGAAGGCAAGGGGCTTGTTCCTCCTAGCCTGCTGTCTTGAACCCCTTTGGAGTGTCCATGAACCCCTACAAATCTGGTGCTTGGGGCCAAATGCTTTGATGCCTTCTACTTCTACCTCCTCAGCTACCCAGTGCCCCATAGAAACGTGATCTATTTTAAATAGATGCTGTTTGCAGTATCTTGGACTTGCTGTGTGAGGATGAGAAATGTTAACATAAATTCTTTAAATAACATCTAGTAGTGTTGAATGCACAGAATCATAAAACGTTTTTATATTCTGAGACTCATTTGCATCTTCACATTAAAAACTGTGGTTTTCTTTTCAGGGAATGGTTGCAAGATCTGATTTGTTTTGAAATCAAAGCTAAATTTGTGTTCTTGCTTTCCTCTTTGCCCTTCATTTGACAAATTTTTCTTGTTCTATAAATACAGAATTGTAAACAAGGGCTAATCCTTAGCAACAACCTGGAAAGTTAACATTTCTCTCCAGCTCCTATTATAATTAATTCAGACACTCTGAATATGATGTGATTTACACATAATATTCCTAAGGCCAGGAGGTACTAATATCTTGTTAGAGAACTGAGGAAAAGAACATGCTTTTGTGTATGCCATATAACATAATTGCACTGCATTTTCTTTCATAAGGTGTTTAAAGATGCTTTTTACTTTACAGTTGAAAAATGCAAGGCTTCTGCTTTTGCATTTGGCTGAAATTGTCTTAAATGTGTTTTCCCTCCTGCAGCAGTCAACATTGTCAAAACATTTTGCAATGTACATTTTAATAATATGGGTTAAGACCATCATTATATTAATTTAATTCTCAGTGTAGGTAAATTCATGAGATGCTTCTGCTTCATCATAAAAGTTTTTCACAGTAAACATCATCTGCTTTCCCTGTGCAGAATAGAAAGAGATAATACAGTTGAAGAAAGGATAAATCCCTTGTGTTAAAAATGTTAACATACAGCTTGAACAGTCTTCCTCTCATGGTCCATCCTTTTATTTAATTTTTCATTTAATTCTGTTTTGCTCTGTTTGTATTTGTTCAGGGAGTGTTTTTGTAGTGTTAATCTATGTAAGCCACATGCAGTTCAAAACTGTAACTCCCCAAAGGCTGTGTTTAAAACATTATGGATGTGGCAAACCACAAATGCAAAAGTAAGTTTACATTTAGATTTTCTTCATAAAATATTTTATTCAAGTTTTGTACCACCTTGCTATCGTGGTCAGCGTTGCCATAAAAATTCTGTGTTATATGGAATGATACAATCTGTGAAGCATTTCCCATTATGTAGACACCATGTCTTTAAATTATAGCAATTTCTTAAGATTTTAAAGCAAAATGAGCTCTTAGAAGTGTGATTAATAGCAGGGAATGAGGCTAACACTGGGTCATCAGTGGCACTCCATTACAAAAAAGGTTGGACTAATAAAAGCATCCATCTATTTGACCAATAAAGCATTTGAATGATATGCTTATAGTTTTTATCATACCGTAGTTACTTTGTACTGAATAAACTGTGATTTTACGTGCTGGAAAAGGAGTGTGGAACGGGCAGCACAGCTGAGGGGAGAGCAGTTGTCTCAAGTAGGGAAATATCAGGACTTTTATGTGAAGCTTGATGTTTTCAGAAGCCTTCAAGTTGCGGCGTCTCAATTTTTGAAGCTGCTGTGAAATAGCTAAATCTCCCTCTGACCCGTGCCTGCCTGCCCACAGCCGCTCGGTGAGGCTGGTCCTCGCTGTCCTGCAGGGAGGGGAGAAAGGAGGGTATTGTGTGTAATCATTAATTCAGAGTTAAGTCCCTGGCAGCCCCAGACATCAGAAATACTCTGCTGAAGCACAGGAAATGGGGCAGCACTTCTGTTTTCCTGGTGTGCGGACGCCAACCCAGTCCTCGAGTCGCACCTTTCATCTCACCCGCTATTATGCTGTCTGCCTGATGTATTAAAAAATACGTGGCTGCCTGAACAATGCTGCATTTGGGTTTTATTTAAATACCTGTCTTATTAGTAGGTTCTACTGATTTCATGGGTTTGAACTTTCCCCCCCCCCTTACTACAACAAAAGGCTAAATATTTTCTGAAAAAGAAGATAGAGGTTCTTGGCCAACCAAGGATGTATAGGATTGTGCTGTGAAGACAAGTACCAAATATTGTAAGACTTGTGAAAAAATGATGAGAGGGGAGGCTTCTGACCACCTTGCTGTTTGCACATGAAATGGTAAGAGCTGGGAGAGTAGTGACAGGGCCAGCTGTGACCTTGGATGCTTCGTACATGCAAAACTGAGATTATTTTACTCCGTGTTTGGTGGTGGTGCTGGTGCTTCTCAGAAGGTAATGGTGAAGCAGGTAGGGACCTCAGTGCAGCTAGGAGAAAAAAGGACCTGTGTTATAGACCACAACTACATCCTCTACCTCTATCCAACTAGTACAACATCTTAAAGGGCTTATTTTACATAGGAAAAGGATGAAGAGACTACTGGAGGTCACACGCAGAGATTGTGTCAGGGCAGGAATGTAACCCAGAGCCCTGGATTAACCCCTATCAATAGGACCATCCATCATCGCTCCCTGTACTTCAGATCTTTCTCAAAATCCGTGTTCAGAGTAGAGGAGTTACAGAAACCTCCATGGAGGAGCATTGCAAGTATGAGAGATGGGAAAGGGAAGACATTTGGGAAGATGGCAAACCCAGAGGACTTGGACACCTTGAAGGCTGATGTCACAGTACCTTGGGCCGAGAGATAAATGTTGAATGGGGAGCAGTTGGGGGCCAGAGGACTTCAGAGGGTCTTGTAGCCCACCTTGTGTTTGAAAGGAGCTGGGGAGGTCTGCAGACCAGAGAATGGTGATGGGAGGCAGAAGCAAGAGTGTTGAGGATGGCAGAAAGAAGGAAGAGGAGTGAGCCATGCCTTGCTGTTCAGCCTTGCATGTCATTGTGGGCAGGGAGCTGGCATGGGTGTACATGTCTGAAGTTACACACATCCACGGTTGTGCTGAGCAAACTAAGTGCGTGCAAAGACATCATTTTGCTTGTTTGATCAAGAGAGACATGAAAATTTTGCATCCCACCTTTTACAGTTGCTGATTTTTTTTAAGAAATGCAAATAGATCTTTGACATCAGTGGTTTGGCTGGTAGGTCTTGTTTTACAGAACACTTTCAAGTACTTTCAACTCTTTTCTTTCCCCTTATCAGAACAAATGCACAGCTACGTATTTTTCCCTGCTGCTTGTTGTCTTGAGGTTGCTCAGCAAGACTGCAAAGGCTTTTTGTTTGTTGTTGTTGAAGGGGAGGGGGGAAAAAAAAATAAAAAAATCCCTCAATCCACAGAAGAGTTAACAGGATTTCACTTGATCTGCTCGTTTATGCAATGAGTAATTCGAGGTTGGTAACAGCAAATTGTTGTTTATAAGCAAACATGGCACTGTGTAAACAAGAAGGCCTGGTCCCCAACTGGTTTGATTTCATGGTGGTCAGCAGCTGATGTATGTAATGTACAACCTTTCTGCTTCTCGAAATGTCAGAAGAATGACTATTTGTTTGTCTTGAGTTCTTCCCAGCTGTTTACTCTGTAATGCATTTGCCTCAACCTTGATTCCCTAAGAGTGGCCCCTTTCTCCTCCCTGCTCTGTTTACATTAGTCCTGCCCCGAGTGTCACCTATGAAATCTGTTGATTATTCCACCTGGTTAATGTTAAATTGCTCTTGCAAGATGATGTGTTTGTTCATAAACACAAATGCTGGGCCCCTTGTTTACTGTACCCATGGCAGCAATCAGTTATTAAACAAATATTGCTTTGTTTGCGGGTGTGAGCAGCAGTTTATCCTGCAAGGTCTGGAAAAAAAACCTTTAAATGCTGGGATTTTGATAAAGGAGAAAAAGGGGAGCTTGTCCCTGGAATGTGGCTGAAACTCACTTTGGTTTGCTTTGCTTATCTTTAACTTGGGTGAAGGGGCTAGAAAGATTAGCAAGTTGTTTGGTTTTTCCAAGAGATTTCCTTAGTGTAATGATATCTATCCAGTTGTTTGCTTTTTTCAGAAGGGAGAGAGCACTCGTGCAAGACGACTAGCACAGTGCTAGACGGCTGATGGCTAGAAAATCCTGCATGGAGCAAACAAGGAGTTAGAAGGTCTAGGACAGAGCTATAGGGCTATGAACCAGGTAATCACCTCCAAGGTACAGAGTGTGTGCATTCTGGGTCGGGGGCATTTTGGTTTCCCTCTTTTTCTCATGTCAGGTTTTAATTGATGCATGTGCTGTGGATGGAGTTGGAAAAGACAGAGCTTTCACTTTTATTTCTGAGGAGATCTAAGGAAAATCTCTGTTTTAGAAGCAGAGCTGTTTGAATGGAGAGAAAATACCAAGTTTAAAAACGTGCTCTGTCGCTCCTCCTCCCGAGAGAGAGATGACAGAGCTGCTTTTCTTCTTTTTGTAACTGGAAAACTGTGTTTACATCTGCTAATTTCTGTATGCTGGCTGTTTGCTCTTTGGTTTCTGGGAGTCCTAATTAGAGAGAGCCATCCTGGTAGTTGTTGCTTTTGGGTTGTTTTGCAAATGAGCAAGAAAAACTAGCTTACACCATCTTTGTTTTTCAAAATTACTGTTTGTTATTGTTTCTGGATGGGCTTGGATTTCAGATGCCAGGCAGGACCTGTTAGCACTAACAGTAAATCGTTAGGGCTTTGCACACAAAGGGAGTGAACCTTCTTAGAGTGACCTTGAGAAAGAAATGCTAACTCTTCTTGTATGAAGGTGGTGTCTGCTCCTTTATATGTGAATTAATCTGTTAAAATATCTTGAATCTATATTTCTAAAAAGCTTTTGAAGGATAAAATGAAATAATTGTGCTTTTCATCCCTTGGAAAAGCACGCAACAAAATATGCATAAAAATGTGATTTATTGTATTCACTAGCTCGCACCAGTGGTCCAAACATATTGTTCATTTTGGCTACTAGAGCAGTGTCAGGGCTGGAGGGGAAGCAGGAGGTACCTGAAGTGTGTAAGTAGACAAGCTGGTCATTAATTGACTCGTGTTACTGCAATGAATCAAACCTTCACTGCCTTATAATACTAAGTAAAAATAGCGAAGTGAAAACTGTATTGTGCAGAAGTATTGCAAAGTTGCACCTGGCTTTGAGGTAGTTGTTGGTTTCTGGAGGCTGGTAGAGAGGTTAGAAACACTTTAATGGAGACATGCATGGAGGGTGGGAGTCTTATTCATCTACAGCCAGCACTTGGTCTTGAGAGGTTTGATATCATCTTACTGTAGCGGTGCTGCTGCTGTCTAGCATAAACTAACCATATTTACTAAATGAAACTCTGGCCTTTTACTTGGGTAAGTAGTCTCCTGGTTTTCTGTGAGACAGATTGCAAGAGTTTGTTTTGCAAGCTCAGAGCAGTGTGCGCAGAAACAAGTTAAGTCCTAGACTCTGAGAATAGCTGTGCAGTTTCTGTTCCTGTTCTGCGTGACACTGTGGGGAGCCCCACAGGCTGCTGTGCCTGGGCTGGGATGAGCAGGTGGGTACCTCCCAAGGGACAACAGCCACCAGGCTGGCACCTGAAGCCACTCACCATGCTGCAGTTAAGTGTCCTTCCTTCTGGAGGAGTTTTTCTTCTGGTGCACATGGTGCTTATGTCCGTATGGTAGCAGTCACGGAGCTGTCTGGTATAATGAACTGTGGTATCTTGTTTGGTTTGGGGTTTTTTTACTGCTTGCCATTCCTTTCCTTCCAAATAAATAATGATCCCAATGATGGTAAGGATGATGTCTGTCAAGCTCACAGCTGAAAGACAGCTCTTCCCAAGAGAGAGGAAGGAACCTCACTCTGCCGATGATGGTATGTAAATGATTACATCATCTTTGCCAGTTGCTTGGAAGTGGCCCAGCTCTAGAGCTTTTAGGCAGCTTTGGCATAAGCTTCATGCTGAAGATGGATTTTAATAGCTGTCAAGCTGAGAGGCATAGATTGAGATAGAGCTGGCTTTGCAAAGGGGGTTTGTTTATCCAAGGTGAGACTGGGAGTAACTTCTGTGTGCATGTGTAAAATAGAGGGAGGAGGCAAAAGTGCTCATTTGGGGAAAGTGGAATTGTCCAACATCTCTGCAGAATGCTTTGGCTCTTACCTCGAGGAAAGCTATGAGACCTGTTATCTTCACAGCTTGGTATGCTTTAATGCACTAGCTTTTCTTGGGGACCAGCTCTATCTCTTCTGAACAGAGCAAATGGCAATCTTTTAATGTCTATTTCAATTAATTTTTCTTGGATTTGCTTGTTCTCTGTTCTTACTGTTTGTGGTCAGCAACACCCTCAGCCAGAGAGATTTCCTTAGGGGTGACTGCAGTGACTGATTCTCTAAGAAGTTAAGTAGTTTGACCATGATTTCACAATAAGTCAGTGTGGCGCAAGTGGGATTAGGCTCCTGACTCTCCTTCCCATCTCACCAGAGCTGTCTTAAATTTCAACTCCTGCAGAGCATCAGTCAGCCTTTCACTGAGCTGCCTCCAAATGATTTCAGGTTCCTGTGGCCCTAACAATACAGGCTGCTACTGGAAAGAAGTACCCAGACGGTGCAAGGCACGCGCACAAACAGTGGATGAGGTTGTCTTGTTGTATACTGATAAGTAAATAAAAAACTTGTGGCAGTCTGCATCTAGACAGGAGTCAGTGAAACTGCTGCTCAGGATACATAAGGGCGTCAGGTGGACATAAACCCTAGTAGAGGTTTAGGCTGGTGATAGTTCAGCTTGTCCCTGGCATGATCCACAGGGAAGGAGGTAAGGTAACCCACATCCTTCTCCTGTTGGCCAAGGTGATGTGCTTCTGGAAAGCACTGGCTTTTCACTCACTGAATTTAGTTACAGCTTCATGTTTTCCTCATCCTTGTGCTTTTTTTATCTCCCTCCCCATGGCTCTGCATCACCAAGTAGCTCTTCCCCAGTGTCAGGAGGGCAGGGAAGGAGAGCAGCCCGTCCAGGTGCCAGGGCCTTGGATCGGCTCACAGGGATGCTCCGAGAGCAGTGTGATTTGTTTCCCTTCCCCAGGGATGCTCAGCACATCACCTCTGAAATGTGCTCAACCTCTGCTGACCCAAGGCTTGGGATGAATCCAGCCGAGATGAGAACACCAGGGCTGTGCCTGGGTCAGGAGGCAAAGCCAAAGATATGCTGCAGATAATCCCATTTCTTCTGGACTCTTTATTTCCTAGGCACTAAATGAAATTTCAGATTTTAGATACGTCTAGACATATACAGTGCACGATAAAGTTGATAATACATTAATCATTTTTAACAACAGGTAATATGCATAATTTATGGTGTTACAGTGCTATCTTTTTTGATATTTATGATGGATAATGCTCAGTTTTTGCCCTCATATTACTGCTTTAAATTATACCACAAGAAAATTAATGAGAAAGTAGATTTATGGGTTTCATTTGTTTGTCAATTCGGAAATTAATTGGGTGTTAATTTTAGCCGTCCCTCATCAGACCAGGTCTTTAGTATGTGTGCATTACTTTGCATTCATTGAAGCCTACCTCCCATTTACTGTGGGTCACTAGCTTTGCATACATTAAAATAGCCCTCAGGCTCATTCTCTTGATTACTTTTTGAACTGCCATGCATTAGAAAATTTACGCCTTTCTGTTATAATTATGAAAATTTGCTATTGGAAGATGGTGCTTGCATAACAGCAAACATACAGCCTTGTTCAGCCCTGTAAGATCATATAGCAAATCCCAATACGTTTTTGTTCTAATCCTAGAAAATAGCGCTCTTGACAATCTTTGTTGTGCGAGTGTCAGCCTTTGAAATTTCAAGGATCCATTTTAATGCACTGAATTACCTCTTTAAGCTGAGGAAATATCAAAGGATTTCACCTCGTCGCTGTCTCTTTGTTTCCTCTTTCCGCACATCCCGTGCGCCTTCCTCCCATGCCTTGCTCCACGTTTGCCTCTCCTCCTCCAAATGCTGCTGTCAGACATGACTCAGCATTGCTTTCCAGGACAGCGGAGCCTGACTCGCTCCGTTCCTTACTATTTTGGTTGATTCTTAAAGATCATCCTTAATTACTCTTTGAATCCCCTTTCTCCTACTCCTGCACAATTCAGCAGCCACCAGTAGTGTGTAGGCGAGTGGCCTTCAAAGGGGTAAGCATGAAGTTTTATCCAAAAAGTACCCTAATGTACTGACAGTTGATCTATAGTTAGTTAGTACATAATTATACCTAAAATACACCCTGTCAGCAGGATAAATGACGGCTACTGAAAACTCTAAAAGCATGACGGGTGTTCACCCATCTGCAATGAGGAGAGCGGAGGGGTTTGTAAGTTGAGAAAGGCTGGTGAGTTCAGCATGATCTGATTGAGTTAAATCATGCCATATGTTGGGATGGCTCTTTCTAATAGTCGCGCTAACCACAAACATGGGCAGAGAGAAGTCAGCTGGTCCACCTGGCTAGTTTGGCCTCCCCTCCCCGGCGTTCTTTCTGTACTTAGCGTGGTGGCAGCCCTCAAGCTGCTCATGTGAAGCTGGCTGATTCACAGTTAATTGTGACATGGTGTAATTTAGTAAATGAGCAGCTGAACATCTGTACGCCTTCCCCCACGGTAGATCAAAGCCTTACCTTACACAAGGCTTTTAATTTCCACTGGTGAATCCTTTTGCTTTTACTGAACTCATGGATGGTGGGTCAGTGCTGCTGGTCACCTCACCGACCAAGGGACAGGCTATCAGCTGGAGGAGATGGGTGTTTTGACATCAGCTGGGGACCATCAAAGCATGTTTCTGGAAAAATTCAGAAAGGGTGTTGGGATCTGGAGCCTGAGGAGCTTTCTCTCCCAGGGCACTTGCTCCAAAGATACTGGGACTAAAAGAGACCACCTGTGAGTTGGATAGTGGTCTCCTGGGAAAGCCATCGTGGTCTTCCTTGCTGGTAAGGGGCAGTGCTGGGAGTGCCGAGCTGCTTCTGCATTGACTTTATACTTGTCCTGGGGTAAGGAGCAGCTTTGCTCATGCTTTCTGTGTAGCCTTGCCAGTTGCACTCTAGAGCATGTTTCGTTTTCAAGAGGTAAAATCCTGTCTTTACAGTGTTGTGTTGTCATGAAATGCTTCCAAACTTTGTTTAGAGTTGTTATTTTAGGATTACACAGAGAATTGCTGCTCTAAACGGAGCTTGCTTTGGGGAATTGCTTGCAAGAAATAGGTAAAATGTTTACTTAGAAACCATGCAGGTATGATAATATGTCTGCTGGAGAATTTAGGACTAGATTTTGTGATTTGAGCACTTGCTTAAAACTGATTTTGCCATTAACTCTTATAAAAGTAGAAATATATTTTATCAATCTGTGTTGTGTTTAATTTACATGTCCTTTCATGGCTGGGCCAAGTTCTTTAAGGGCATTTATTCTGCTTCATATAAATAATTGATCAGCCAAGTTAATTTACTTCTGCCTGACTTGGTCAACCTTAATTAACTGCCCTGGAATAAAGACTGAACTTTTTGTTAGCTTAATATCTTTCACAAATGTGACGAAGAAGGGATGTGTTATGACAACATTTTTGCTCTAGCACTGATCCCAGAGGACAGAAATGTGGAATTATCTTTATGTGCATATGTATGTTTATAAACACTTCCAAGTACTAATAGCCAAAATAAAATCATCAGCCTTGGAAGGAGCTTTAGACTTTCAGGCTACATTCTGAATCTCTGGTCCAGTTTGAGTCTGGAAGCATATTAAAACAGAGATTTTAAGGCCCGTAAGACCCTGGGGATAGTTTTTTAAAGGTGATGAGAGGCTTAAAGATGTAGATTGGTGCTTATTCAGGAGTCTTAAAAACGTCTTGCCAGATGCCTCTTGTGTATGGAGAGGCATTTAAATACATCTGAATATCAGTCCCTTCCTCTTTCAGACTTGCAGTGGGTCCTTCTTCTGACGGGTGCTTCAGTCAGTAAATCCTCCCTCATGCTGACATTAAACAATGCTGCTTAGTCTTTAGAAACTGTACTAGTAGAAGAATTGCAGAAATTGCACACTTCAGCGCCCACCTCCTGCCTACTAATCTCCATGCTTAACCTTGCTCATCTAAATAGTCCAGTGGAGCTGAGAGACATGTATCTGCAGCATCTGGTCTTGATGATGTTATGAGCTGCTTTTTTTTAATGGATTAGCACAGAACATTTTTCAAATGAGGATTCCTTCAGGTTCTCTCTTTTTAGTTCAAAACACCAACATTGGAGTCCTCAGATGATTTGGATTCAGCTGAAGTTCACATACAACCTATGTTTTTTCAATTTTGACCATGCTCTTAAGAAATTAGCTGTCCCCTGCTTCTGTCCAAGTCATCTGGATGATTAGCTGTTGTCTTCCTGTTGACAGAGTGCCTTGCTTTGATTCCACTCCACTGAAAAGGTGCTCCATTGCCTTAAATGGAACATACTCAGCAAGGAGAAGGGCCAAACTGTAGGGCTTTGGCTTTTTATTTGACTGTGCATGAAAGCTAGAAAAGGTTTTGTGCAGGTTAAGACAGGACTCTTGAGAAATTGATCACTGTTGTGAGGGTTTTTTAAACCAAGCTGATATTAAATTGTAAAAGACAGTTCTTTTATTATGTGGTCCTTGATTTCTGGATGAAATTTTACAAGTTGTTGTTCGTACTGCAGCTTAGCTTTTTGTCCCTTCATATGGGAAAAACATCTTGTGTCACCTCTGATAATCCTAGGAGTCATTGTGTATCCCTTCTAACATCCAATATCATAGGATTTTTATTAAAAGAGAAGAAATATACTTACACTGGTAAGAATCCACCTATTTTGAGCTGTAAAAATACATTTGCCTTTGCAGAATTGATATGAGAGTCATTCTACTTTGTAGAACATGTGATGAACATGTTCTTTTGCCATTAAATTTCTTAAGTCAGAACATGTTCTCCTGTATGTCATGGAAGCTTTTGTGGAGTATTACCTATAAGAAATCATTATGTAGAACAGCTTCTTCAGCACTGTTTTGGTTACCTGGGGTTGTATTCAGACCAGAATCACAGTTTGTGGTACTAGGCCTGAAGCTTCAGCTCAGCTCCCACAGAAGCTAGTTATGTTGCATAAAGTCAACCTTGCTTTGCTTTTTTCTTTCATGATTTTGAATGACAGACTTCACTAATAGGTTTTTGTATGGCCTGCTCCTCCGTGCTGAGGAGAGACAATTATCTCAGCCATCCTCAGTGTACTATCACCTCAGCTCATTTAGGTGTGCTCAAAAAGACAAATAATAATCATTCTTGCAGAAAGCTCTTGCAGGTTGATTTTCCTGACATGATGCTTAATGATCAAACCAAGCCGTGATTATTTATGTCAACTCACATTTGACTACAGGGAAGAAATAAACAGTTTTATCTTTTCTCCCTTGAAAATCCTGTTTTCTAGTGGAGGTATGGTAGCAAAATGGATTTGTTTTGTATTGGTGTCCAGTTGAAGTTACATTGAAGTTGACTGCCTGTGAATGGGTGTTTTTAAAGCAAAATTTACTCAAAGCTGTTCACTTCTGCCTGTAAAGTAATATTTTGAAAGTCCCAACCTTAGAATTTTCTTTTCACTCTCTTGAATGTTCTCTTTGCAAACTGCATTTCCATGATAGTTGTTGCCAGTTCTTCTGGATATGATACGTAGGGTGGGCACATGAGTGGAGGGGCTGGGGCCAGCCCTGTGCAGCTCAGGTGGTACCTGGCTCTGGGGTATTTTGAAAGGTAAGATAGAAGATGAAATTTGTCATGGAGAAGGTTCTCAAGAGCTATGATATTTAGTGACCAAATACTATAAATAATCCATCTCTATTTTCTGTCCTATAGGTTGGAAAAATTGTAGCAATTTCTACTCTTGTTTCTTTCCAGGAACATTTTGCAATCCTAGAGACAATAAATAATTTCTTGACCAGTTTGGTTGTGAATTATTTTCTGTGTCCTGGAGATATTTCGCTCAGAAGGGCAAGCCAACAAATTGTGATCAGGCAGTGATAGATCTGCTTCTCTGTCATGTGCATTCTTCTTGCTGCTGTCGGAGGCATCTCGATGCTTTGGTTGGTGCTTTCTCTGATATTCCTTAGTAGTTTATCCAGGTTCTTGCTTCCAGTCCATTTGTTGCATCAAAAGTGTTGGAGAATGACTTTACTGGTTCAACACATTGCTTTTAGCATTTCTTTCCACTGTAGTGTCTGCTGGAGGCACCTTTCACCAGTTCTTTAGTATGTCCTGCCTCTGTTGGGTGTGATCTGTGTGGTGGTGACCTGCTACCCACCATTTGCCACTGTGCATCACAAGTCAAAGACATGAACCCCCAAGCCCTTTTGCCCCCTTGCATAATTCGAAGATGACACAAAACAGATTGAAATAGACCAACTGCTATGTATTTAAGTGTAATCAGAACATTTGATTCTGTCCTAGCACTGTCCATGTGCTTGGGTAGTTGTCAGTGTGAACAGATCCTGTCATGACTGGACTGGGGTCTGCCTAAGGAGTGGTTCCACCCACCCTGGAATGTGAATTAGGGAGGAGTGACGTAGCCTTTGTTAGCCGCTCCTCAATTATAATATTTTGGTTATCGGCTGTATTGTTCATCACTATGAACATCTGAAGCTGTTCATTCCAAATGAATGAGAGATCTGGTATTGGTGTTGGGCTGGACTGTTCCTCTCTGCATGGTGTCTAGTGCTGAATGTCACCTAGGGCTAGCAGATTCCCAGGCAGCCAGTGCTGGGATGAGGAATTGCTGTCTCCAGCTGGTACTGCACCGCTGGCGGTCAGGGGCTCTGAATTATGCACATGTGGAATTCTCAGAAAAAGGGTTTTCCCTTGGTGCTTTTGCATTGGAATGCATTGCTTTCTCTCACCATTTCTGACTGTTATTTTCCTGCTATGTTGGAAAGCAAGAGATTTTTCTTCTTTTGATTTGGAGTAGTTACTGAATTCAAACAGATAATTTCCTAAAATGCCTTACTTTCAGGGGGAGCCACTTTGCACAGAGCCATTCAACTCACATGTGCACGTGGTGACTTAGCATGGAGTAGGTAATGTGCTTGGAGCATGAGGCTTGGCTTACTGTATACCTTATCTGCCGCCAGAAGGAATGGAACAAAGAACACAAAGGGAAGAGGAATGGGCTGGTGGAAGCAGAGCAGGCGAATAACATTTAAATCCTGGAACTTGGGGCCTTTCAGGTGGAAATACCTATGAAACAATTCATCAAAATATCTCAAAGGTAGCAGTTTTCAGATGAAAACTGTCATGTGTGCTTTGTTTGGGAGGGTCTTGGTGTGCACAAGTCCTACCAGTTAGTTACCAAAGAAGTGTGAATCTCAGGAGCTGCAGACTAAGCAAGTGGATGCTGGGTCCTCATTCTTGTCCTCATACTCATCCTTGTTGTGGGTCCCATGACCCATGTCTAGGGACCAACATCCACCACGACTTGAGAGCTGCACTGGCTGCTGTGAATAGCTGTGGCTACTAGATCATGTTTAGCCAAATAATGTAGGAGGCTCTTCACCATAATGCCATAGTGCATCCAAAGTCGGACCAAATGCACATCCAAGAAATTTGCCAAAAAGCCTAATTCTGTGATAACTTGAAGCAGTTTGCCCCAAACAAGAGCTGATGGTGTCCAGCACATCCCAGACTCAGCCTGAATTGCTCCAGAGTAATAAAAGGTGCTAATTTGGCAATATCATAGTGTGAATGGAAATCAAAATAGTGGATGCTCTGCTTCACCTACCTGCCCTGACAGAGTGTATATCTTGTTTTTGATGTTGTCCATCATCTGTTGCAAAGGATGACTCATCTGTTTCAAAGGAAAGCATCCAGATGTAACTAGAGAAATTTAATTAAGGATTCTCTGTGTTCGTTCAAAAATATTTTTTTTTCTCTCTAAGGGAAAAAAGATGTTAAGCAAATACTACTATATTTAGAACAGAACTAACTTACTAAAATTATAGCTGTACCAACAGATAAATAAACATAAACTAGTAGCATGAACCATTAATGAAAGATAAATTGTATGAAGGGAAATGACAAATGTTTACAGTTTTGGCAGGATTTAAACCAGGGCATGTCTCCTTATATACAGCAACTGTTTTAACAGCTGCCTTTTTTTTTTTTCCTCTTCCCCCTAAATTATTTCAGGTTTTTGAGTCATGATGCAAGAATCTGGGACTGAGACAAAAAGTAACGGTTCAGCCATTCAGAATGGAGCGAGCGGTGGCAACCATTTACTAGAGTGCAGCCTGCGGGAAGTGAGATCAAACGGCGAGACACCTTCAGTTGAGATTGGGGCTGCAGATTTAGCACATCTTCAGCAACAGCAGGTACTGTAAACCTATTCTAAGTTTCCTACATCCAGAAAAAGCATGAAGTGTTTAACCTCTCCCTCCCAAACCCTTTGTATTTGCTAGCCAGAGGATGCTTTTAGGACTTGCCTGTGACATTCTGTACATTTTTGTCCGTAAGGGGATTGAAGTCATTAATGTAAAAGGAAATGTTGGAATTTTCTGCTGGGGCTCTTTTCAGTCATTCCCTGGAAATATCCAAAGATCAGGACTTGCTTCCATTGCTGAATGTATTGAGTCTAGTGGCAGGGATTGGGTGAACTGCTGTATACAAGTAACTGGTTTCCAAAATATGTCACTGGGTGGAAAATACACTAATGTTAAGTTTTGTTTTTGCAACAAATTTTAGTATAACCTAGCAACCTCTATCAACAGAATGTTTTCTATTAGTGAGAAAGGCTGTGGAGGTATCTGCTGTGGCAAAATGTCTGGGTAAATAAACACATCCCATGTCACTACTCCTCAATTCAGGAGAATCAGAAGCAAATTGTGCACTTTGCCTTTGTGTTTTAATTGGTGTATTTTCTGGGAAGTGACCAAGTTCACCAGTGTAAATTATCTGCATAATGTGTTTTCTTTTCCCTGATAAAATTTTGAAACCCTCCAAGGAAATTTTATACCAAAGTGCTGGGCACGTGTCATCTGCATGTTTGGGAACAAAGGCTGCAACAGAGCCATGGTGAATATACTCATGCCTAACCCACACTTTCTCTAATGCAATAAGCATCCTTAAAACCTTTTAAATAAGCTATTGGTAGCTGGTTAAGATTCCCCTAAGTGTACAGTGATCTTTTTAGCAGGTTGTTGTGGAGAAGAAAAAAATCCTGCACTCAAAAACAAAGCAAAGCAAAGACTTATGGAGGAGCCAGGGACCCTGTTTGCCAACCTAAGACAGAAAGCTGCCATAATTAAACGAGTCAGGAAAATGGGTGATGCTAAATGCCTAGACTTTGGTTGTTTCAATCATTTTCATCCTACAGGTTTTTTCTTGAAGTGAGAATACCGTCAGTGAGAAAATCACAGCCATGCTGAATTCATTACGGCAGTAGTCACACAAAACCACGGATAAAATTTCAATAACTGCAGGCCACAGTTGAGTAAACAGTTGCACTGAAACTTAATTCCTGTTGACTTTTCCCTCATTCTTCGCCAGGGGCACATTCTGATTCGTAGTGCAAAGACAACAGGGGTTACAGCTTTGATTAATATAGGACAGTAGAAGAGGAGTGGAACAGTAAAATATGATTCAACACAAAGGTCTTGTCTTCAAAAGGCTTCATATCAAAATGAGTTAATTACGCTGTGTTTTCCATAGGAGCGCTATGGAATTTTCCAATGCTGCTTTGTGCAGAGAGAAATGAAGTGGGATGGGGTCATGCAAACGTGTACACACCACAGAGCAGAACTTCTTAGACCTCTGCTCCTCCACTCCTACCACCAGTTACCAACCTCCACCGCTGGCACCTCATGCCAAGGCTTCTCCATAGCCATCCAAAGGGCTCATGCTGCCTTGGATAATGTCGTAATCTTGCATATAATGGGTTGTGTCATCCGACAGCCACCCATTGGGTCAATTAAGGAGTGGCACCAATTCATTCCTGCATGGGTCCTCCAGCCCTCCCCCAGGCAGTGCCTAGCATAGCCACGAATGCTGCCAGCCCCTGTGGGAGTGAGGAGCAGGATTGCCAGGCTCAGGATTGCTTTCATGCAGCTCACATTTTAGCTTATAGTTTATTTATCCTCTGCCAGTACAATAAATATGATCAGGGAGCTTGCTTTTCTCCAAGTTCTTAAAGGATCTTTATGTTCTGTGTTTGACTTATGCTGTTAATTGGTTTTAATGACCAACTTCTCCATGGAGTTTACCTTTTCAAAAGCAAGTTGATTGCAAAGTATAAAAGTTATTAAAAAAAAAAACAACCCAAGAAATAAAAAGAAAGAAACAACACCAAAAGACCTGATAGCAACAAAAAGGTAATGAGAGCTAGCATAAAACCATCAGATTTTGTGTTTGGAAAATATTTTTAAATGCTGAAAAGAAGAAAACCCCCTTGTTTTCAGACAGCTAATGCAAGCATTTACAGATACACATACAACATGGAGCATAATGTTTAGATGTTTCTCCATATACAACATATGCTCTCAGGTCACTTAACAGAATGCGTTCTACAAAACACTTCTTCAATACAAATGAATGAGTTCTGAATTAAACAGCTATTTCTTAAGAGCATTTCATTCAAATCTTTTCTTTTTGCCACCTGGCACTTGTTTTGTCTGAAAACAACAACAACAAAAAGATCAGTGGTGGGTAGTTGGAGCTTTGCTGTTGTAGTGGGTTGTGTATTCCTGTGATGAGTGGGGCTGAGCAGTGAAACCTGGACATATGATGGCTTGTGTGAAGCATCTGTGCTGAATTGTGCTCCACATTCTTAGTTAAATTTATGAATTTATAAGGACTAATAGCTTTGTTAGTATGAGAGAGGAAAAGAGAAACGCTTCAGGTTTTTTTAAGGACGTTTTAATGGGTTTACACATTTGTAAATATTTTTACCATGGAAAAATATGGAGCACCAGAGATGTTTGTGTGAAGGAACAGTGTGTGGTATCAGCCCTCTTGTAGTAAATGCAGGGAGAACTCAGAGGACAAGTTTTACACTTCTGATTTCATGTCAGGGTGATTCTGCCATGCAGGAAGACAGAGGGTGATGTGATGCTAAAATATTTTAGCATTAGCAATCTTGTAAAATGTGCTGTTGAGCTGGGAGTAGCAAATGCAGGGGTGAGTTCTGCTATGTATAGTAAAGCCAAATAGCCCCAACTGATGTTTCTTTTTGCAATTGTGAAGTAAGAAAGCCAAAGCAATACAAGTGGCTCTTTGGGGACAGTACATCTGTGGGGAAACTGGATAAAAATGGAGGTATGTATAGTAGAAATTGCCCCTAGAACCAGACTGTCAGGACAGGGTGGAATGGGCAGGGTTTTGGTAACCTGCCTATAAAACTTGGAGCAGGCATGAAAGTTACCTGGGTCATTTGGCTTCCTAAAGAGACCAGAAGCAGGCTCTGGGCATGGGATCAGGCAGTGACGTACAGGAGCATGCTCCCAAGTTGTCTACAGAGGTAGAACTAAGGGATGGAACAGAAAATCACGGAATGGGGTACCAGACAGAGTCTGGCAACATCTCTTGGCTCTGAGGTATCATGGATAACATCTGGGAGGTGCAAACTGGGTGTTGGAGTGACCGACAAGCTGAAAGTCAAGCTGGGCAAGGAAAGCTTGGACAAAAAGTGCATAATGATAGGGTAACTCTTGCCTACCAAGGAGTAAAAGACTCATGAGGACAAACTGCCTTTTAATGTACATGATCACAGCTTTAGTTGCTTCAAGTGGTTTCTGACATCTACTCAAATAGAAGGTTTGACACTTCACTTCTAGCCAGTTCTTTTTTTTTTAAGCTTATAAAATAAATATTATTTATTGTGTTTTAATTTTATCCTCAGGAATATTCATTAAAGTGTTCTTCACGTTATTAGCAGAGAAACAAGAATATGAATTGAACAAAGAGAATGAATACAGAGTTGAATTTTGGTCTGTAGCAGCAAGACACCAAATGCTGTGTTGCATGGTGGCAGAAATACAAACCTCCTCACATCAATCGCAAAGCTCCACTTTGATACTGGGACTTCAAGTACTGCCCCACGAGTATAAAACTCCTATCTTTTGTCTAATCCAGAATGCTTTTGAACTTTTAGGAGGTATGTCTTTAATAGTAATTTGTTGACAGATCAGCTGCAGAGATTGCAAAGAGTTTATTTTGCAGAACTGGCAGGCTCCTATCACTGTTCTCCTAAGGAAAAAAAAAAACCCACCCATAGCTGTTTTGCAATTGCTTGCATTTATTGACAACCCGCGCTGAGCAGGCAGAATGGGAATGTTTGTCAAATGTAAACCTATAGCTTGGCTGCTGGGGTGTAGTGTACTTTTAGGTAGTGCATAGATTGCTTGATAAAAAGGGTTACAAGGTGACTGTGTTGATGACAAAGTGGAAGAGCAATACAAATGTAAGTGGGTACATGGAGGCACAAGGAGGAAGTTTGTATAAAGAATTGTAAGGAAGTTTCTTTTCTTCACTTTGTCTTTGAGCTGAACTATACTGTAATTATGAAGTGTCACTTCAAGCTTTCTGAAGAGTTTAGATAAATACTAGTTTTGCCATGTGTCCACAAAGCAAAGGAAAGACGGGGTTTTTCCTTGAAAAAAACATTGACAGTGTTACATATATTTCATTGTCTCCTGTTTTGTACTTATTACACTTCTATTCCACTGAATGTGTACACACAAAAAATACAATTTTCTTCATGCGTAGGAGATAAAAGAACGTTTGATAAACACAAGAAATTTGGACTAGAATCTGGTGTCTGTGGCCCAAGTCAATGATCTCTTCAGAGTTGGCCTCACTGCAGCTGGGGTGCTTGTGGTATCAATGTGAAGATGCTGCATTTGGGCCCTTTGGCAGTAGTTGTTTCAAGAAATGTTGCTATTGGAAGTGTGAGATTGAGGGAAGCAAGCAAATTCCAGAGGGAATATGTGGTTTCTTCAGTTTTTGTTCATGTCCAAAGATGAGGAAAATGGACAAGAAATGGGGCATTTGGAGTGTTGTTGAGAGGCTGCTTTAATTGGGAAGATCAAAAAGAAGATTTGACTAGAAAGAATTCTGAAGATATCACAGTGTAAATTAAAGTAGTGTTTGGGGGGTTTTTTTTGTGTTGTTTGTTGTTGTTTGTTTGGAGGTTTTTTGTTGTTTCATGGGGGTGTGTGTTTGTTATTTTATTTCATTTGAAATAGTTTGGTGAGTTTCATCTTATTTCAAAAACCCATAGGGGAGAGGTTACAAACTGCATCAGGACTTTTATGGTCCCATTGATCATGATGTGGACTTATCTCTTTTGAAAAAAAAAAAAAAGAAAACAACTGCTAAACTAGATCCAAGATAAAGTCTTTGTTTCATATTGACATAACTGGGTTAGACCATATTTGTTTGTTAGACTTCGAGGGAGCGTCCGTGTTGAGTCATTTTGTCCCAAGAGACATAAAGCCTAATTATTAAACTGCTGTTGCTATTGAAAGAGCCATTTTGAAGGGAGAGATTAAACTCCGTGCAGGCTATTGAATTGTGTCTGATTTTGTATTGCAGTACACTGATAATTGATTATTACAGCAGGGTGACAGGATCACTGCATTTGTAGAGCTTGTGCTGTTTCATCAGAGAAAGTGAGAAGCAACTTTATGCTCCTGCTAACTTCATGGTTTTTCTCATTCAGACTTTTTCCCCAAGTTTCTCCCAGCTCCCAACATTGAACGGAAGGTGACATGATGTCTTTTTAGTCATTCAAATCTAATAACTTTTAATCTGAAGGTTAAGTAGTGAGATATAAACTAAGAGATGATAATATCAATTTTATGTTCACTGAAGGGCACAATATACCTCTTTCTAGTAGAGGGAAAATTGTGCGTAAAATGTCTTTTGCTTTTCAATGGAAAAGCTGGGGCTCTGAGAGCTTGGGAATGAGGCAGTGCTGGAAAAATTAAATAAGTTTTAACATAGGCTGGCTACCTTGCCTGGATTTTAGAATCAATGATTTTTTTCCTTAATAATTCAATTTTTAGATCTCTTGTCAATGAACCATGCTGAGAACATTCGTGCAGCGTTCTCTATGCTCGCTATTACTAATGTCTAGTTATAACTACTTATTGACATCAACAAGCCCTAAATTTTTTTTCTAACTGTTGAAGGGTAAGGGGAAACTACCACTTTGTTGCACTTGCTGAGATTATTGTTTCTTCTTTGCCCTAGTTTTGTTTTATTTTTGCCTCTAAGGTCTTTGATAAATAACTGCATAAATCTAAGTCCTCAAAGCACCTTGACATTGGCACCCAGAGCTCTGCAGTTGTGTGTGCAGATACAAGCAGGTACATGCAGAAGCTGGGTCATTAGACATGTAATCACCTGGATTATGTGAACATCCAAATCCAAAAGTCCTCTCTAGGCTATGGATGTCTATTTCTGTATTTATTTATTTTATTTTTTTCCACAATAGCTGCTTTTACTTCTCCTGGTGAACTGAGATCACACACTAATCATTTCGGTTTATGTGGGCTCTTTGAAGAGATGGAGCTTCTGAAATGTGTTTGCTGGGTTTGTTTTTTTTTAGCCTTGCATCTCATGTGAAAATTCAGCAGTGGTGTGTTTGTTCCCAGCTGTTTTGGTAGGTGTGGGCTCTCCCCTTATATTTGCTTATGCTTACTCATAAGCAATAAAGCTACATATTCAGGAGTGTTGTTTAGGGAAACTCCACAAAAGAATGCTTTAAAGCTCTTCTCCAGCACGTGTATACACTGCAGAAGACCTTCAGCAGGCCTCAGATAGGAATTAAAAGTCTATTGAAAATGATTGATGTTATTCAGATTATTTAGAGACTATTCCTCCTCCATTGATCTTCATCCTTTAAGGGTTATCTAGTAAGTGGTGCAACCAAATCAGGGATATAGCAAACTTAAAATAGTAGTGTGCCTATGAAGGTGTGAAGTAGTCTTTGATTCACATGGAACAGTTCCACTGTGGCTTTTAACCTTGCAAGATACTTAAGCATGTGCCTAAATGTAAGTGTGTGACTAGTCTTATTAAGGTCACTGGTACGTCTCATGCCTGTGAAATGAGGAATGTGCTTAAGTACCTTGCTGAATTAAGGCTTAAGTAATTTCACACTAAGAAGATGTTGCATGGATAGCTGATATTTTAGAAGTAATTTAACTTTATCTGGACGTAGGGAGATTGTTTGGCAGAGCCTTTGGAGCAGCAGCAGAACTGCAGTGGTTTTCACTAGCATAGCCATCGATTTCAGTAGAGTTTTGTCTGACTTAAAATACCTTTAAATGAGAGCACAGTCACATGCCATGGTTTCCTGTGTTAGGTTCTTTCTCCTGTGGAGCTCCATTGGGTTTCACAGCAAGTGACAAGAATATTAACAGTACTGTTGCAATTTATAACAGTAATGTTGTAAATAAAGATTGGGATATGAAGTAAAGATGCAAAAGTCATGAATACTCTTCATGAATTGCATTGTATGGCACCCCATTAATTAAACAAAATTAACAGGAGGTGGTTTTTGGAGGCTTAGTGTAAACAGCAACATTATATAATGACAGTTTTGTAGGATGAGTGTTGCTTGCTTTGTTGCTGCATTCTGCATTTTGTTAGCCACACTCCCTATGTTTTCAAAACATAAACTTTATTTGCAACCTGTTTTAAATGGTGCAAATATATCTTTCCCCTCCCCAATATATATATATATATTGTGTCTGTAGAGTGTCTGTAAAGTCAGTGTCATGTCTCAGACATTTCTAAAGCCTGGGGCAAGTGCTAGCTTTATTACAAGCTGGGCTTTTCAATTTATTTTTAATCATATTTCTTCTTTTTCTTTTAAGGGGTTTTCTTTGTTTTATTTTTTTTTCTTTGCAGGCTACTGAAGGTAAGGCTGGTAAAGTGAGGGTTGGACAGAGTTAGGCTATTTAATCTATCTGGCAACGTGTAGCAAAACTCATCAGTGCAGTTCTCCCCCAGCCCTCACACAAGTGCGTGTTCCCAGGCAAACTGAGCAGAAGGATGCAGGAAATAGATATGATTCCTGGTGTCTTGTGTGCTGATGTACTCTTGATTCTCATTTGATGACCATAAGGATTGAGGACTGGAATTGCAGGCACATAGGACATGGTTGCATGCCTCAAGATGGGTCATTTTGCTTGACAGAGCACTGTATTTCCGATTTCGGGTGACCTCTTTTGATCAAGCTTCAAGGCTGAACTAATTCTTCTACACATGTTTGGGACCTTCTTACCTTAGTAAATGAAATAAGCAAGTTTTGGAAAGGATTTTGTTCTTTTCTAGCAAGAGGCACCGTTATTGAAGGGGCACAACACAAATGTTTCAAATTTGGAGATGCAGAGCAAGGTCACAGTTTGCCTTCAGAATCTGAAGTAATCAGGATTTTATTTCAGATAAAACCTCTGGGGCTGATAGTTAAAAAAAAAACCCACAACTTTTCACTGGCATTACGCAATTTGCTATGGGTCACTTAGCCAAATATTTTTGTATAGGTCTTTTGGAAAAAAAACAACCAAACAACAAACCCCAAACAACTGCCAAAGTTCAGGTGGGATTTCAGGCTTTAACAAACTCTACCTGGAAATTAAGTGCAGGAAAGCGGGGGGAGGTGGGAAAGCTTGTCTATTTGAATTAGAGTGATCACAAGCTAAAGGAATGTGGTTGCTGTTGGTGTGCTCAAATCAAGTTTTCCTTAAATTTTCCTTGTTATTATCACAGATACCAAAAAGCCTCTGCCAGGAAAGAACTGCAACACTAATGAAATGTTGTAAGACCACTGACTGTTTGACATTCATGCTTTTTCCTCCTTTTTCCAGTAATCGGTGAGATATGTGCTAAAATAAGAGTAGGGTCCCTAGCTGTTCACAAAGGCTGTGTGGGCAGAGAGTGGATCTTCCCTAGTACCTTCTTGAGTCTTTAATCAACAGCAGACCCAGAACTTTGGGGGTTTTGGCTACTGTCTCACATATGAAGCTTGTGAATTTGTGTTTTTAAACCATCATCATTTTATATTTTTATTTCCACATAATTAAGTGATTCACTGAAGGAGAAAGGTCAGACAGGCACGGGAAAGGAGAAATGGAACTTGTTATGAAGCAGTGGGGCCCAGCATCCTGCAGGAAAAATTAAAAATAAAATGGGATATAATTCCTCCTCATGCATGGGAAAGCATTTGTGGCACTCAGATCCTCAAAGTCCAGTCTCAGCAGTCTCCAGGAGGCATTTTCTGGCCTCTACTTAAATGAGATATTGATGTAAAGATGAGCTTGCCTAGAAGAAGCTCTGGCTGGAAGAAACCATATGGTCTAGCACATGGGAAAGCTGGATGTGGCACTTGCTCCTAGCTGTAGGTGAAGTGCTTGCTGTAAGGTAACAGGGAGGGTTCACTACAGATAAACCTCCCTAATCCTGCGTTTTACTGTCTGTTCATGTATTCAGGGTTCTTCTCAGTGAATAGGTGTGCTCATTTCTTCACAGCCATGGTATTTGGGTAGGAGAAGGGTTGTTTTGTTCAGGGAAAACAAATTGACTTCATTGCCTTTCCATAGCCGTAACGTTATATTGCAGATCCGAACGAAAAGCCCTCCAAGTCAATAAACAACAAAAAGCAGACTTATCTTTTATAGTGTTCTTGAAACAAATGTAAGGTTGTAACACTAAAGCAGGTTTTATTAAATCTAGGCATGAATCCATATTGAAGAAATAATCCACTGCTTCTTTTCAGCTTCTTGTCTTTTTAATTAGCGCTGGCAATGGGATTGTTAGCTTTTAAGATATGGTAAATACAAGCCTATTAATATTATTGAACATAATGCTCAACAAGGTACAGGGAACTCTGGTAACTGCAGATATTTTATGGAGGAGCTAAAAGCAGGCTGTTTTCTGTTCAACAACTCTTCCTTGACAACTGCCAGGGTGAAGCCCATGATGGCAGCTTTTCCCCTTGTTCCTGGAGCAGCCATCCCAGAGGGCAGCATGAGACCCCTTATCCCTTAGTCCTATCTGATGGGGCAGGTTTGAGTCCCTTTCACAACATGGTGAGCATTTGGAGTTTAAAATACTTCTGACTCCTTTTCCTTGAGAAATGAGTCACTGATTCTTCTGATTAATGCTTTTTGAAGTGTTTTACTCTTGGTTCTACTCTCTTAACTTGGGCAAGGTCTGGATTATAAGGGTTTAGCAGTGATTAGCTCTGTTTACAGTACTTTTTTATTTTTCTCTGAAAGGTATAGTGTTTGCTTTGCTGTGGGGTTTTACTTTGCAGAGTTAGTGTTGACCACCTGCTTTTTTTCCTAATTGGTTACAAGGACAATTGCTAGGCATAGTAAATAAAAGATATGGTCTTCCAAGGCTGTGTCATAGGGACTGTATGTCAGAGATTCATAACTGCAAGCAAAAAATAATGTGCCTTTCTCTAGGGGAAGGGAAGTGCTTGCTGTGTTCATGTTTGGGGATCCTTTTTGATGTCACCAAGAGCCCATGGTAGCAACTTCTCTAGTGCTGGCTGATGGCCTCACTGGGCACTGCATCTCAGCAGAACAGGGCAACCCACCAGCTGCGGTTTGCTGTGAACTCCTCTCTAGTCTTAAGCCTTTTTCTTTGTGGATGTTGGAAGAACAGACTTTTTTTTCCAGTCTTTCCATGCAGACCAAAGGCAGGAATAGAGTGTCATTGATGCTCTTGAGTCTGCTTGATCTGTGTCTCACCAGTCTTTCAATGGAGGTTTCACTCCTGCCCAGGCATAGTCATCTAGTGCTTAACTCTCTTAGGAAGCTTCTTCCCAATGCCTGACTAAAATGCTTATTCTGCAGGTAAAACCTCTTCCATCTTGTGTGTCTGTAGCAGACCTGAGAGCAGATTTTCTCATTTCTCTTTGCAATGTGTTTTTTCATATACCCACCATCTTCTCAGAACCTAAGCAGTTTTAGCTCTGTCCTTAAACATCCTATTTTCCAGAAGTGTGGTTTTTCTGGTCATTGTCCTCTGGACTCTCTCCAGTCAGTCTGTGTTCATCTTGAATTGCAGTGCTCCAATGATATGATCCTCCAGTTGAAGTCTTGATGGAGTAAGTGGAGACACTGAATTTCCCAGTGTAAAAGTTGCAGGCAGTGCTCCTGTTTATGCATCTGACTGTGGTACATGTCATTTTTGCAACAGCATGACCTCGTTGACTCATACTCAACTTGTGATTTGCTGTAATTCCTAGGCTTCCCCTCCTCCTCCTGAGGAAGTGCTGTGTAATCAGTTGCCTTCCTTGCTGTATTTACAACATTTAGGTATTCCAGCTGAACTGCAGCATCGTCTTATAATTTATCCTTAATATATGCCATCTCATTTTTACAGACAAATTCTCCTCCAACATGTTGCAATCATTCCCAATGTAGTATCATCCCCAGATTTTGAGTTGTCTGTTTCTTCATCTGTGTTGTTCTTAAAAAAAGATGGACTTCAGCATGTTTGCTATATTCCATTCTGAGAGCAGCCCGTGGATATGTGTACCAATATACAGTAATTTTGCTAAAATGATGTCTTCCTAGCTTGCTAACAAAAATGTCCCTTGAGATACTATCAGAAGTCTTTACAGTCAAAATACAGCTCCTGTTTTCCGTCTGTTCAAAGACATACTGATGGGTACATGTTTTTCCTTTGACTTTGTAAAATGACCTGCAGCTTGGACCAAACTGTCATCTGCATTTGATGTTCCAAATAGTGTAGACATACCTGTGATGCCTTCACTGGACAGGACAGAGCAGTGGGAAGAGCAGGCAGCTAGCACCTGGCTTGTTGCAGCCTCTTCACAGCTATTTCACCAATTAACCAAGTTAATGACAACTGAGATTGTCAGAATCTCATTAACTACATAACTCACCCCAGCCAAGCCTCAAACAGCTGTAGGTAAGCTGTGTTCACTGGGGTAAAAGTAGCACTCATAAAAATTACAAAATGCCAAATCTCAGCTGGTTTTCCTAGTGGAAGCTCAAACTGGATTCGCATAAAAAGAACACCCTAGGATGGATGTGTCTGGAGACTCCTCACAGTACCCCATCCCTGTTTCTTCTTTTGTATCCCACTTCATCTCTTGACTTCTCCAGAAGCACAATCTTAGCCTGAGGAAGTCTCTTTCCTATTGTTTTCAGGCTGGAATCTGGTCTCAGAAGTTGCTATCTTTACCACACATCATCTCCCTCCATGTCCAGTCTTGTATCAGATTGTCCTTAGAGCAAAAGCTGAACAAATGAGTATGTCTTCCCGTTTAATTGCATATGTCAATGATAAATCTTTTGAGAAGGCTCAGGCCACATGTTTGTGAGTAGACTGCATCTCAGTCTGCATCCTGATCCCTGTCCTTCATCAGTCTCTGAAACCTGAAGGAAAATAGACAAGGTTTAAAGGAGGGCATGGGGTGAGTGTGTAAAAACCCGTTTCAGGTTTAATCCACAGAGTCCATCCAGAACCCCCAACAGTGGTTGCCATAGTTGTGTGTCTGTCATTTGGAGGCCACTATTCCCATCTTTGCCAAATCTCTGTCGTCCACAAGACAAGACATCTGCAGTACATTCGTTTAAAGCAGGGAGATGACAAGCACTGAAACAGATGTTGGAAAACAGAGCAGCAAAGGACTGTGCTATGTGAATGGCCCATAGGGTCTGAGCTGTTTGATGGCTGATTACAGCCTGAGCCAACTGTTCTTTCAGAGCAGGCTGAACCCAGGAGATCCCTCTGGTAAGAGATGTACTTTGCCAACGTGTGGTGCTCCCTTTGTCACTCTACCTTTTCAGATGTGTCTAGGGAAAACACAGGGAATGGGATCATCATTCAAGACCCCTTAGATGAGTAACACTCTTGCTTATCCAGGCTGAATTGATTTCCTACTTATGAGTTGAACCATTGGAAAGCATCAAGAGCATGTCTCGGCATCCAACAGCCAGTATCACTCATTAGTTTGAATGAAAAGCCTGTATGCAGGCTTTATCAGAGCTACAGAGAGTTTTATCATGATCAACATAAAACAATATTCTGTCTGAAACCTCTGCACCGTATTGCCATATAAAAAGCAGCTAATGTCTAGTGATCCTTGGTATATGAAGCAATTCAGGTTTATCACAAGCTGACATATTATGCTTTGACAGCAAAGAATCCCTTTCGTACCTGATCTCATGTTTCCTAAGACCTGCTTTTCACCTTCTCTGATCTTGTCTTTAGGAGCTGATCCCCTTGTGCTGGGGAGACACAGCTAGTGTTAAATGAACTCAGGAAACCTGGGAGTATTCACTTGTTAGTCATTTTGAGTAAGATACAAACTTGCCGAGTAAGGGAGCTGGGCTGGGGCTTGGTTTGTTCAGTCCTGTGGACAGGAAGTGCATGGAAAACTGGCCTCTGCAAGAGAAAAAAACACCCCTTATGTTCTCCTGTATGGTGGGCAGGGACAGACCTGTAGGAGTGACACACATCCAGCAGGTATGACTGTGGTGTCTGAACAGAGCCACTGCAGCTTTTCAGGAAAGCTCTCAGGCATGCTGTCCTCTAAGGTGACACTGCTTTTGTTAGTGACACAGCAGCTACCAGTTGAAGGATTGATCATCTTTCTTGGAGAGGAAGGACAGGTTTTTTTTTTTCTCGCTAGCCCCTTGAAATTTCCCTATTCAGGATCATCAGAAGAAAAGTTGATCATGGTTGATACTGCTGAGGCCCCTTAAGTCCAGAGATACACAGGACAAAATGAATCCAACAGCTGTGCTGGACAAAGTTATTGGACACTTTGGGAATACACTTCAGGACTCTCTACATAGGCATTTGTTTGTATTTATATTCCAAGCATCTAATTTGGTTCTTGCTGTATTTCTACCAGTTGCCCATGCAACCAGCTGAGGTGGTGACTGCATTGTAATCATGTCTTGTTTGCATGTCTCATTCTGCCTCCCATGTGATCCTGAATGCCAAGGACACAAGGGCTGCCTCTTTCCCCAGCGTTAGTTAGTTCTTTCCCAGAGCAGGAGGTGCTCCTGTGCTTGGGTGCACCCTGGGTTGGCACTGATGGATCAGCAGCATGCCCTTCATGCTCGTGTGGGGTTGCTGATATTCCTTGTTCATCCAGAGATGTCACTAGCCACTGCTACCTTACCTAAAGGAAAGGAGGATAGGGTTCTCCAGGCTGTTTGATCAGCCTGCAGATATGCTATCTGCTAATGAAAGATTGTTCAGCACAATCACACTCCCATCTTATCCTAGTAGAGGGAAGGAATGGATATGTGACTCTCCTGTTCCATTTTTCTCCCATCCATGTTTTTTCTTTGTGATGTTATGGACAGGCAGTAGGTGACAACCTTGGAAATCATTACTAAATTCTCCAGTCTTAACAGGGACTTGAAAACTTTACCAAGAGCATATTATGAAAGGACTGGCTTCCATATGTCCGAGTGAAAAACACTGGACTGTACTTGAACCTCCTTATATCATTATTGTTTATGCAAAAGGATGAAAGGAAGAAAGATCCAGGACACCTGGATGGATGAAGGGAAGGAGAGCTCCTGCAGATTCCTCACCTGACCAGCCCCTACTCAGCCACAGATGTACCACATCTTTTGCTGCCCAGCCATAAGAGCCATGGGGTTTCTCTTCTAGCCCAAAAGCTGCTGCCATCTACAGAGGGATTTTATTTTCAGGACATCTCAGCTGATACCATAGCTTTACAGGCAGCACATGGGGCACTGTAAGGTCTCTGTGTGATGCATCCTGTCCAGCCACTTCCACTCCATTTCCAGAGGAGCTTTGGTCTTCAGGTCTCTGTGTTCCCATCATCTTGGAACAACACAGATGTTAGGCAAGAGTTAATGTCTGCCAAGACTTTGAGCTGAACATCAACTCGAAGGGAAGCTAGGTGCATAGGGATGCTTGTGGTCCTCAAAAGGAATGTTCCTCTAAATAATAAGCAATTCATTAAGTGTAAAAGATCTGATAGTATTTATTTAGAAGTGTATTGTTCCCAGGCTTGTGCTTACTGTTCCCAAAGCTGGCTTTCTGTGACTTGCAGGTTGTCACACAGTGCTTGCTTTGTGCTCAGCCTCCTTTGGCTCTGCTTGGATTTCCCCAGAGGCTGTTTGTTTTTGCAGAGACACACTGGGCAGCCAGTGTGTGAGACCTGAGTCCACTGTGCCCCTGCCCCGCTGGATTAGGGCCAGGATGAAACTCTCAGTGACACCCCTAGTGTGTACTTCTCCAGGTACCCACCATCCTTGAAGGCTTCAAACACCTTATAGTTCCTAAAATGCCATAATTGAGGCAGTGTAGGTGGATTAAGACCCCAGACTTCAGTAACCTCCATTTCCAAGTTAGGCTGTCTCTGCTGCAGAACTTCTATAGCCTTGAGGCAGCACTTGGTGAAGCCAGTGGTAAGAGTGAAGATTTGACCACTCAAAGACTGTCTTTGCTCAGCTCTTCCTCCAGATGAAGCAATGGAAAAAACAAATATTTCTAAGTGTGTAACATAGTTATGTTCATGAAGAAGAGTTTTTTGACCAGGTAGAAGCAGATGTAGTTGAAATAGGTCAGCACTGTTATTTGTGTGAAAAGTTTTTATTCAGGCCTTAAAGTGAAAAATATGTTGAGATTGTTATGCTGGAAAATATTAATAAATAATTGATCAATAGCAGGAAAGGACTCTTTCTGTAAATAAACTTCAGTGTAATTAGTAGCTCTGTGTTTTCAGTAGCGTGCATGCAAAAGAAGCCAGGGATGCAATTAATGTGTCAGGGGCCTGAAGGACATCTGCAGATAAGGGTTAAACAGTCTGTTGAAGCTGAACTCATGAACCTGGTTAAACTGCTGGACTTGTTTATTTCAATAAAACTTCTGTCTCTGCTGTGTACACATTTTATAGCATTCTATAAGAAACACTTAAAGTCAGGTTTTTAATATAATGTTGGTAGCAAAGTATGAAGGACAGAGGAGGTAACGGAGAAGGCAACTTGCTAATGCAAAAGCAGTGTACTGAAAGTCACTTTTATTTCTTATTTATAATCTACATGCACACTCTGGATAATAGATGACAACGCTCATTCAGTACTTTAACTTCAAAGCAGAGAGAAGGCATGGATGACAGAGCTGGGAGCTGGAACACAAAGGTACTAACAACAAGAGGAAAAATGCCTGTTTACTGGATTGCATTTGTTAGCACGCTGTCTTCAGATATTGTTCCCCCAGGAATAGTGAGAATATGTGCTGCACGAACAATGATTTAACATCTGAAAATGGTACTTAAAGAGTTTTCTGTCTGGTAGTAATGTGATGAAGGCTTCTGAATGGAACCTGGGGACTTCATTTCTTCTATTTATCTATATGTCTCTCTGGTTTTAGTCAGTGGTAATTGCATATTTAACCCCTTGAATAGGTTTAACCCTCTCAGCACCAACTTTTTATTTATTTTGGTTTGGGGCTCACATCTCTTTTTGTGACAATACAACTGTGCTGCTTGTGTCCCTTGCCAAAAAAGAAAGGCAGACAAAGGGGATTTTGGAGAACTTGTGGCCAGGGAAGTGCATATAGAATAATACCAAGCTCCATCTCTCTTTCTCCCTTTTCCTCTTCTTCCTTTCTTGAGGAAAGCAGTAGATAATAGGGTCCAAGGAAAGTGTTTTAATGGGATTCAGTACAGCTGGGAGCCTTATAGCAGAGAAGGAGAGGGAGAGCTGTGGTGTGTGTGTGGGGGGGAGTTACAGAGAGCAGTAAATCAACAGGATGAATTTGCTGCTTACTTCAGCACTCTAGTTCTTTGCATCTTTCTCAATTAGCACTTGTTCTAGGGGGCTTGCTTAATAGCTTATGTGAAACAAATATTAACATAAATTGTTTAATTATATCAAAATCTTGAATTCCTCCAAGACGTAAAATTGTTTTTAGCTAGGAATACATCTGCAATAAAACATCATCTAGTTAAAGTAAACGAGCTCTAAGGAAAGTCATAAGATTGTAGCTGAGCTACTTTTACAGTTTATTTTCATGGTATTTAAATTATGATACCAGTGGGTATTTTTAATTAGTGCCTCTTTAAAGTGTGCACTTGTCTACATAAGCCATTTTGGCAAATTTGACTCATTCATACAGTGGTTGCTGTAAAAGAGGCCAGCACAGCCTGCAGGAATTGGAATTAAAAGTTTCTGCAAGCTGTTGTCAACATGACCACATCTCATTAACTTAAAAAATGGAGATTATTTGCCTGAAAGCTTGATTTGACTAACAGTAATCAAATATTAGGCTCAGTGGAGAAGGAGGAGGAAAAACAGCTTCACTGTTGTGATCTATATCCTTAAGTGCTGTGTGTTTCACTTTAAACAGCTATGTCATATTTCTGCTTTGACAAACATAACAGGGGAAAAAATAATAAGACATGGGGCTCTGTGAATAATCCAAGGTTGGTTGCATTTTCAAGTCGTGACACGTTGTTTACCAAGTTTACCAAGGGTAAATATAATTTCTCTGATTATTCTAACATTAAGAAGAATTAATTATCTTGAGTAGTTTCAAAGTTTAAGTACTGGAAAAGGCTTATAGCTCATGATTATCAACTGTTAAATAGACATGAACCTTACATTTGCATCCTAGAATCTGTTTTAATAAAATATGCTGAGGTAGGTTGCAAAATTTTGCATAAAATGAACCAAAATGGAGAAGTACCTTTCTAATCTTGTGAAGGCTTTAAATAGCTTGTTAGATTTTCTTTCTTGCAGTTAATGTCAATTTTTTTTTGTGTGTGTGCAACAATTAAGGAATGGGAGTATGAAATTAAAAAATACTTGTGCTTGAGAGAGTAGTAAGGTCAAAATTCAGTTTTAAATGGTTGTGTTTTCCTATTAAGCAGAGGACAATGTCATACCTAGATGGAAGCTGTGGCACACATTATTAAAAAAAAAAAAGAAGGTGCAGTTAAACAAAAGAAGATAAAGTCTTGTGCCTTTTTATGTCTTTGAACTGAGAACATGTGCTGCATTTTACTAAAGGAACATGAGCCTTGAATGTAAGTAACTGGTTTTTGCATTAGGTACTCCCTGGAGGTAGCAGAAAAATATCATGTCCCTGCATGAAATGTGAATGTGAAATCTACCAGAAAGAAATATTTATGACCATTTTATGCTTGATTAGACTTGGATGACATCTGTTAGAAGACAGGGACTGGACAAAGAGAGAGATGCTCGGGGGCAAATGTTAACAGAGTTGTTTAGATGATGCTGGGGCAGGAGCGTCCATTTACTGCCAGGCAAAACATAGGAATTGTGTTAGCGAGAGTGCAGCTGACAGGAATTTGCTGTGATGGAGACACTGGAAACTGAGGGGCTGAAAGAGGAAAATGCAGCTGTTGATACTCGCCACGCTGCCACGATTTATGGGCAGGTAGCACAGCTAAACACAGATACTGTAACTTCCAGCGAGCAGATGCATTAACAAAGTTATATAAATGTGAGTCAGCTATAAAAAAGCCACATCTTCACTTTTTAAAGTTGTTATTCCACCAGGCTGCACAGCGAGCTGGAAGGACTTTCAAGATAAAAAAAAAAAAAGGAAAAAAAGCTGGGTTTTTCTTTTTTTGAAGTCTCTGCAGACCGTACTGGTCTGAAGCAATCAACCTGAGTGTTTGCCTTCCCCTCCGTGCTTTAGCACTGGTGCTTTTCCCCACATCGGCTCAGGTCCTCCTCATTTCAGAATGAGACATGTTCTTTGGCTCCCTCTGACTTGGCAGGAGGGATGGGCAGCTCTGCCTGTGCCCAACCTGTGCCCTGCCTGCACTCAACCTGAGCCCTGCCTGTACCCTGCCTGTGCAGCCCAACCTCTCCCCCAGCCCTCTCATCAGATGTAAATCTTTAACTCTAAAGTTTGACAATTAATCAATTGTTAGCCTTTATGTGTTTTTAATGTTAAACTGTTGTTTACCAGCTCTGCAGAAGCGAGTTTTATGGCTGGAGGTACAAACACTCACTTCACTCTGGGTCTTTTCCCAGCTTTCTTTTCCTGTAAATTTTCTCTGTCTGGAATGCTTATGGGAAATGTTATTTTGTTTTTGTTTGCAACAGCTCTGTTGTTTTGATTTTGTCTGAGTGGTATGGAAAACAGTACGTCACTTGGAGTGGGTGTTTTGTCTATTGGCCATTTGGCTATTGCACATACATTTCTCATACTTACTACATGATGACAAGGGAACCCAAATGGCATAATTTTCCAGTTGAATTTTGCTTTCCAGTTTAATAATAGTGAAAGGAAAACAAAGTTAATAGATTTAGCAGTTTTGATACTGCTTACATGCTGATAGATGCCTTTGGATTTTTTTCCCTGTGGTTAAGGGTCTATTTAGACAAAGGTCAGATTAATGCATAGATCAGTTTCTATAATAAACTGCATAAGGATTATGTTACACATTTTGCATACAGTTGTGAAAAAAATGTAATTTAAGTACCCAAGCCCATAAAAAGGGTAATAAACAACTTCAATATCATCAATATAATTAGTCTAGGGTACTTTTCCTCCCTGATTTTTTTAGGCAGACCGTAACAGACAAAGTAGCAGCAGATGCCTTTTAATTGAAAAATGATCTGAAATGAATTTTGCACTTGAAAAGAGAACAGGGCATTTTCCATAGAACTGTTTAGCTGGAGAGATTTGAATATGAGATAGACAGATTCTTGCATAGTATTTACCATGTTGGGGAGAGAATATCGAAAGACCACAGAATGCAGCTTTAAGACGAGATAATTTTTATGTATAGTACAGAAATATAAAATGGAAAGTATGATTAATTTTTCAATTTCTCTCTGCAGATATCTAATAATTGTGCCCATGGACTGCCAAAGGCTCCCATTAAAGATTTAAAATGCAAAGAAAGGTAGAATCAAAAAGATGGTATTTTGGATTAAATAATGTAAGAAAACTGTAGGGCAATAGCAAAGTGAAAAGCTACTGGCAAAATAGAAGCTGGTGTCAACTCTCCTTGAGACAGACTGACACGTTTACACATTCAGGTGCATCTTTTTGTAGTTGGGATTTGAAGGAAAAAAAATATTTAAAGGTTGCTTAAGTCAGCTCTGATTTTAAAACATATTGTTGGGCTTTCAGGTTTTGATATGCTTGTTCATGGCAGAAAAATAGAGTCTTTGAATCCTGTGTTATAAAAAATCTCCATAAATACAGTGGCAAGGGTAGTAATCTGTGGTCCAGCATTTAAGAATATGTTAGCAAACTCCTTGAAAGAATGTTTCTTTTATTAAGTACCAATAGATACAGGGTGGCCAGTAAGCATTTTACAACAGCTACTCAGGAATGTGTTATTTTTGTTAGCCTCAGAAAAAGGGATGCTGCAGCCGTAGTATATATAGAGGCTGTCAGAAAGGTCCAACTGGACTTTTCCTCCCTTTTCTGTACTGTCTTTATCACTTTGCTCAGTTCCACATAATAACATCTTCATCTGAGATTGCTGTGGCACAGGGGAACTGCATTTGTTGATCAAATTTGGCTGGATAACACTGTGATCTCGTATCCTGAAGTGCGGAGATGTGCCTGGAATACGTAAGCGTAAAGCTGGCCCCTTGATTGATTGATTCTGCCTGTCACAGAACAAGATAACTGGATCAGTAAATACCCTGTGCACTTCAACTTCATCTATACAATCAAAAGTGAGGGCATCATGGGGCTGAAAAACACCGAGGCATGATGGGAATATCTACATTTCAGAATGATAGCCAGGAACTTGAGAAAAGCAAGGAAGAAAAGAAAAATTCTTTATTTCTTCTTTTTTTTCCCTGTGCGTTTGTACATGAAGAGCAGTGAAAAGCACATTAATTTCTGTGCATTTACAGTGTGTCTGTCTCTCCATGGGTTTATTTCAGCTCTACGTCAGTGGAACGCTGCTGCTGTTGCCGGCGATGCTAAGCCAGCATAAGGCAGGAGTAAAATAGATGAATCAGACTCCAGATATTTTAGGGAAAGTATGTTGTTTAGGGTCTTTTGTAGGAAGGTGGTATCTGATATTTTATCAGATAAACCATAATTAAGTTATGCAACTAGCTGAGGTGCTTGGCTAATTTGGCAACTCCTAGAACTGTTCTGCTGAACATCCTGAATTCGTACAGCAGGATCCAGCTTCATTCTGGGAATTTAAATGGAATCTTAAAGGAGAATTAAGAGTGGAGATGACACAAAATAAAAGGCTAAACATGACAGGTGGCAATATATAAATTATAAGGCCACACTTCCATTAAGAAAATGGAATATGAGCAAAGCAGGGAGGTTTCTCAGTGTTTTGCTGTGTTTTTCAAGGGATATTTTTGGGTTAGAAAATAACTACCAGAACACAATTTGAAGAACTTCTGAAGACTGGTGCTCCCCTTCCAAAGTGTGTCTGTGCCTGTCAAGTGTTGCTGATGAAACTACTTGGTCCATCTCTAGCCTACGGTGTTGTTTCTCCTTGCCTGCTGCTCCTGCTCTGGACAGTGGTTTGTCTGAACAAGAGGAGATGGAAACACAAGAAGGAGATGCCTGCTCAGGCAACTCTCAGCTCGGCTTTAGCAGCAGTGAGTTGTGGTTACCTGCTCTGTCTCCTTCTCAGAGCGATGCTTTGCAAGCACAAGGCATTAAAGCCATAATGAGCATTTGCTGGGCAAAGCATATGTGGTCCTGAAGCAGAGCATGTCACCTCCATGGAAGGGAACTGCTGTGTAACTGGGTAAGGCAATGCCAGCACCAAAGCCAATCCTTAGACATAGGGCTGCAGGATTAGGCAATCCTGGGAGCAATTTATTACAGTGCTTTTGCTTGTAACTGTTTTCACTATTTATTATAAGAATCATGTGTAGTATTTAATCTAGCAGTTCCATTTAATGCTTTGTTTGCCTCTGACACAGATTAGCACAACTTTCTGTACAGCATTTATAGGATTCCTTTGGGGAGCTGGAGAGATCAGGGGCCCTTTTGTGGTTATTGAAGACTGCTCACTCAAAGGAGTGTGCTCAGGCCGTGCCATGCTGTTGCATAAACCACAAAGGCTTAAGCAGAAAGTACTGCTTGTTTACTTGGAAAATTTATGGATTCTTCTGGATCTAGGACCATTTATATCTGGCTATGGTTTCAATATATGTATCACTCCCAAGTACCATATTGAAAGAATAAAATGATTGACTGTGGGCTCTATAAACTATAATTGTGTCTCTCTGGACTTTTTGACATCCTATATGTTGGAGGATGTTGCAAAGTGTAGAGTAGGGTAATTTACATCTGCTTCCTTATCTACGTGGTGATATAAGGTGTCTAGTCATTATTGAATGGCATGGAGAGTTTACAGTCCTCTGGGTATAGCTTTCAGAGCTTGGTTGGAGTACCATTACTTCATGTTGCTGGCATGGTTTGCTGACTGTTTTGGATACATGATTTAAGGAAAAACTGACAAATGGTATGGATGGCCTTTCCCAGTGTGGGCTTGTACCTCATTTTCCAAGATTTCCTCAAGAGAATGCATTTTTTTCATCTAGCACCTACCTTGTGGAGAGTATGCTCTTTTTTGGGGAGGTCAGTATGACTGTAGATATGGAAAAGTGTGCTGTGGCCGTACATCAGAATTGCTTTCCTTCTAGAGCCTGTGCATGGCAGCTTGTGGGTCTTGAGAGAGGGTTTGACTTTGTCCCTTAAGGGCTTGACTTTTCTTGTTCCAGTGGATTCCAGCTTTGAACAATTCCTTTCTAGGAATGATTTGGTGTCATGGGTGAGCTACAATAGCCATGTATCTGTGAGGCTGCACATCTACAGTGCTTGCTGATGAGGTGCCTAGAGACACAGGACACAGTTTTGCAAGCTAACAGCCATGGCTACCCCTGTGGGAGCTGGAGGTTGATGCTGGGCAGCAGGTACCTAGTGTGCTGGAGCAGAGACAAGCTTTAGGCTAGGTATCAATGCTGTTTGGCCACCATCTCAGAGAGCCACATGTGGTACTTATAATATTGTATCTGTCTGTGAGAGAGCTGCCTGAGAGGCAGCTGGGTGATGGGCTCTGCCTGCGTGAGCTGATGTTCAGCAGCACAGCGAGTGCTTGCCAGATGAAGCGAGGTGCCGGAGAGCCTGCGCTCCTGACAAATGGGGAGCTGCAGCTGAGAGCTGCAAGGGAAGCTCTGCTTTTTACTGGCAATAAGAACTAGGGGAGATGGGAGTCACATTCTTTTCATCGAGCAATTTGTAGGGAAGGGGTGAGAAGCATCCTCCTCTATGCTATCCCCTGGGGAAATTGGAAGAGATGTGGAAGGTCAGATGGATACCTGTAGGGTGTCGTGACGTGAAGATGGTGTTAAGGACATTGCTTCAGGTTATGGTGTATCAGACCAGGGAGGTTTAGTGTCATGGGACATGTCATGATGCAGAGGACTGTGGGATATACAGCCCTTGATGGCTCATCACACACTGCATGTTGCAGTCATGTTCTCTGATTTATGGCATTGGTGGAATAGGCTTATTTCACCTATGAGATCTGGTGGAGTGGAAATTAGCTTGAGCAAATAGCCAGGTAGTTGTAGAATGTCGTCTTGTTTCTCAAAAATACAGTAAAACTGCAGGGGACCTTTAAGCAAAGGCCAGCCATTTAATAATCTATGTGTTAAAAATCCCTTAAACATGCAAAAATTGATAGTATCTACAGAACAGTAGGGTTTCAAACAGTTGGAGTTGGTTTAGGTGGAACATATATGGCAAATATTTGTTTTTGAAGGCTGACCACTGCTAGTAGGTATTTATGACACTGGGAACACAACAGAAGGCTAAAAGCAACTAGTCAAACACCACAACAGCCAAAGGTTGGCTCAAATTAGCCCATAGCCATAACTTGAAGAGGATGTTTTTCTCGATGTTAAATGCTGGAAACCATCTTGCATCACTTCTTAGTGATCAGAAGCTTTGTGAAAGTGGTCACTACTACACAGGTCCTGTTGAGGATGCAGAAGCAATGAATGTAGGAGGTACAGGTTGCCAGGATCCTTTTAAATAAAGCTAAGTTTCCTGGGCATCAGTGACTTTCCTTTTTGTTTTATGTACTTTTGTCCTTGTTCTTCTCTTTTCCCTGGTCTTTCAACTGGGTGGGGTGAGAAGAGTAATTTTTACACAGTGTTTGCAGGTTGTTTTTATGAAACACCAAAGTGAGAAAACTCCTGAATTTGACACAGCCAGAGAAGGTGGAGCAGGTTCGTGGCTCTGAGGGTGATTCTGAACCCCTCTACCATGGGCCATGTTTTCTTTGGCTGTAGCATTTGACAAGGCTGACATATTTATGTACAGAGCTAGTATTTAGCTTGGAATTTTACACGTATGAGTGATGAACTAAACAGAACTCATTTATTTTTTTTCCTTCCTCCTGTAGCTTTTTTTTCCTCTTTTTTTTTATTTTATTTTGAAATGTGAGGTTACATATTGCAGACAAGTCTCAGCATATCCACCCCGTGCTTGACCACCAGAATTAATAACTAGCCACATTCCTTGATGATTCTATAGGGATTGGAAACTAGGCAGCTGAGTTTGCTATGCAAGAGAGTTAATAAAAATGTTCATTGCTGGAGGAAAGCTTATATACAGTAGTCTGTTTGTCCTGTATTTCAACCACCTGAGTCAGAGCCAAAAAAGCAATTGTCTACTACATATTTCAAACAGATGCTGAGGGGTAAAAGGAGTGACTAGAATTCACAGCAATAAAATGCTGGCTCTTTAAGTTCCCTTGAAGGAAGTGAACCCATAAAATTTTTGCTGCTGACTTGTTTGTCCAGTTCTTTGAAGTATTTAACGTTAATTTAGTCTGCAAATCATTGCCACCTCAATTTTTCATTGAAGTATTGAAGCCTGCTAAACACATAACCTCAGAGTGCACAAAAAAAGTGATTCCTGTAGCAGATTATTCATTTAGCAGTTGCCATTTGGAAACTTACTCCTTGACACTGGTGGTGTAAGGTGTGCTGTAGGTATTTGCAAAGGAAAACTTTTTTGAACAAGTTTGTTTTTTTAATGATTATTAATTTCTCTTGCAGTAGGTAAGTGTATTTTAAGTGCTGGTCTTCCACTCGTTTCCTCCTTTGCTGTTACTAACACCCATTGCTGTTCTGCATCCAGAGCCCACTTGGGGGTGGGGCAGGATGGTTGTTTTGGATTGATTAATGCACCATGCAGAAAATTGTGAGAGGCTGTAGTTGTTCAGGAGTGGAAGTGCCTGGCCCATTCTTGCCACTTAGCGTGGCAGCAGTGGGGTGGGAAGCTGTGGTGGCACGAACTGGTGTGCTGCTGAGCACTTCAGTGATACAGCTCTGTGACCCTTTTGGCTGTGCCCAAACATCAGAATGAATTGATAATCCTGCTCATGCCAAGTGAAGATGGAGAGTTTCCCCTCATCTCAGATACTCTGTTTCTGAGCAGTCTCTGGCAGGCAGAGTGTCACAGAATCACCAAGTCCAGTGTCCGTGAGGTCGTTCTTGTTGCCTTGCTTGCAAGAAAAACTCAGGTTAGTCAGCAAATGGTGGATGCTCTGGCAAATGACTGAGGTTAGTTATTACTATGGGATCCTGATCAACAGCCTCTTTTTTTTTTACCCCTCTTTCTTTTTTTCCCCCCTTTGGCTTCTTCCATCTAAGTTGAAGTTTTCTCCCTTCTCCTGAACCTTGTGCTGTGGGTGATAGAGAGGAGAGGAGCCTTTGCCCCACTGCTGTGGGATCCTGCAGAGCAGTGCCCTGCCCATAGCACTGCTGCTGGGAGCCAGCAGTGGCAAGAGTGGAGGACATCAGCTCTGAGGCAGAGTTTAAAAAAATGCCATCAGGCTTAAGATGGAAAAAAATATCAACAGACAGAGTGTCAATTGAAACCCAACAGGGTGGGAAAGCTGTTGTAGTGTAGTGGGAATGCAGCAGCCTCAAGGCCCTTTAAATGATTGGTGACACACTAGAGATATTGTTAAATTACCTTTTTTATTGGTTCTTGAGTCTTATGTCTTAAAAGACTATTCTTTGGATGAAGTCAAGAGAATCGTTGTATTTGGTTGAGATATAAACCTGAGATGCAAAAAGTAGATGTGCATCTGGAGCTGAACTTCTCCCAAGTCTGGGGAGTGTTTTGGGCTAGGATTTTGGCATAAGACCTATCTCTCTGTATGGTTTGGAGGACTTGTGTGCAGTGTTAACCTGCAGGACAGCCAGGCTGTAGCCAGTGGGATGTTGGTATTTTGGCATGCTTCCCTGTCCACCAGGGAGACACTGAAATGTTTTCCTAGAGGTGTCTTACGGTTGTTAAAAAAGGAACATATTTTTTGTTCTATTTTTGGCACCAAACCTTGAGTATGAGGGTTTACCAATTTCTAAATTCACATTATATTGAAAAGTGGACCAGAAAGTGTTTGAGCTTAGTTATGCTTAGTAAGCAACCAGAAAAAAGGTTTCTTGCATCTAATTCTACTTTCTAAACATTCAAAACTCCTTGACTGTTTGTAGTTGATGAATCTGGGTTCCAATGTAGAACTCTTATCTCTGTACTCTAGTTGCCCCATCTATAAAATCTGGGTAGTGGAAAAGAGGCATTTTAATTTTATTTAAGGACTTTAAGATCATTTCAGAGGGGGTGTGTTTTGCTAGGACTTCACAAGAGAACTTGGGGCACAAGCTTAAGGAAGGATCAAACCTCTGGTGAAACACTTATTTAATTCAAACACTTCTGGTTCAGACTTTCTCTCCAGCCTGCACAGTCCTATATTTTACATTCACTCCCAGCATGGACTTCCTTTGCTCAGGGTCCCATAGGTAAGCCACAAGAGCAAATTATGCTAAAGGGCCTTATATGAAAACTTGGAGTGGGAAACTTTAACCATCCAGCTTCATTTTTCATGCCCATAGAACAATGGCCAAGATTGTGTTCTGGGTACAAAGGTAGCTGCTGGGCCGACCCCATTAGCCTCCACACAGGCAGCTTTGCCACCTCTGTGGGCAGCAGTTTGGGCTGGGATTGAGCTGTAGCTTGTAGTAGCCTTTTGCATTTCTTCTGTGTTGGGGCAAGATCATCACAGTGATGAGTTCACACTGAGAGACCAGGGCTGAGCACGGCCATCGCCTGTAGAGCCATGTTTTGTGTCTGCCTGCTGGGGAGCAGCTGCAGGCAGATGAAACCAGTAGGGATAATGGTGATGCTGAATGGGAAGAGAGGATTTTTGAACCTGAAAAGGACTGTTTATGTGTCATAAACCCCTTTTCAACATTGTAAACCTTTTGAAAGCAGCCCCTCTGCCTCCTCTTTGCTCTATGCAGCACCAAGCATCCAAGTTGGCTTTCTGGTAACAGCAGCAGCTCAATAGGATTTTTGTAGCACTCTGGAGGAACAGGGAAAATTTTGACCAAAACAAAAAAATCTCAATTGGCTAACAAATTTCAGCATTTTTCCATTGTATGCTAACTCCTGAGCAGCAGGATGGCATCTACAGAGTGCTGAAAAATGCTGTGGATTGGTAATTATGAATTGCAGCAGGAGATCAGTTCAGCTTAGTGTTTCCAAAGCCTCAGAGATCAAAAGGTGCCAGTGAGGAAAGATAAAGTATCGAGTGGCAGAGAATATGCCAGGCTGCCTGAAACTTAGCTGCACTGTCTAGTTTGAGGGGAAAAAAATGTTGTTGCTGAATTTTGTAGCAAGGGGAAAAAAATGAAAAAGAATGTGGATAACATTTCTATTGAGGCATGGACTATTTCCAGGAAAACTAATGAGGATGTAAAACGATTGCTGAGGTGCTTTTAGGTTTTTATATTTTTGTCTATTAGTTTACCTGATAGAGCAGTAATTAAATGAAGAAAAGCAGAAAGAAGTAAGAGGGCAGGGTAAGTGATGGCTTGTTCTTAATTTTCCACCAAATGTAGAGTGATGTGACCATACATATATTTTTTTTAAGCTGCCCGTGTATGTATTTCCCTTTTTCCTCCTCTTTTCTTTTCAGCTGTCATTTCCAGGAAATGGCACTGTCAAACAGTGTATATATGTGCCACATTTCAGCCTGGTCCAGGCAGGAGGTGGTATGTGTTTGGGGGGAGGAGGGGGGTCAGCTTACCCCTAGTCACCATCATCATGCCCCAAGCGAGACAGGGCCTGGGTCCCCCAGACACCTGGGAGCCCTGCATGTTTGTGCTCATGGGTGCTGTGCAGTGCTGAGGAGCTGGGCTTGTCTCCCAAGTGGGGAGCCCTCAGGCTTTGAAGAACTTGAGCAGCTAAAGATGGAGATTTTGAAGCAGTGGATATCAAGGGAAGTGAAGGATTTGTGAGCACACATGGCGCCTGGACATCACCTCCAGCTACTCAACAAGAGTGAAGTTAATCAGTAATAAAATGATCTAATTCTAAGGCAGCAAAAACCTCCTTTGCTTTTGCCAGGCTCTTATCCAAGGAGGAAGGCAGCCTTTGCTGGAGGCCAGCCCATCTGTCTAGAGTGTATCTAGTAAAAATGGGAAGATTGTTTTTTTCACCACTTTCAAAATCCTTTCACCAATTCCCCAGATTATTGGCAAAATTAAGGGTAGTGGCATATTCCTTATAACTCTCTTCCCTTCTGCATCAATTATGTGTCTTAGCTAGGCAGAGCTTTGAGTCAGCTCTCCTTCATTTCTCTCTTCTGGTTGCTCCCAAGGGAGAGAGTCTCTTGGTAATAGGAGCTACATCAGTTTAGAGAAGAATACAGTTTTGTTCCCTTCTCAAATGACATATGACTATCAGGCATCTCATGAGTTCTCTGAGTGGGCACATGAATTGAACCTTTTAGGAGTCTCAGTGATTAATGGCCTGATGGGTAGGAAGCAGACACTCGTTACAGGTCCTGGGGATCTGCCTGGTGGAATTAAATAGCTGCCATGTTAGTGATGCCCTTTTGCCCTTCTGAGCTCTCCTGTGAACATCACCAGTGCTGCTCAAAAAAGGAAACAAAGTTGGCCACAGGATGGGTTAGGGAATTTATTTCTTTTGGTTTTGTTGCCTGTATATTGTTGTGTTTGGGTTTTTACAGTGCAAACACAAGAGATGTTTTAATTGGCGTTGATAGGATGGTTTCTTGCCTTATATAAAACTAATTATGAAGGAACATGGGCCCATTGGCATGGTTGTGGTCCTTATGTCTCAACCTGGCTTCTGAGGAGAAATCTGTAATGCTGTTGATGGCTGTGGAAAGGGCTGGATCCCAGTGCCAATGTCAAGCAGGGATTTTTTCCTAATATGGACAGTAGTCCACAAGAAACTGGATGAAATCCATCAAACTAATGTTGCCAACAGCTAGTAGAAATTTTGGCTATATTCTATTTGCACCAACCCTGAGTTAGAGACCAGGAGGTAGAAGACTTTTTTGCTCCATTACTTGGCATCATGTGGCCAGGAGCAATGTTTTAAAAGCACAAGCCCAGGGATGCTGACAGGAGGTGATTCCTGTTCCCCAGTTCCCTGTGTAAGTAGTTGTACAGTCATGGCTTTTGCAAGATAAAGCTTTTCTGGTTTGCTTTGTTTTATTTCCCTCCAAAGAAAGCTCAGAGGAGCAGAGTGGGCACTGGCATACCTGTCCAAACCGCCTCCTTGTTTTTTGGGACATATTTCCTCCTTTTACCTTCTGGCCTAGTACTGCTGAATTGCAAGTGTTTCCACTCACAAAACTTCCACCTGTCCTAATTTTGACAGTGTGACATTTGTGTATGTAATTTTTTATCTGGGTACTCACTTGTGGCTTATACCAGCAGTGCTTTAAACTGGCAGATACACCTCACTCCTGGTCAGCAGTAAATGCTAGGTTTGTTTAGAAGGAAAATATCATTAAGCAAGGGGGGTTGTGTTTTTTTAAGTCTTGATGTTCTGTATTAGACATAGGCTGTTTTTAAACATCAGCATGTGTTCTTCTTCTTTGATGTTTTTCACAAAGAGGATTTTGCCTTCTGCTTTAACAAAAGTCCCATGTTCCTCTTATGTTGTTTTATGCTGCTAATGATGTTGCTTACTCAAGTAAATATGTATGTGCATGTACATTTAAAATGCAACATTCCCCTTCAACACACAGCTGAAACATAACAGAACTGATCTTCTTTAGCAGTCTCCTGTGCCAGAATTTTCATGTTTTGAAATTAAAATAGATTCTCCTTATCTTCTCATAGCCCCTTTGATCCGTTGCCTGTGGGTGTATGGTGGCACTAACAACAGAGGATGGGGAAGCTTTAACTTTGCTTGGCATCATTAGCTCCAGAGCATTAGCAGCATCCCTGTAAGGAATGACTGTGCTCCCCGTACACCAGGAGAGCAACCTGCTTTCTTGTGTGTCCTCTAGCTTGATTCCAGGTGGGATGCTCCCCATGGAAGTGCTCTGTGCACACACCAGGCATTTCTGCAATGCTCTTCCCTTTTCCTGGGGACCTTTGCAGTGTCTTGGCCCTGGAAACTTGGTAGGAGTTTTCTGTAGTGATTCCTGCTTTCCAGACATCCCTGATCATTTCCTTTATCTGGGTAGCATATAGCTCCAAGGACTAAGCTTGCAGATTAGACCTGGGTTCATGTGTGTAACCAGCCTGTAGCCATGCTGAGAGTTTGCCTGGTTTTGGTTTTCCTCACTATTCATTCAGTCCTAGGCATGTCATTTGTAGCTGGTCGCAAGTGGTGAACCGAATAGCTTGGACCTTTCTGCCAGGGCTCTGCATGCAAGTACTGTCAAAACTGTTCTCAGTGATGAGTCAGTTCCTTTTTTTCTCCCTTTTCCCCCCCCTCTTTTAATGACAAGTATGCAGCTAGTGTACCCATTAGAGTGTGTGGAGGGATGACACAGAAATGAGGATACACATGTGTATGTATCAGATGCTGAAGAGCAGCGTTCTTGCTATAAATATAGCTCAGCTGTGTTCCTTCTTACATTTCATTTTTATAATCTGTTCCAGAAGATTTGGACAAAAATACTGTAGTGTAAGAAAGCATTAGTTTCTGGGTTCTTCAAATAATAATTCTCAGTACAGAAACTAGTAAATAAACCTTTAAAGATGGGCAAGATGACATCTTCCCTAGTTCTAGGAATTCAACTTGGACTCTAGATTTATGAAAGGTAAAATAAAGGACAAGCAGAAGCAGGCTTGTATGTTTTGGTGGATTTTGTTGAGTTTGTAGCTAAAATGTATGAATCGTCCTTCTTTGTTTGTTTTATTGGTATGATTATATATGATCTATCTTTACATGTATACTTTTTAGACCTGGTGGGCCCACTGTGATTAAATGTTTGCTTTGAATACATGTCCAGCATGTTAACTTTTCACAGCGGAAAGTTGTTAAATTCATTTTTATACAAGAGAGGCAAAAAAAAAAGGGGTGAAAGAGGAAAAAAAAAAAAGGAGATTGTTAAATGTATGGAAACCCTTATTGGCTGAATTATATAACTGAATTCATTCAACATGCTCAGTGTATCTTGTTCTCCTTTCAGTATTGCCACTCTGTTCATCACCCCTTTTAGTGCTTTAGGCATATGGCATGCAGTACATCCAGGGAAGTGTCAACAATATGGCATATGTTATACATACTGATCTTGATACACCGTAGAAAATAATGGGCCTAACTTTAAAAGGCACGGTGCTAAGAATAGAGCATGCTGCAACATGCAGACAGTGAATCCGCCATGAATGTCATGTTTGAAGACAAAAAGAGCTGTATTTTTCATTACTTTTGTGGCTTGCTTTGTATTTTGACTTTACTGCAAATGAAAAATATTCCAGTCGGGTGAGTCCAGGCTGGATCTTCACCCACCCAACGCTGGTACTGTGGACTCTGCAGAGACTTGGGGGTCAGCTTGCAGAGAGATAGTGGCAGGATTGGTGCATGTTTGTGCAGGTGAGAGGGAGCTGTGGGACTTGCCAACCTGGTACCCCTGTGCCTAGAGCTACCCCGTGTAAGCTGAAGTGGGGATGGGCTGGGATGTGTGTTCCTGACACCTGTCCAACAGGGAGGACAGGGATGGAGGATGTCCCGACGCGTTTCCTGGAGTCATTAGAGGGTTGCATTAGCTTGCCACTTAGCTCTGTCTCCGTGCTGTAAATGAGCCTGCACAAGCAGATTGCTACGCTTACATTAAAACCACAGTGGTGGAAATGAGTCTTTCCAAAGACTCTTCCAAAGATCTGCCCGTTAGGATCTGACTGTGAGATCAGGGCTCTCATCTGGACTCAAAGCAGTAAAATGAAGATGAAACACTCTGGTTCTCATTTCTGGGTCCTGGGCTTACTCAGCTCCCTGTTTCACAGTGACTCTTTCGTCCCAGAAACACTCATTTTTAATTAGAAAAAATGTGAAGAGATGCCTTTGAAACACTTGACTTGAAAATTGTTTCAGGGAGTTTCACCTTTAAGATAAACGATTCACACCATTGCATAGGGATAGGTATATATGTGTATGTCTGTGTTGCTGCTTATTGTGCTGCGCTGGCCTGGCTTGGAAGCTATAACATCTGAAGTGCAGAGAAGCAGTGACTGGAGAAAGAAGTATCCTCTTTCCAACAAAGAGCAACTATTTGTCTGTTATCTCTGGCCATTGTGACTATTCTCGATATTCACAGAACCGTGCAGATTGCCACGTGGGTAAAATAGAACAACAAAATATTTAGTTTTAATCTTTGTTGAATGCTGAACGTTTTGTGCATGTTTATGAGGGTTAAACATTAATAGCAGATGTTGTTAATGAATAGAAGGCTTGAGCCAGCTTCTGAGACCTTTCAGTTAGCACATGAATTTTCTGGTTGATGACAATACTTGTAACACGCCTAATTATGAAGTAGTGTTCTAATCAAGCCTTGAATAACTGCAGAATTTCCCCTCCTCTTTTGCGGTTGTTTCAGTGGCACACACACAGATCGCTTCAGTGCCTGTGCTTATTCTTAGTGATTTTTCTTTTCTTAGAACATTCATTGAGGTTTTTCCCCCCAAGAAGCACATTTATTGATGCTGAATGTCAGCACAGGAACGTGCAGGGCCCCTCCGCCCCAGCCCCACCAGCAAGCTGAACTGGTGCCAACCTCTGAAGTTGTTGTCCCAGTTTGTCACACTTCCAGGTGAACTACGTGAAAGTGATTATAGGTAATAAATATCTTTTTTTTTTTAACTTATTGCAGAGGCAGTTTTTCCCCTGTTAATGAGGGTAATTTGACTTGGTTGAAGGATTGCAGTTCTTAAGAATTAATGCAGCAATCCAATTCAAAGATTTAAAGAGATCTAAGATTTTTCACAGGTCGTGTGCTAGTGAATGTGCTCCTATCACATAGCAGCTAATGGACTTGAACAACAGTCTGTCATTTACTGTTACCTCAGTGTATAGCAGCTTTGCCCTTGATAGCAAGTATACTTTCCCAGCAGTGCAGGTTATTTAGTAGTGCGATATATTTGTAACACTTTTAAGAGACAGTATCCTATTTCTAACAGCTCTAATTGCTGGATAAAGGGAGGTTACCTTTCTGACTTGCTTAATTACATGCTTGGATACTAATCTGTGCAAGCCTAAAGTATTTTATACTTTTAATAGCCAACTATTCTTTTGGGTTTTTTATTTATCTCTGTGTATACACATATAAAACATAATTTCTGTGTTGCATTTCTCCTGTATCAATGCTCAAAAGTTAAATCTATAAATATGGAAGTCTCCGTAAGGTCTTGTTATTTGTAGGAATGCATTATTACCTTTTAACAGTGTTTTGTAGTGACTTATTTGTAAATGCCATTGGAAATGCTCTAATTTCTTGATCCTATTATGTTCCTGGATATGAAAAATCCTATTTTAAGGTAATTAGGAGGATTCTCTTCTGTTTAAACGTGTGTTCTCTAGACAGTGTCACTCTATACTCTGCACACAAGAACCTTTGTTCCTTAATTAGAAAAAGGACTAGAGCTCATTAATTGTGGGTACAAAGTGATGTCTGCTCAAATGGAGAAGCAATAACACAGTTTAAATAATGATTGATCCTACATTTTCAGTCTTAAACTATTTGGTACTGATAGCAATAAATAAGCAACATATGATGCAGGTTTCAAAGCAGTGTGCTAAGATTTTTATTGAAAGATCTCTTTTTGCAAGGATAAACCTCTGTCGGGCACAATAAATAAAGGATGGATAGTACATACACAGCATCTGTAATTTAGGAAAGTCAGCATTTGTCAACAGTCATACCACAGTGATAGCTGAGCTACTGGAGTTAACTCCACCCCATACTTTAGAAAATGAAATAATTGTGGTAGCTGTGCACTCAAAAGCAGTTTGGATCTTGGCCTTGCAGAGCTATTAGTGTGATGAAAAGAATATTTTAATTACTGCTCACAAACAGGATGAGTTACTAATGTTTTGGTGTTTTTCAGGGTTTAAGTTTGGAGGGTGGGGGAAAGCATACTTTGTCCTCTCAATTTTGCCATCTCCCTGGGAGAAAGACACAGCTTAGGGAGGTTTGGAAATGACATGATGGCCACAGAGCAGAGATGGTCTGAGAAGTGCGCTGCAAGTTGCCCAAAGACAGGATGAGCTCTCAATGAGTGTGTTGGCACTGAGCTTGGTGATCCCACTGTCAGGGTGGGATGCCAGGATGATGTTGTGTGGGTTTGGAGTTTTGGTCTTTGATCATCCAAAAATTAGGTCTGGGGAGGGCATGTCATTGAGATGTGCATCGCTCGAGGGCTCCCAGCCTGCATCTCCATCTTATCCACAGTCTAGCAATGTCTGCTCCTCTCCTTGCCCCATCTTGCCTCAAAGACTTGAAAAAAATCAGTTTGATGTTTTTGCAACCCTAATAGAAACCTGCATTAACAAGGCAAATGTTTCCTGCATGAAGGATAGGAAAGTTGGAAGATGGAGTCATTAGGCTTGTTTTTCCTGCTAATAGTTTTACAAATCAAAAGGGTGAATGCCAGAATGGGTATCCATTTCACTCAAAGCATATCAGCACTGAAAGAACCCCAGAAATGGGGGGGGGTTCTTGGTATCCTTCTCGTCTCTATTCCTCTTGGTAGGAAAGAAAAATAGTTTTTAAAAGATAAAAAACCTGTTCTTCAATTGACTATGCAAAAATCTTATTGCAGTATTTATTCCAAACCTGCACACATAATGTTCAGTCAAGGAGAAAACAGCAAAAAACAGTTGTTGATGGACTTAGCAGAGAACTGGATTAAATAAGCATTAGTCTACTGAAGCTGATTACAGGAATATGAAAATGCAGTATCTTAATGGTACATATTTTCATGTGGCAGCTCAGTTGCCTTTCATTTTGCAGCTAATATGTCTATTCTTATGAGTCATTTACTTCTTTAATTACCTTTTGCAGGCAAGGCACCATGGTATATTAATGTGAATGATTTTTACTGCCAGTTTATCATACAATGCCCCAGAAGTTGAAAGGCGTAATTGACTTGGAAGAGCAGCTCATGAAGGAAACAATATTTAGTTGACAGTTTTCCTTGTACTCTCTGTTGACGTTTATGAGTTTACACTGTGCTAAAGGAGTAATAAACACAATTTTCTTTCAATAACAGGAAAAGAGTTGCTTTTAAAATACATTTGTGGAAAACAAATTCGTTCATTTCTTGAATAATAGAAAATAATGTATTTCCAGTGATGAGCTGTATAGAAGATTGTCGATTGAATTAAACATCGGAAGGTGCATTTATAACCTGCCTTAGAGCGTTAAGAGATATTAGAGTAGATATGAATCGAATCAATGTAATGAATATTTAAATTATACACAGATTTGGATAAATCACATTCAGATCTGCCTGTTAGATTATTTGGTGGCCTCCTCTTGCTGTGAAGAGCAGAAAGTTTGAAGTGGGAATTTGAGGGATGGAAGCTCTGTGTCTGGAGATGGCAGAACACTCGCCAGGAAGCTCTCGCTAAGCCCTGATTGGGGGATTATTGCCAAAACTTTCTATAACTTTCCTGAAGCCACAGGCTTGAGGAAGGTTTAAAATCGGCTTTGCAATCCGTCAAAGTCCATTTCCTTCTGGAATGCTACTTTTATTGAAATGACCTTGTCAAATGGCAAATTCTTTTTTCTCCAGCATCCCTGGGCCCGTGCGCAGGTATGATTAATCACCCCATCCCACTCTAATTAATTTCCAGGCACCCATGGCCAGGGCGGCAGCGGGAAGCTGCCTGGCGAGGCAAAATGCTTCCCTGCTCGGCTTGCAGAGAGTTAAACTTCTCACAGTTTTCCCCGATTGTTTGCAGTTCAGCCCTCTGCAACATAATGAAAGTTTTCTAGCCATCTGTTGTTAAGCTGGCGGTGAGCAAGGCCAGTATATCCAAACAAAGTGCTGGCCTGCTGTAAACTGAACCTGTCAGCTGAGCATAGCTGGGCTGACCCCGCCGGGGCGCGGGGCAGCCATGGTACCAGGCACTGGCTGCCTGCTCTGCTGCCAGGGGAACTACTTGGGGGGGACCGTGTTTACTTTTTCCACTTAGCGTTCCTCCCACAGGCTTGAACTAGTTTATACTAAATCTTTAAATTGACACTAGTTGGGTTTTTTTCTCTCTCCTTTTTTTTTTTTTTTTAATTCTGGACTTTTTCTGTTGTTATTCCTCTTTTGGAGAGTACTGGGAAAAAAAAAACCCACAGTTGCTGGAATTGGAGCTTTTTGGAGGTGATGTGAGAGGACACAGGACAACAACTCACTGCATGCGTGTGTATCAGTGAGATTGTCTCTCTCACCAGAGAGAGGCATGTTCCCAAGTATCCCAGCTTGCTTTCTAGCTCCTATTGTTCTTTTTGTTCTGTATTATTTAAGATCAGTTACTCATTTGCTTCTGAGGATTGGGAATAACAGGCGAGATAGAGCTCAGCAACCAGCGTCTATTGTCTTCTTGAGAACCACAGTTGCATCCAGAAATGGTTGGAGCAGCTTTCCTCCTGCTTCTGTTTGCTTCTGCCCAGGAGGACAGTAGTTTCAGCATAAGGTACTAGAGAATTTACAACTTTCTGAGCAGAACTGCAAAGATCAGACTAGAAATGCCCTTTGCTTGCAGGGCTGTGAGGTTGAGGATTGTTTTCCTTTCTCGTTGGTACTAAATACACATTGGTTTGGCCTCCCCTCCTCAGCATATGTGCATTTGTGTTTTTTCCAGTCTGGTACCTTCCCTTTTTCCCTCCTACATAAATGCTGGTTTGTTTATTCCTATTTGAATGGGAGGCAATACATGTCATTTCTCTGCTAATATTCACCCAGTGCAAGTGATTTTAACTGTTTTTTTTTTAAGACTGGCAACAAAACTGGAAGCACTGGTGCCAGGAAAGTGAGTATTAGGCATTACCTGTTTTCAGTGTTTGTTTTTTGGACTAGACCTACAGTAAATACCTTTATGCTACCACTACTGCCAAAATCACTCTTTCTTCTTTGTTTTCTACACTTGTGCTGTACCCGCTCGCTGGTCTTTGGCTGGTTTCAAGTGTGTTTTACTTACCTCATGATTCTTGGAAAGCAAGCCTGATTCTCAGTGACCCCAAATGCTTTAGTTCTCAGTCAGGAGGAGTTTTGCCTGAGGAAGAACTGCTGAATTTGGGCCATGCGTGAAACCAACCCGTGCCTTTGGAAAAGCACATCACAGCCAGTCTGTATCTTCACAATGTGCAGCAAATGTACTGGAAGCTCTGGAAAGGTAGTAAATGTTACAAGTCATGCTTTGCCTTTCTAGAATACCCTACCAAGGGCTTGTGCTGGTCCCCACTGAGCAGATGGGAGTGCCCAGGTGAGGAGATGCAGTGTTTCAGGTTATGTCCCCTTCTAGGTGTTTTTGGGACAAAAAGAGCACAACAGTGGCGAAAACCACTGAATTTTAAATTAAAATTACTGAACTTTACAAGGAAACCCCATCCAGCTCTAATCTGTTTGTAAGGTGACTGACACATAAAGTGCTTTTTGTTTTAAGGTAGAGGGGAAGGCATTCAGGATAGAGTTTCTGGTATAAATGTCAGGTGCGACGTAGTGCACGCTCACTCAAAAAGTCAAGCAGATAACCTTGGCATTTGGGGACATTGCCTTGTATAAAATGAAATTGTATTTTGTTTTTAAAAAGGAGGACTACATTAAGAGGTCACCTATTAGCCGTGTTTTTGCTAGCTGTCTGAAACTCAGCTCTACTGTCTATTAAACTCAAACCACTATGTAAACATTCCTGTGTTGTTCCTGGTCTCTACAATGGCCAAGGGGATCAGGTTTCACCTGCCTGCACATCTTCAAGCAATTAAAGCAATTAGCTTGAAGCCATTTCACATTCAAGGTCTACTGTGACATTCAGGTCCAGAAGAAGTCTAAGGGAAAAGAAAAAAGACTATATAAGGGCCAATGTGCAGTACGTGCACACAAATAACCTGCGAGGGGCTTTTTGGACTTACAATGACTTCTAAACATGGTTGAGAGGCTTTGCTGTGGGCATGCAAAGTTGCTGCTATGAAAGGGAAACGATAAAGGAAAAGCACCTAATGATCCTTTAAATAATAGCCAAGTTTTGCCTGTTTTGCAAAGGCGGGGAGGGAGGAGAAATGAGAAGGGAGGAGAGAGGAACAGCAACGTGATTTGGAACGGTATTTGTGTGAAATAATACAGTGTTGGTCTTATTTACTGGCATTTCTCCTGGCCTGGAGATCGTATTTTTCTTCTCGTTTAGGTGGGGATTTGTATTTGGTGTTTACATTGTAAAGCTGCACTCGTTCTGGCTAATGTATCCGTTACAATGACATTCAGCCCCGAGTTTAGTGATTCCAGCAGTAAGTCTTGAAAGCTGCTATTTTTTAAAAGGTTGGAGCAGATTAGTGGTGACCTTAAAAGATTAAACTAGTACAGTTTAAAGATAAATAATCAGCCTTTAGCACATTAGATAACTACATAAGCATGACAGAAGGTGACTTTCTTACAACAGTTTCAGAATCTAGGAAGCATTTTTACATCTGTAACTTGACTAAGGCAGGGAATGGTGTTTTGCAGAAAGCAAGGCATAAACTGATTGCACCACTTCAAATTGGTTAATACAGTTTTAAATCCACAGTTTTTCTGTTGGTTTTATTATGCAGAAGAGGCTAATTTTAAAAGCTATGCCTGCTGCAAAAGAAGATCTTGCTTTGCTGTCCCGGAGGGTGTTCTTAATCAGAAATAACCGCAGGCTAAATTATAATGTGGAATCCTGCTGCCCTTTAACCTAACACTGCTGCTCGTTCGGTGTTTGTTAACAAACAGCTCTAAGTACAAAATTGTTTGAGAATTACTTTTTCATTATATTTGCTGACTTCAATTAGAATAAGAAGCTTATTTGGGGAAGAAAAATTAAAAATGTATGGGTTTTTGTAGCGAAAGTTTCAGCAATTGTTTCCCGGCAAGTACTGTCTTCGGTATGTGTCTGCAGGCTCTGCGGCACACGTAATTCAATTTAAATAAAATTATCTTCTGAACTAATATTTCTGCACCAGTGGGAGAGGCAGAGCTGAAGAGTATCCCCAGACTCAGCCCTCTGAAAGATGCACAGGCTAAAATGGTGGCAGGGGCTGAGGCCAAGTCCCCTCGTGCGCTTTGGAGGCGGATGCGATTCCCCTGTTTGCTAATGAAGAGGCACAGATCCTCCATCCCTGTGATGGCTTGGAGGGCTGGGCTAGACGAAGTGGCACAGTATCCTATTTTTATTTCACTTTGAATAACACGTAATCGAAGTGTACACTCAGTACCTTAATTGGTGAGTTGAAGGTAAGAACTGCTGAGTTAGTAGAAGCCTGCACAAGCCCTCCTCTTTTTTTCCCCTCAAGTTTACCCGCCGGAGCGGAAATGCTGTGGTACTCAGAAAGGAGGTGATGCCTCTGTAAAGCAGATCTTTCCAATTTTTTTTTCCCTAGCTTAGTCTTCTGTTTCTATGATCTGCCTTTTGAACTGTTTTTGTGGCTGATCAGTTCCACCTAATATGTCTCTTGATTTCTGCTATTGTAATACTCAGACGACATGCTGTTCTCTTCATTTTTATAAGCTTTAGATGCTCCTGCCTGTCATACTCTGGCGGTTTATCTTCAGCGTCTGGATTTGCTTTCAGACTTGCATGTCTATCAAGCTGCTGTTGCTTTGAATGTGAGATCAAAAGAAGATGAATTCCAGTAAAAAATTTCCTTGTATGAAGAAAAGATTGGGGGCCTATGTAAACATCCCAGTGACAGCTCCCAATGAGTTATTTTAGCAGAGCATTAGCACCCAGAATGACAGACAGTCCAAGACTACATGCTAAATAACAAATCAGTCCCTTCAGCGGCAGCAGCACGTTGCCACAACAGCAATACATTTTCTAAAGGAATCCTGTTCCTCTTTTTTATTGAATATGGCTGTTCGACTGCTCGTTTCTTCACGAGCTGCCTCCGAGTGCCAGCCCCAGTTTACTTTTTCTTGACAATATCTGTGTCATGTCACCAATATGACAGAAGACAGGGCTTTGATAATTGGGTGGGGAGACAGTTAGTTAGTCATCTCCAGTTAAATAGGTAGTTTGTTTTAGGGAGGGGAAGGAGACGACGAAGAAGGGAAAGCATCTGCCTGAATGCTAAACGCATGCTTTTGGAGATGCTGGATGCGAGTGCTGCGCTCGAGACAAGTTGCACTTTTTGGGTGGTTGTTTATATTTCAGTTCACGCAGTTAGAGAAAATAGCTCTGAAGCCCAGCCAGCCTCACAAGCCTGTTTTAAGAGCACGTTACAGCACTGTAGAGGGTAGGAGAGTCAAGCTTGGCTGAACTTATGTGCAGCTATGAATTTGCCGAGATGCAGAAGCGAGGTGTGCTCTTCGGTCTTGTTGGGGACATAATTAGTTCTGCATGTTCCTGCTTACGGATGGGGGGTGGAGGGGGGAGAATTTAATAACGTAGATTTGGTAGATTTTTGTGCGCCTGGCGTAGGGCTAAACCCAACTTTAGGATTACCTGCAAGCTCCAGCCGATCTCGCCACTTGGCAAGCGAAGAATTAGGGAAGGAATGCTTTGCGGTTTCTTTGTCATTTAGCAAAAGCAGAGGTTGCTACTGTGGAGGCAGAGCCCCGGTGGCTGCCGGCGAAGGGCAGTGCTCCAGCGCCGTCTCCCTCCAGCCTGCGCTCCGGCTGCACAGCACTTCCTGTTTATTCAAACATCTTTTTACCATTCTTCAGCCCCCGCTTCACAGAAACAGCCAGAAACACATCTCCAGCGCGAAGACGGAAATCTAAAGGCAGAGACAGTAAGAGCTCACTCTGTTAAACTCTTCATTTTCCCGGCGAGCGCTCTGAGAAAAGGAGTATGCAGGCAGGGCTGAACTTTTAACTTGCTGCCTTGCACAGGCAGTTGGGCAGCGCAGGAGAGGGGAGTTGCTTGGGTTGAGAGCAAAAGAAGCAGGTTCAGGTCGTTTACTGTGGTGTTGACAGCAAGGGTGGGGTTTTTTTGTCATGGCTTTGGAGAAGTGTGGCGAGGACTAAGTCCTCTTTTGGGATGCCCATCACCTTGTGACGTCCCTCTGGAGCAGGAGTAGCTGTATGCCACCATCCCTGCCACTCACTGGGTGCTGTGGTTTCTCCTTTGCTCATGCACAAGTAGCAAAAAAACCCAACCAACAAACCCCCTGAAAAAAGGCAACGTGGCTGCTGTTGTGGGCAGCAAAAGAGAGAGGTGTGAGCCCACGGAGTCGCTTTTTGTTTGCTGCAATTTGTTTGCATCGTGGCTCTGGCACCGCTTGCGAGCCAGCCTTGCTAATATTTGTACCAATTTCATGCTAATAAAAATCAGGCTGCTGAGACAAGCATGGCTATTATCTCATTCATATTACTATTGTTTAGACCTGTGGTACTACAAAAGGAAAGGGAAAGCGTGCTCATGCCGGGTAATGGTTGTTAACTTCTCACGGGAGGGATTTTCTCTGCAGTTTTTCAGTATTAATGATTGGTGTATGAATGGTCTTCAGGGGTTGTTGGAAGATAGAGTGGATCCTCTGGGTAATCCATGTTGCCACACATAGGCTGGGTTTTTCCCTCTCTCTTCAAGTGGCTTCAACTACTTGCTGTTTCTCAGTTGATTCTTCCCCCTCCGAAGTCCATTGAAATAGCAGGTAACTTTTTTTTGGTCAGCATTCCTGGTGTTTGTATAATGTGAGACATAAGAGAAAATGGAAAATATGCTGCCTGCCCCATGGAGAAAACCCATCCTCCTCGAGGCTTTTCCTGCCTCTCTGAGATCCAACTGCTCTTTAAAATTTTAGACTGTAAACCCCCATCTTCCTAGAAAAGGGAAGAGAGAGAGAGAAATCAAGCTGTGTGTTGAGCCAAACCACAAGTACAACAAACATATTTTCAAAATACATTGCTAGTCTGGCTTTTTAATGTTCAGAAGTTGTTGTACTTTGCAGAAAAAAAATGGTGTTTGCAACTGCCTTAAGGACAATTTGTTTAACAGTAGGAGTAATTGCATGGGGAAAATGGAAAGAGTGACTGAAGTTATTTACTCAGATGTTAGTGTAGGTGTGGGGCAGAAAACTCACTGTGGGAACAGTGGGCTGCTTTTCTTGGTATCTTAGTCTATTTGATGACCATCAAATTTCCCAGCTCACTGGTTTTGTTTTTTCTGGATGGCATGTTTGATTATTTATCAGAAGGGAAAGGGAGTAGCTGAAGCAAATAAACATGTGACCGAGCTGTGTTTTGTTTTCCACTCAGAAGGCCGTGCCCTTTAACAGATATACAGAAAATAAAAAAGGTATTGTTTTATGATAAAAGGAAATTATGTGTATCATTTTCTTTAGCGAAGCCATTAACCCCTTGTGTTCGGTTGGCTCTGCCTTCTGGCAGATTGTTGGCTTTGCAGCTGGGAATTAAAGGCACTTAAAAGCCCCTCTTGTGTGGAACATTTCCATGGATTACTGCTTCACCCCTTTGGATTTGCTGGATTTATTAGGTAGTCCTTTCTGCCTCAGCACATCCCTGGTCCTTCTCATCAGCAATACTTGGGGTAGGAGTGACTAAACAAGAGGCACTTTTGGATTTGTAGAAGGGTGCTGACTTCTGAAGAAAACCCTGGAGAGTGCTACTGGGATGTTTCTGCTGCTGATCCTGCTGCCTGTGCAGCACAAGGGCTTGCAGCTGTATTTGGTCTGTTACAGGCAGTGTCAATTTCTGTGATTCTTTTTTAAATGCCAGGTGTCCAGCATGTAATGTGTAGTATTTCCTTTGTAATACCAGCTTAGGACAATGCTCATTATCTTTGCTGAAGAGAGGGAAAAAAAAAACCCAACAACCAAACCAAAAAAAACCCCTATAAACTAAATCACTGTCAGGAAGTAAAATACAGGTTTGCCTCATCTCTGGGAAGCATGTTGCATGCTTTAGCTGCTTTTATGGGATTAAAAGAAACAAGTTAAGACTGTCATGCACATGAAAGGAAACCGAGATGTGGTTTGTTTCACATTGTGCAGGTAGGTATACATTTAATAGACTGACTTGCTATCAAAATCTCTCTTTGTCTCCCCGAATCACATGTCAGTTCCAGCGCGTTGATGAGCTTCATGGTCTGTAATAGTGCCTGACTGCAGCTGCCCTGCAGGTGCTCTGTTGGCAGGAGGGTCCTCTACCTCCTTAGGGACATAGGATTGCTCTGGAGAATGGCTTCAGATCACAGAAAGGAAAGTTTCTCTGACATCTTGAAGTTGGGTTCAAGTATGTGCATCGCTGGTGGGTCCAGGGAGGAGGAGGTGGATGCTTTACCCACTGGCTCCAGAAGCTTGGTGCTCACTGGGGAGCCCAAATGGGTGGCAAGAGCTGAAGCTGTGGGTGAAAAAAATGGCAGTCAGAATACCAGGGAGAGGAAGGGCTGGTGAAATAAGGACCTGAAACTTAAATGAGATGTGAAGAAAGAAGAAAGAGGAAATGAGTGGCTTGGAGCCAGGTGGCATGGACAGGGGCTGGTCTGGGGGATGTGGCCAGCCACCCTGTGCCTAATGGCTCCTTTTGAGGGTCAAGGAGACTCAGGATGGATTGGGGAATAGGATTGGGGGTCAGTGGTGTAGGATGGAGGTACCTGAGAAGGCAGACAGGTAGGATCGATTGCATCCTATCAGACACAGGGTCTCTCCAGCCCTGGCTGTAGTTCTTGGGCAGAAACCTTTGAAGGACAGTTAGAGGACCTGTTCATGGGGAAAAGTTTCCTCCTAGCCTTCAGCAGTTAATGGTTGGCTCATGCCCTGAAGCATAAATGTTTGTACCGATTCACATTTTTATCTTTCAGAAGGTAGCTGTGAATGCTCTCATTACTATCTGTGCAAGTGTCTAATCCTTTCTTGGCTTCCTCCCCATGCTCTTGGCACTGGTGATAGCTTGTGACAGTAAGTTCCAGGGAGTAATTGTGAGTTGTGTATTAAGAAAGAAGAAAAAAAAATCTCCTTTTATCTGCTGTAATATGTTTTTGATAGTTGTTGCTTCCTGACTTCATTCAGTGTCCCCTTTCTCTTGCGTTATGAGCAATGGCAAGTAGAGCCAGATGTACCTTCTCAGGCCGAGTCACAATTTGTATACTTTTATCATCTCCCCTCTTACTCATCTGTTGCTAAACTAAACACTCCCACCCTTATCAATCTTTCCTCCTATCTGCTGAGGTCTCTAATCATTTTTGTCGCCTCCATCTGAACCTTGCCTCTTTTTGCTTTACCAGAATCTTCTTAAATTAAAGTTTTTTAGAAGCTGTTCTAAATTAGTTGGTGCCATAGGTTCAAAATGCAAGGTTGGGATTTGCAGCATTTAGTTGCCTATGTTTTGGGGTGTCCCAACATTTTGCTTCCTTCATTCAGCGAGCATCCGATGGTGCATGGTGAGATGTCCACAGTCAGAAGCTTTATTTCCTGGGCCTCTGAGTAGAAGTTTGTCATACAGTGTTTTGGAAAACAAGCTTAAAATATGTTCCCAGTTTTGTTGACCGCACAAGGAAGCTCGCAAGCAGCTGTATGCAATATACTATTTATGTTGTAGCAACAAAAAGGCACTCTTCCTTCTCCCCCCACTATCTCCCCACCTTATCCTTCTTCTCTTCTCTGTTAAAAAATATGAGAACTTCCCGTGCTTTTGACATCCAAGAAAAACGCAGCTCAGCAGTGAATAGTCCTCCAAATATTCAAAGGTCTGGTTCACTTTTGGATAAACACAGTAGTTCAGAATCTGATCTCAAGCCTACAGAAACGAGCTGGAAATCCCATAAGATTTTTTTTCATCACTCAAACACAGTTCAGTTCTGGTTCAGTTTGTGCAGGGAGCCAAGATTTGTATCCTTTCTCGTTTTACCAGGATGTGTTGGCCCATCCCTCCTTTCTTGCTGGTACAGACCGCTACATGCTGTGAATCTCTGACATGCCAAAGTAAAGAGAGCCATTTTTAATGTTTGGGAACTTTTTGCCAGATGCTTTTTAAATGGTTTTGATGAGTCTTGACTGTGACTCTTTAGAAGAGAGGACAGAAGGTGTTTTTACAGTGCCTGAGGATTTCGTTTGTGCCTCAGGAACAGGATTTTTGTAGCCGTTGTCACTGTTGTGACTGGTTCGGTGTTGGCAGATTTCTGGTGTTGGCTGAGTTTGCCCCTTTACCCTGCTGCCTCCTGCCACCAGCCCCCTGCTATCCCACTTGTGTCTCTGAGTACTTGAAGAAAACACCTTGATCACCTTTCCTTCCAGGTTGCTGGAATTCATGAATAAATGATAAGATTAAAACCAGGTGTTTTGTAGGCAAATCCCTGTTGTCCCCCAGTGTGAGGCTGGGTCCTTGCTGCTGCAGAGCTGGGGTAGCAGGCAGGGACCTTGCGAGCCATGGGATAGGCTGTGGGGTGGAAGGGCAGGGGCATCGAGTCTGCTTGTCCTCCTGCCAGCAGAAGTAACCTCAGCACTCACAAGGATGAAGTGTAGCAGCACTGGGACACAGGCACCTCCACCCTGTGGGTTTGGAAGAAAGGATTTCTGTTTCCAGTGCCTTTTTCTGGAGGGAATCTCCTCAACTGGGAGCCAGAATCTTTTCCAGAGGAAAGAAACTAAGCCTGCTGGAAGAAAAATAAAGACTCATCTTTCCTTATGACTGAACTATTCTAGGAGATGCTTCAGCATGAGGCACGTTGCCAGCTCCCTTGCTCCAAGCCTGCCCCTGTCACATCAGGGACAGGATGTGAGCTGGGCTTTGTACATGTGGACCTACAGGTCCCTTCTCTTTTTCCAGCATGGGAATCACCCATTAGTCACTTGGCTAGCTCAGTCTGCTGTGTCTAAGCAAAGGCTTTAGGGCCAGCTGATCGTTTTATTCGAGTAAAGAATTGTTGTTGATGCTGTCCTCTTTGACAAGCTGGCTGGTAGCCCCTTGGATGGAGCCAGCCTTGCTGCAGCTGAGTGAGGCACTGGCAACTGAGAGCATCTCCCCTGGCTCACAACATCCCTCTGCTGCACCCATGGAGTGGAGTTGGGTACAGAGTAGATGGAGGAGGTGTATTTAACCAAACAAGAAAATAGAGGATGAGATGGGGTAATTTGAATCCAAAGCTGGTGAGGAAGCTGGACAGCAGGAGTGCTTCACCAGCTTATATTGGATCCTAGGTGTGTCCCATAACAGAGCTCCATGTCCCTGTAATTATCCCCAGGCTTCCTTGCTGTGATGCTACGAGAAGTGTTGAGGCTCTTGACCTTGGCTCATTCTGACGTGTAACACAGAGTCAGGGTGGTTGGGAACGAGGAGGGAGCACGTAGCAGCTTGTTTCCCAGTTCTGGAGGAAGATGAAAGAGCTGGGTACGAATGTCAGAGGGAATAAGTGCTGCAAAAACATCTGCTTCTCTTTTTTGCATCTTCTACATTTTATTCCTCCTCTTCATTTTGGTTCCTTTCCTATTCTCTCTAGTTGGTTCTTCTCACCTCCCCCTGTTCTGTTCCTCCCAGAGGAACAGCACTACCCACTGCTGTCGCTTTGCACTAGGTTTTATTTTTTTTTCCCTTTTTGCATACTGCTCTGCTCCTCGCCGCTTTCCACACATTGTGAGGCTCCTCAGCCTGTCGGAGGAGAGCTGCAGCAGGGCTCCCCTCCAATGTGTCTGCCTCCTACCACCGCTCCTCTACATCTGCTGCTCCAGGAGAAGAGGGTGTCGCAGGAGAGGAGCTAGAGGAGGCAGGAGTGGGAGAGACATGAAGCAGCTCTGAAGCTTGGGTGCATCCGGGCTTGTGAGCTGCATCTTGCCGCTCTGCTGGGAGCAGCTGTGGAGTGGAGCGGGGTGTGAGGACAGATGGGAGCTGAGAAAGAAGAGAGATTGCTGGCTGAGTCTAAATCCCCCCTCGTCCCACCCAGGAGAAACAAAGGTACTTGCTTTGCGAGACTAAATGGAAGCAAGAAACTCTTCTGAGAGGTGGGCCGTGCTTCTGCTGGGAGAGGTCCCTTATGCTGCTGACCAGGCAGCCCCTCGGTGCCTAAATCCATTGCAAAACTCGGGGGAAAAAAATAGATGGTGGGAAAGCTGCATGCCTGATGCTGCAAAGCCATGCTTCACCTCAAACATGGTGGGGAAAGCTTAGCAGCAGTCTTAGCTGTGTAAAGCTCTGGGGTATCTGTTACTGCTTAGTGGTCCACACAGAAGGTCTCACTTCTGGAATCTGGGACTGGGGTAGCATTATGTTTTCTCCAAGGGTAGATTTTTCCCTTAATATATCTCCTATCTCATCTCTCTCTGCTTGTTGTGTTGTGTTTTGCTTTTTAATGACCATAACTGAAATAACGGACAGATGATGATATTGGCTGGCAAGTAACTTTCCAGATTTACTACTTGGACACTTCACATGGCTGCAGGACCATCTCTGATTTCTGGGAATCATTCTTTCCTCCTTTCTCAAGTTGCTTTCCTGGTGGGCAGCTTTGTCCACCTGGAAAGGCCCAAAATCGTTAGGAATCTGTAAAAACACAGGGGATTTTGTTTTGTGCCCTTCTTGCAACTTGTGTGTGCATGCTTCTCTGTTTCAGAGGCAGCTAATTACTGCACAACTGCCCTGGGAACTGGCAATCAGACAGGACCACAGTTTCTTTTGCATCCTCATGTCTGTGGCTTGTCTCCCCCAGTATACCTAACTTTCCATATGTACTAGTGTTCCCTGGGTAAGTCTTTCCATGCCTGATAAACCTCAGGTGTAGAAATGAACTTTTCCTGGCCTTAGAGTCTGGCCAATTATAGCTGTAGGTCTTCATATTTCATTAATAGCTGATTGATATTAATATCGGTTAGAGCAGATGGGAAGGGAGGAGCTTGAGCTCTTTTTCTTCAGTAAGAAATAGGCTGATGGAAAAACAGTTGGAGAGTCCCTGCCTTGTAACTGGCTGCAGTGGTGGAACAAGTTAGCAAGAGGCTCCATAGGACTGGATCCTGTTACTGTTTTCCTTATGTACTAACACTGTAAGCAAGTATATGGCATTTAAGCAGCATTTCTATTTTTAAAGTTCTACCCTGTTTTTTTCCAGTGTATTTCCCTTCCTCAGCCCCCTTCCTGAATTGGATGTTTCTAGCCACATGAATTCAGAGGCAAGGCTGCAGTTTTACCCTCTGAGCAGAACTTGCCCAAGGAGGATGGATGAGCCACTTGCATGAAAATGTCAAATTATAGCAATAACTGAGGTGATAAGTGCTGAATGTTCTGGGCAGACAAGTCACAGTTCTGTCTTATAATAAAATTGTCTTGGTCATCTCAATTGCATACTTTTTTTTTCCTCCCACTGGTGCTTAACTAGTTGGGAAACATTTAATGGTTACCACTTCTCTAAGCAGAGGGGTTTTCAGTGGGGTTTCCCACTTACTCTGTGGCATCTTTGAATGAAACAGGTTTGATTCATTTCACAGTGAATGTACTGTTAAAATGTTTCCTGGGTTAGGTGTCACCTAGTGTTGGCTCCTAAATATCATCCCATCCCAGTGTCTCTGAAGTACAGCGTTTCAGTTGCTTTTACTGGTTTCTGTTTTATGCCAGAATATCTCCTTATCTCTGGGTGATTTCCTAATGGATAAGAAAATAGCTTGGGAGTGCATTTACTGTGTCTTGCATTTAGGCATAGCACTGAGAAAAATCGAGATGACTTGGTGGGTAGTGAGCCTTTTCCTGATGTTGTCCTTTAAAATCCCTGTTGGTCGTGACCCCAAAGAGTGGTGCTCAGAAGATGTGCTTGCTGGGGAATGCTTTTCTTTCTCTTCCTTCAGTAAATGGGAAGATTTCCTATTTGTATTTTGGTGCAGAGAGGAGGATGATTGCTGATGCTGTGTGATAAGCTACTGGAGGCTAGGATAGTCATCTGGGTTTGGTTGTCCCAAGCAGCTGTGTTCAGGCTTGAAGGCTCTTTGAGGAGCACAGCTATGTGGCAGATAACATGGCTAGTGGTAATCATGGGCCCAGATATCTGAAGTACCCCTGTGGTTTTGGGGGCTCTTGCTGTCTCTGCTTGCTGGTGCCATAAAGGAGCATGCATTTGCCAGAATGCACAAGCTGGTTTACCACAGCCACCAGCAATTGTTCACTTGCAGAAGTGCAAGCATGTGGTGGAGATTTAGGATGTAGCTATGGCAGTGGGGAAGGAATGTGTGAAAAGAGCTTGGAGATGTCAAAGCACCTGCTCGTGAGGAGAGGGCCACGTTAGCAGAGCTGTTGGCTAGCAGTAAACAGTCCTGGCACCCTTGTTTCAGGACTTGGCAGCAGCAGGAGTTGAACCGAGTCCAGCTTTACTCTCTACTGCCTGTTCAGTAAGTTGAGGACAAGGCAGATGATTAAGGAAATGTGGGGAAACTGCTACAGAAGCTTTTGGAAAGATAAGAGACTTTGGTCTCCATGTCTGACAGTCTGGCACTTCTCACTAGCATTGAATTCACATGCAAATCAAAGGCAACATCTACTCCCACAGGAAGCTTTATTAATGTACAGGCCTGCTTGCGAATCTCCGTGCTGATGAAGGTTGTGGGACTGACTTCACTCTCAAATTAATTTCCCTGTCTATCCTTGCTGGAGCACTGTGCAGCCTCAGCAGGGCTCCTATGCCAGCATCCAGTGATGTGCTCCACGTGGGAGCAGCTCCTGCATGAAACCAGAGAAGGGGTAGAGGTGCAGCACTTGTTACCTTGGATTAAATGGGATGTGATGAGGTCAGGTGTCCACCAGGCTTGAGCCAATATCAGCAAATTCGTTTTGTGAAGGCACCCTGAATGGGCTTGAAATAGTTTGTAAGAGGAAAGAGGGCTGGTGCTTCCCAGACTGAGCTAGCCATCTTCTCATGTGGAGGAGTGTGGATAAGACTTTGAAATGACATGGGTGTGGTGCTTGGTCCAAGGCAGGAGGGAGGAAAAACTGAGCAGGGAAATGTAGAAGGGCAGAGGGACTTGGGATCCTTGGGTTCACCAAGGATGCAGTAGCTATTTGATGCAGATGTTCAGTAAGAACCAGATCTGAGCTATAAACAACCTTCCACATCTTAAACCCAAGCTCATCGGATGCTTAGCTTTTATTGCTGTCAGTTATTTATAAGCAGAAGAGCAGAATCTTGAGAGAGGAGGGATGGGAAATGCCATTTTAAGCTGCAGTCCCCTGAGCTGTCAGCTTGCTGCTGTCTAACCCATGCTTGCCTCTCCATGTTTCTTCCTGTGTTGTTCCTGTCCATCCCAGCTCCTTGTATCCATGATTCTCCTTCCAGCCAACTCATTCGTTACTCCCATTCTTTTTAATCCTTTCCTTCCCCTGGCTGCTCCACCCTCCATGCTGGTCCCTCCCTCTCACCATTGCTGGTCCAACCAGATCTCAGTGCCAGCACAGGTACCAGCAGGACATGGAGCAGGGTGGTGTAGGTGTCACCTTGAGTGGAGAATATCCATAAGGGTGGCTGTGCAGAGATATGGGTGCTGTGCAGGTGGGACTGGAGCAGGGACAGAGCTCTGGCTTAAAGGCTTCATCAGAGCCTTGCCACTGCAAGCCTGGCCCTGAGAGCAGACATCTTCATCGACTTGGGGTCAGCCATGGTAAGGATCTGTGGTGGCAGTGGCCACCCTGCTAAGCTGCCCAGAGCTTGGTGGGCAGCTCGAGTAGAAAGCAGGCATTTCTTGCACGGCTGCTTGTTCTGGGAATCTTCAAAAATTTCTGGCAGCCAATTTTAGTTGTGCAACCTCTCAGCTGCCAGAACGGATAGAATATGATCATATCACATGAAATGCATGCAGGGCCTGCTATAGCAACTGTATTTCAAAGAGACAACACATATGGTGACTGGTTCTTTTTGGAATAATATCTATAAGTTGATGATGTTTTATTCAAAAAGGCTGTAGCTTGAAAGGTTAGGGATGTTCTGATTGTTTAGTGTATGATTAAAGAAAGGCTTCTGTGGTTTTTTTGGCCTATTGAATCTAATTACTGGGAACTAAAATGATCATTTGATTGCACATTTACCTGGAATTATTCTTCTGCAGAGCCAGTCTTAATAATATATAATAATATGTTGCGCTTGTGCTGTATAGAGCTTCTTGTCTGAGCAACTCAAGAGTGCTTTACAAGTATTCATTAATTAAATAAGCCATACAACACCCCTGTTAAGTAGGTGAGTATTTGTTGCCCGTCCCCTTAAGCCTTGTAGGCTTTATTTCTGTTGCCTTTGCCCACCCTTGAAGATGCTTTAACAGCTAAATAAGCTCATTCGATAAAAATAACATTTTTTTTTAATCATACTTGGCACTTTCTGCACAAAGGTTTCCTTTGTTGCATTGTATTAATTGGTAAGCTGTGGGGTCTTCTGGTTCTTGGTGCTGATCTGATGGTAGGGGTGGTTCAATGTTTGTGGGAGCACAGACACATGCCCACCCTGGTGTGTTCCTGTGTCCAGCAGCTCCTTGCACCCCTCATGGTGACATTGACTGTTTTAGGGATGCTATGGGAGTGCTGAGCTCCAACCAGCTTGAAATACAAAATCTGATTTTTACCTCCATTGCACCAAGCTGTGTTGGAAATCATATCCTCCCTTCAAGAGTTCTTCTGATCCAGTGGAGGCTTGTTATTCAATTTGAAAGGAGGGCTCATTGCCAGAGCACAGTGTAAGGTCTCTTCTCCCCTCTTGCCCTGGTGTGCTGGCCAGCAGCAGTTGCTCTTCAGCCCTCTAGGCTGCTGAATGTCCCTTCCAAAGTAAAAAGATGAGTCTAGGCTATAAAATAACAAGGTTTTAGTGGGGAGTGGCAGATGTGAGTTTGCAGTCCTTGGTGTCAAACCTTTCCTGGTGCTTCTGTGCTGAGATGAAGCACTTGGTAACTTGGAGAAGCAAGTGAAACCTGAAGCGTGTCTGACTCCTTAATTAAATAGGTATTAATTAAATCACTCAGAGAGCGTACACAGTATGAGTGGGGAAGGTTTTTTCCCTCCTTCCATGTAGGCATCTTGCAAAAGGGACTATTTTTCTTGTTTTACATTAATGAAGTCTTCAGCCTTCCCACTTTTCCACCTACACATGTACTGAACGTCTCCAAGGAGACCAAGAAGACCCGAGTCCAGTGCTGGCAAATCCTCCAGGAGCAGCGGGCTCGAGCCTCCCCTGTGTGCATACCTGGCTTGCAGGAATCAGCCTTGCTGGAGAGCCAGGAGAGAGCCAGCGCAGGGAGTTGCTCCTTGTCCTTTTTTCCACCATGTATCATCTCCTCTTGCTTTCTTTTCCCCATCTGATGGAGAAATCAAGCCTCACAATGTGGCTTGTTACAGTGTACAGGGATATTTTTCTCTTATTTTGCAGGAAATTTTGTAATAAGCTTCACTATACAATTCTCTGTCACGAGCTCTTAAGTGATTTTGGCAGGGTGAGATGCTGTCCTTGCTTTTCATTGCATTCACTCCAGCTCCTCACAGCTTCCTCAGCCTTCAGCACTCAGCATGGCTCCACCTGCCACTGGCTCTTCTCTTCCTCCCACAACAGCCTTCCAGAAACTTCTCTGACTTTCTGTGGTGCTTGGGAGAGCAGTGATATATGGCTGCCCTCTTCTGTAAACCTGACCTGACCCTCTGGAGCAAGGAGGGCTGTATGGGACTAAAAAAAACCCTGTATGTGCTTACCACCAAGATTCCTGCAGTTACTCGAGGTTCTCACCCAGGATCTGAATGTCAGCTGCTGCTGCTGCTGTTTTTCTCCATAGTCAAAATGGGAAATCCAGCAGTGGGACATCACCCCACTGCATGCAAGTTCTGAGTTGTTGTGGTTTTTGGTGGAGGCCACACTGCTTTCCTTGGTGGAGGTGCTTCAGGAGGGGAGCAGTACCCCACGACCAACAGTGCCTTCCATATGTGTAGCTCCTCATGCCTTGTCTACTGTCAACTCAATTTTCAACTCTCTTTCCTCACAGGCTCTCCAGGTGGCACGGCAGCTTCTACTGCAACAGCAGCAGCAGCAGCAACAGCAGCAGCAGCAACAGCAACAAGTTAGTGGATTAAAGTCTCCGAAGAGGAATGACAAACAGCCAGCCCTTCAGGTAAGGGCAGCCTGTGTGCCTCTGCTAGGGGCCAGGGCTTGTAAAAGCTGAATAAATATGTCTTATTGTGAACACTGGGGTGGGACTTTCAGCAGCTTCCTCCTAGTGAAGTCCACAATGTGGCTGTGGCTGACGTAAGTGGCCTGAGGACCAGTGATAGGTGCTGTTGAAAGTCCCTCCCATGGCATATTTACAGATCGTGAGCCTGTACTTCTATTAGCATCTGGTAGGGTTGGATCATGACAAAATGGAATAGCTTTTGTTACTGTGTCAGTGTGCATGGGAGATTTGCATTAACATTTCTGTTTGATTGCTGTTCCATTTGTAGTCTGTGTTCACTCAAACCCTTGATTTGCTGCATCAAGGATATTGGGAAATACTAGGATATTATATTGTTGGTGTGGTTTTTTCCCCTTTTATTGTCTGCTGATTTATGGACATCTTCAGAAATAAAATCTAAATATTATCAGGCTTTGTGCTGTTATGAATTCAGAAAGCTAAAACCAACAGAGTATTCCCAAACAGAAGATGTATGCGCACACATGTGGCTTTGGAGTACATTCTGCTAGTCTTGTGGGATAAATCACAGGAGTTAAAGACAAGAAAGACCTATTAGGTCATGTATCACATTTTCCTTTTTATTTTTATTTTTTCTTGTTAGTCTGGTGTTAGAAATCCCAAGTGGTGGTGGGACCGTTATTATTTTCCGTTGGATGGTTTTCCATAACAAAGCACACGCTCAGGAACTTTCCACTTTAATTCCATCCTCTTGCTCCAAGTAATACTGCTTGTATAAATACTGAGTCAGTCCCTTGCCTTGCCTCATGTTCACGCTCTTCAAACATCTGAGATACTAACATGTATTTGCCAGTTTTGGCAAATTATATGTATCTAGTTCTGTATGTGTTTCCTAAACCAGCACTTGTAGACCCTTGACCACTTTGCTGCTTTGCAGCTGCTTATTGCTTTTCTTATTGCTCTTTGCAATTGCAGCGTGTCACTGTATTTTTGATAATAAGTTACTGAATGCAGCAGTTCAGCAGCAGTCACACAAAGCCCTGTAGCTGGGACATTTATCTTATCTCACTCTTCTATATCTGATGCTTCAGCCTCTGTAGCCCCAAATTCTTTCCGGGCTTTTTTTTTTCCTGCTTGTTGTCATAGCACATTGTCAAACTCATGTCTGTTTTGCTCTTTCTAATTTTTTTTTTTTCAGTTTGATATACTATCACCATGAGTTCCCTGACAGCATTGCTGCTTCTCATGCCTTTTATATGTGCTTCAGATTATTTTCCTCCAAAAATACAGATCCTAGGCTCTTTAAATATGTAGTAGAATATGGAAGGTAAAGTCAACATCCCTAAAGGCCTTGACAGTAAAGGGAGAGGACCCAATCCTGTGGTTCTTACCCAAATAAATCTGATGAGGACTTCAAGGGAATATTAGCCTGAGTGAGGAACAGCTATTAACTGCAACCCTTGGCCCAGCATGGACAACTTGTAGCTTTTGTGTAGTGATTTCATCTTCAAAGCATTTTACAAATACTAATCTCCAAAACATCCCCAGAAGGAAAGTCTGATAAGTAAGTAGCATTATCCCAGTTCTGGAACTGGGAAACTGAGGGAAGCAGGTTAAGTGACTTGCTTAGGATCACAGAGGGAATTGGGTTTAGAGGTGGGATTAAGATTCATGAGTTCCTGGCTCCCACCCCTGCGCTCAGGCTGCTGGACAACACCTCGCACTTTACAGCCGAGCTATTATTCTTTTGGAAAGTATGAAGCATTTTGTCATTGGGCAAATATACATTTTATTGGCAGCGTAGAGCACCATAATCTAAAGTGTTACATTAATGCTTTCAAAAATATTTTATTTGGTAAATCCATAGCTGATCCATATGCCTTTTAATAGACTCTTCCACTGGGGACGTTTTTAATGAGAGATTGTGCTGGCTAGGTCCAGTGTCAGGTACTAAAAGAAGTGCTTTGTTGTGCAGATGTCTTAAGAATAGCTCCAGAGGATGAAATATGACTGTGTTGACCTTTCAGCTGTGAGCTTATTTGTCAGGATTCAAATAAGTTGAAAGGATCAAACCAAACAGTTTCCGTAGTCAGACTGGGAATTGTGTTGCAGGGGTCAACAGTGAAGGCCACATCGCAGATTCCATAACATAGCCAATTGTTGGTACGTATTAAAGTACTGGAGCAGCTCCTGCAGTCAGAGACACAATTAAAATTCTAATTTATTAATGTATACAGAGAGCTGGCCCAGCCTGTCACTCACTGATTTAAATGACTGCCCAGCCTTTTTTTTCCCCTCCTCACTCCTGGTGCATTTGCAGTCTTAAATGTACTGGAAGTCCTCTTGAATGTAACAGACCTCGAGTGCATCCCTGTAATGAAAATCTGTTGCTGAAATGAAAGGAAATGGTGGCACTGGGGATAGAATTTTTGAGTGAAACTGCCCTCACACAAGCACCCTCCACCCCCTGCAGTCGGGTGGCACGGTGCTGATGAGGCAATACCCATGGCTGACAGCATGTAGAATACATGGTGAAGGTGGTGGAAATGCACCCATTTTTCTAGAGTTTGCTTAAATAATGAACCAAGTCATCTTTGCACTTAGTTTATAAATATAGATGTCTCATTCAACAGCCACAGCAATTAGCAGGTATCTTTTTGTTTTTTTCCAACCAACAGACTTCATGTGGAACAAGAATTCCATAGGTATTGCTTATCTCCACGGTGCTTGGCAAGGGCACTGGAGAAAAGCTCCCTAACATGAATGCTGGGAACTGTGCTTGCATGGAACAGGGGCAGAAGGGATGTTGTTCACCAGGGTGCTGGTTCTCCTAATAAGATGCTCCATGGCCCCAGGAGGGGAGGCTGGTGTTGTTCCATGCAGGGCTGGAAGAGCCTCCCTCCAGCTCAGCTCAGCAGGCTTTGGCATGTAAACCTCACTGTCACAAACACACGCAGAAAATTAGTATATGCTGTGTAGCTAATCTGTTACTGCCTCATGGATAATTTCCTATATTTCTTCTTTATTCACTGATCAAATAGCCACAGTACTTAAATATATTGCAGCCTCCTGTTGCCACATTGGGCACCGTGCCTTCAGTAGCGTTTACATGACAATGGGCTCCAGTGATGTCTTTGGGGTCTCTTGACCTTGATAACTCTACCTGAAGATCTTTTAGCAGCTCTGGAGATATTTGGTGTATAAGAACTTGGACACAGGAGTGAAGATGTGCTCTGCTGATAGTTGAAAAAAAAAAAAATTAAGGAAAAAAAATCTCCAAATAACACAATGACTCACATTTTGAGCCTATCTCACACTGCTGTGCTTTATATTTGGCAGTGACCTCCAGTTTCACAGCCTGATGACACAAACAAAAGAAAATTGAAAGTTAAGGAATGGTTTTAGTAACCAGCAGTTCAGAAAGGAATATGAAAAAAAAATACCAGCCCCACAAAAATTACTGGAAGTGAAAAAAAGACTAAAGCATGGTTGATAATATATTTGGCATAGGCAGTGGATTTCCTTGAATCTGTGAAACAAATAATTTAACAGGCCCAGGTATGCTTAGGATTTTGAAAACGTGTGCATTTTTCCTGGCCAAGATAAATATATCTTTGTATTAATAGATATATTGATTAAATTTTGCAGCTTTAATTGCTGATGCTCTTAATGATTATTCATTTTGGTTCTTCAGGCATTTTAGTTGCTGGCAAGAGCGCACAGATTGGAAACAAATCAAGAGACATATTTTTTTTCTCCCAAGAAAGTAAAAGTGCATGTGTGTTTTGGCAATACTAAAAATACAATTTTTTTTTCAAGGCGTAGATGTTGTGTGTTGCACTGAGCTGGAAGTTGGATACTGGACTGAGAGCAGATTTAGGACATTCAAGGCAGTATCTTGCAAAAGCCATCACTTGACTGTTTTTATGTGATGAAAGGAGATTTGTTGTATGATAGTTAACCTGCGTGTGTTTGGAGAGAAGAAATAATGAAATTACTGAGATGGAAACTTTTGTTTTCAGTTGACAAAACAGAAAATAAATCTTGCCTTTAAGTCACGGCCAAGAAAAGAATTTGGGTTTGGTTTCTGTTTTCAGGGTGAGACTGGGGGAGGCTGAGAGGACAGAGCTGTCCTCGCCTTTTGCATAGCGCTGCTTTTTAAAGCAGCCTTTTGGCTGGGCTTTTGTAGAATTTCATTTGCATGCTCTATTATCTTAATATCTCTTTGCAGCATCTTGAGAAATAGAAGAGGGCAAGAGGGAAAAAAAATAATCACTGTAGCTTGATGTTGGGGGCAGTTATTACTGTTTTTTATGAAATCAGAAATCGTTGGCTCAACAATGTAATGAACAGTGAAAGGTGAAGGGAAGGCTATTGAGCACACCAATACTGGGTTACACAGCCTCAGGTTTTACACACAGTGTACCTTTTTTACAGAGTGGTAAATTATGTCTCAGAAATTATGTCTCAGCAGATAATTTGGGAGGGGAAGTAAATTTGCAAGTGTATTTCTATTTGTATGACTTGCCTCGGTGTTTCACTTTCAAACACAGCAGTTGATCTGGATTTAGCCTCAGCCAAGCCAATGGGAATTTTGTCACCAGCTCAAATTAGGTTGAGATTTCTCTTCTTCAAGGTTTAAATAGTGAATCTATGAAATTTTCACTGGAATCCTTCATTTTTAATTTTTTTACTTTGGAAGTAAAGCAAAGATGAGTTTTGCTGGTTTCTACCAAAGGACCCATAGCTCTTTTATTTTTCATCCCAGAGCCCAGTTATAGGTGTTACTCAGTTCTTGGAATATGCCTGTGAAGTGCAAATATCATCCACCCCACAAACAGAACAAAATCTGAGTCAGGTCCTTAAAATTACATGATCAGCTTGAAAATTTTGATACTAAGGCTTTTTTTTCAGTGAAACCTGTGGGCCTTTTTTTGCTGCCCTTTTATATTTTTTCAAAGCCTTTAGTATTCTCTTTTTCCAGCTTCTTAGATTGAGCAGAGAAGTGACAAAAGCTATTGTTGTTCTCAAATGAAGTCTCTGATTGTCCTATAATTAGATGATTCCAAAAAACTGTGGCTTCTAGGAAAATACCAATATATTGGGAGAGCTGGCAGTGTGAGGTGCTGTCAGCAAATATGATTATTATCATTTTATAGCTGTGTAAACCCCAGCAGAGAAATCTTAAGTGACTCACCCAAGGTCAGAGAGCTGCAGACCTTCAGTGGTGTTGAGGTGCCTGGGTCCCGCTGGGGTGTTTGGGATTTTGGCATCTGCAAGTTGTAAAGAAGTCATTCTCAAGGGGCAAAACTGAAGGTAGAAGCCAGAATTCCTCATCTCCAGCCCTGTGTCTTGTTGGAGCACTGTGAGTCTAATTTTCCAGCAGGTTTTCTGCTTTGACGTTCAGCATTTAGAGAATATGCGTTGTGAAGAAACGTGATTTGTGTCCAGGTTGGGAGTGGGGCTGGCTGTGTCCAGCCATGAGTTACCCACCTCAGGGAAGGGAAAAACAAATGAAACCTTCCTGACTGGTCAGAAATGTGTAAATTGCTGACAAAATGACACATGTAATTAAGAGTGCTCCTGCCATTTTACCTTGTGGTTTACACCTACAGTGTTGAAAAAAGAGAGTGACTCCCACCTCGCTAATTACCATTATCACTGAAATGGTAGGGTTTGAGTCATTAGTTCCATGTGCATTTAATTAGAGGAAGGCTGAAATTGGATTTAACTTATTACTTTTTCATGGATCACTTTCTTGTCATCACTTCAAATTGGATTGCAGCCCCAGGTAACTAATTATGAGCGCCACAGGATCAAGAGTGAAAAAAAGGTAATTAGGAATAACACTGTTGGACCCTTGCTGGTAGTCCACTTGTGCTTGGGAAGAAATGAGAGTGGTATTTTGTAGTATTACAGATTAGGGAGTTAAAGGTATGTGCTGCTGCTAGGAATCATGGGAGCCTGCCCCCTCCTATAGGGGTTTATATGATGTACAGCTGGGTTGAAGATGTTAGAGCGACATGGTTCCACAATCAGCTCCTTAATACCCAGATTAAACTTGTAAAAGCAACAGATCGGTTGTAGGTATGAGGCAGCTCAACAACTGGCTAGTCAGGGGTCTCTACATACCTGATTACCCTGATGCTGTCTTGAGTCATGGTATGGCAAAAGGTTTAAATACAGAGAGCTAGAATTGGTAACTAATTAATGAACATATTAATGATCCGAAAAGACAGTTCATGTCCGACAGGGAGATGAATCAATCAGGAGAACAACAGAGAGGTTGATGATGTCTATGTCAGGAATGTAGCTCCCGTTGTCGCTGCCGTGATAAAATCAGGACCTTACTTCTCTTTGTTTGCTGGAGAGGTTTCTTTTTGTTTTGCTCTTTGGGTTGGTTTGTCTCTCCTTTTTTTTTTCCCCCTTGATCTTGCAGGTATGATTGCCAAGTTCTGCTTTCTTCAGAAAATACTTTAAAACAAATTGTTTTATTTCCATGTGCAGAACAGAGTTCAGAACTGCAAGTAATCAATTTTATTGACACAGTCTGGAAAAAAAAAAATGTTGATGAGAGTTCAAGGATGTGAAAAGATTGAAATTTCAAAGTACCTAACACTAAGTGTAGGAAAAATTTCAGAAGTAGTTTCATTAGGCAAAGAAATCTATTGTTGTAGGGATCTGTAAGAGGAAAATCTGCTCTAGGACCTGACAATATCGCAAGGAGGTTGTGGCAGCTGATTTTTGCCTTCAGAAGAGGAAAAGTTTCTTAGTTTCTCAAAGCAGTGAATCACAGTTCAAAGGCTAGCACAATTTCCTTAAGTTGTTTAAAATAGCTTTTAATGCTCTGTTAATGTAGGCAAATATTTGTGACTCAGTGTTGGGTAAGTGATACTTGCTCATTATTTCCTGATGTAAGTGAAGTGTAGGAAATTCTGTGAACACCGTGCAGGAATGCTAAATAGACTTAAGAGTAACCAAATTCAGTTACAGAAATTAAGTCTTTCTCATTTACTTGACACTAGAAAATAAATCTAGAGATTAAAAGGTATTACCTTTAATACAGAAAAAAAAAAAGAGAATCTCCTTTAATGCATCTCAAATTGATTTACAATTTTTATACATAATATTCATCTGTGGTTGAAAAGGGGCAACGTAAGGTCGAGTGATGTAGTGTTTCCATTTTTCCATATGAGGCTTGCTGTGTGTGATAAAAGCAAACTCCTTGATTTTGTCAGTCTGCAGGAATTTCTGATGAAGTGCAGGGGTCACTTTTCTGTCAATCTGAGTAGGCATCATTTTTGAACTACTGTTTTACCCCCTCCCACACCATGGCCCTGAGCTGACACACGCGTGCACGCACACACACTGAGAGTGCTGCAACCTGCAACTTATTAGCGTGTGGTGCTGGAGCCTGTCCAGTGGTTAGAAGATTTCCTGAAGCCTGCAGTAACAGCAGTGGGTGCAAGTGCCATCGAACAGAAGTGACAATGAGGGGCAGTCCGGCCTGCCTGGCCACATGCCCGGGCTGGAAAACCAGCTGAGCTACTCAAACGCAGGAAGATTGACGCGGTGCATCTGGGAAGTGCTCAGAAAGTTGGGTTCTTGAAAAAATTACCTTCTGTGATCGTAAGCCATCATCTGTTTTCCTACAGAGATTGTTTATAACAGGGTTTTCAAGCACTTGTCAAATAACCAGGAGTGAAGGAAACAGGCTAAAAATCTCTTACCGTTCAGATGAGTTCTGGTGTCGTTGGGAAAAACCAAAGTCGTCCTAAGAGAGCTGCAGCTTCCTAAGGCAGAGAGTGGTTGGGAGAAGGAGAAAAGGAAGTTATTAGTCCAAAAGGGAGAAGGCAAGCCGTTGTCAAGCGTGGGGTGGAGGGAGGGGAAGGTGATCTGCTGGGCACAGCCATGTCAGGATGGGAGTCGCGAGGTGAAGTCATACCTAGTAACTGGGGTTTGTGTTGCTTAGCTTTTGTTCCTTCGCCGTGATATCATGGGCCAAATATTATAAACATAGCATGGCTATAGCTTGCTTGTGTAACAAAAGATCAGGAACTTTTATTAAGTTTGTTTTCCTTGTCATATTGTAAAAATTTATTATGTGTACTGTGTATATTAGAAACAGATTTGGGTAATTCTGTCTAAATGAAGTCATCCCAGCTATTTCCAGACTGTCTGTTTTTGGTTGTGAATAATTTTCATACATCAGATGGTTGTCATATTTAGTAGCTCTCTACATTTTAAATAGGACATATCCCATTCTGAACTTGCACGGACTTTAGCTGCCTCTCCTTTTCAAGGCTGTTTTGTTGCAGGAGTGTTTTCAAGTACTGCTTGGGGCAGAGCTGGGTTGGTGCCGGAGGAGTCCCTTGGTGCCCTTCTGCATCAAACTAACAGATTTTTAACAACTGCAGGACTACTTGTGGCTTTCAGCAGCACACGCTGGAGAAGAGCCTGCCAGATACCTATTTCAGCTTGTCCCTTTGTGTTCACACTTTGCAACAAATATGTTAAAAAAAAAGACACTAAAGAAAAAGTACTATGTATTAAAAAACTCCTCCATGAAAGAGATTTCTTAAAGAATATGTGGGTTTTTTTTTCCTTTTACCAAAAGTGTGAAAGAAGTTAGTGTTTAAATGTTTAAATTTAAATCATGTATACATCTAGCAGCTAAGTTACTGTGACTATTTTATTTTAATCCTCAAGGCAAAGTTTCTGTAGTCAGCATGGGGAAAAAGCTCTGGTGTTCCTTGAGCACTGACAGAGGAGTATGCACTGGAGGAATCTGCAGTGATGATCACAGAGCAGAATTTTGCCTTAAAACCATCAACTTTGCCAGAAATGCTTGAGTTACAGCAATTTTTTTGAAAAGAAAGGGGGGGGGTTGGAAGCAAGAGAGAAAGAGAGAAGGCATTTTGATCTAGCTTGCTTGAATGGAGGAGAGCAGCTGTTTGCCTCGTGTTTAAATCTCTAGAGCTAATATTGAAGTTTCAGGGCAACAAGTGCAACATAACAGAATAAGGAGAAACTAAACCCAGGGAAACAATTGGAAATGTTGCTTGGATGTGGCTTTGGAGCTTGACAGTTTTACAGCTGTGTCATCAGGTTGGCAAAATGTTTTGTGGTGTGTGCAAAGGAAAGGCTGTTGCGTTGCTGGAATGTTTCTGTTTTCCTGGTAAGTGTAATCTGCCTTTTATAAATTACTAATCTATTTAAGGTGTAGCATTAATGGTGCATAATCTGAAGTCATTGAAAGCCCAGAAAATTAAAATAGACTGAAAGCAAAAGAAAGAAATGTACTTTGTGTCAGGATGAAGCTCAATGAAGCATGGAGAAGATGGAATAGATTATTAAATAAACTTTGAGAGGAGATGGAAAAAGCACCGAAATCTCTCATTTTGAAAGGAATTAGTTTACTTGATTATATGCAACTGTATCACACTCAGGAAAGTATAAGACAAATGAAAGCAAAACAAAATTTAATTGAGCTATTATTTTGCAGACTTTGGCTCTGTTTCAGACAGCCTAATCAAATTGTTCTTTGCTCAAATAACTGATGTTAAATGCAGTCTACCAACAGATGTTTAAACAGAGACTAATTGGAAAATCTACATCCTGGGTTTAACCTGTCTAGCTGAAAAAGTTTAGAGATTGCATTTTTGAAGTGAGGTGGGAAGATGACAGGAGGAGCTCAGGTAGTGATGAGTGACAGAAAGCAGTGTTAGGAGGCAGCAGTGCCTGTGCCAGAGCTGCTGAGGTCACTGGTGCCATAGCTTGGTACCATTTGCCTCTCACAAAGTTGTCCTCCATTGTGTGACATCGTGGGAGTTGTGTTGCACATCCATATCTCAGGTCATGTGTCAACATGCATTGAGTTCATGGTGGAGCACAGGGATTGAAGGTGTTTAAAGCAGTATCTGGGATTATCAAAGCATTAGTGCTTTCTTGTCAGTTCTGTCACCTTGGCAGTTGTTAAGCAATACAGGTTCAAATAATATGTTGTCTTGTTTTAAATAATTAACCTGTGTGACATATCTCACTGTTGAGCTGTTTACAACACATTTCACCCGTGTGTCTCTTGGATGGGTTGCAGCATGGGGATAAACAGTTTGGGACCAACCCTAGATTTGTTCTGGGTTTAAGTGACAACCATCTGGAGATTGCACTGGAGTTGAGGGATCCCACTGAGATGGATGTAGCTTCCTGCCTTTGATTCTTCTTTCAGATCAGTTTTACACCAAGTCACTCCTGTAGTACCAAGTTGATCAGTTCTGATTTGCCCAGCAGTAGCAATCACACCACTGTGATTTCTTGGTCAGATGTTTGGTTCTGTGTGTTTTGCAGCTCATCAAGACTTTGGGCCAAAGAGTTACTCATGGTTTGTGTCCTGGTGTTTGAGAGGATCAGTTTGTATTGTGCAGGTGCAGTGCACATTTCCACATTGACTTTGTTATCCTAGGGAATGGTGTGTCCTGTATTCAGACTGCTTTTGGAAGAATCTAGGTTTTTAATCTATACAGTCATGAAGTAAAAGGTAAAACTCAGAAACAGTTGTGAAAAATTTCCCATCTTTCATTGTAACATAAAAATAAAAATCAGTAGAATTGCTTTGGCTAACTCGTAATAGTTTGGATAAACTTCCAAACTAAACCTGTTGGGAGATGCCTAGCTCATTGCTTCATAGCCACAGTGCAAAATCAGTCATTTTAATCCTGTTGATTTTGCTTGCAAGAATAGATGCATAAAGAGCTGTTGATGATCAGTCACTGTTGTCACTGGCCACATTGTTAATTGATGAACTTTCCATGTCCATCCCAACATGAGCTCTCTTTAGGCCATGGCAGCAACTTGCTGCCCTAAGCTGGACTGTAACCCATGCCCCCAATTCATGTGAGCTTCTGGTTGCTCTGAGATAGGAGTGAGATGCAACTTGATGAGTGATCCATAAAGTGTGTTAGAAAGGCCTTCTGGCTCTCAGAAAGGTTTGTCCACTGTTGTCTCAGTGGCTTTTCAAGTTAGTGCTGATGTTGTAATAGTATATAATGGGGAGTAGCCAGTCTGACTATAAAGAAAGGAGAAAAAAGCTCAAATATATATATATTTCTAAATGTATCAATTGGAACCCTACAAAAGACAGATTATATTTTATGGCTTGTAAACATCAGGGCAGATATTTCAGGAGAACTGCAGACAGCTGTAATTTTGTGAATGTGCACAAATTACTTGGAAAACAAATATTCCTCTGCCTACACAGCTGTATTCACAACTGTGGCCCAGAATGCCTTTTGCATGATGCTCATGCCTGGTTCTGTTGAGTATAATAAGGCTCAAATGAAGAAAATGTGATTTGAAAGTGAAGTCAGAATTAATAGTCACTGTGAAAAGCTGTATTAGTGGCTGAGGTGTTGGCACAGGAATGAAAAACTGAGAAGTAAGCAAGGCACTTACTTGTATTCAGATCAAGAGCTGAATGCTGAAACTTCTATAGTGGAGATGAAGGTGTCTGGATCTTCTAGAGATCCCACATGCTACCTATGCCATCCTGCAGGGTCAACACTAAATTGGATATTGGGTGGTTAAAGAGATCTGTGGGGCTGTGTCTGGTCACTTGTGGGGAAAAGGGGCTGTGGGCAGGAGGCAGTGGCTCCCCAGCTCTCTGGAGGTCAGTGTCACCCAGCCCTTTTGTCCCCAGTTATCTGCACCCAGGTGGACATGCAGAATGTAACCAAGCTGTTGTTCACCTCCTCTAATAGCATGCTAGTGGTTTCTTTCTTTGTCCTTTTACTGTATGATAAGGACTTTCTACGGGAAAGTATGATTGAGAAGAGGCAAAAAGAAAATCCCCAAAAGTAAAAACAAGGCCAAGCAAGGAGGAGTAAAGCACAAGTTGGCAAGAGCCAAAGGTTTGGCATTGATCTTGTGTTTATTCAAAGGCTGTGGATACAGGTTAACTTCCTTTGCTCAATATTTATGGCTACGTTACTTGTCTTAAACTGGAACAATGAGCACTTTGTTGATTGGGTTAAGAGTTTGTCCCATTTTATTCAGTCTCCTGCATCTCTCTCTCTCTCTAGCTGCAGATTTTAAGCAGTTTATTTTAATTTCAGATTTCCAACCCTCCGTGGATTGCTGCTGTGTCACCAGCAGCAACTCTTGAGGGACTATTGTTCATCTATTCAAAGTGGTAGGAGCACACAGCAGAGCCATTGCCTTCTGTGAAACTTGACCTTCCTTGATGATTACTACACCTTGCAGATTTGGAGCAGGATAAACATTTTGAAAGGAGAGGGGAAATATCAGCTAGGTTATTTTTCATCAGAAAAGGTTGTAGAAATATTCTATGCAAGAATTAAAAACAGGAGGGAAAAAAAAAAGCCATGTTGGCAATAATTCCCTTTCTGTTGGATAGCCATCAAATCAATTAATAGGAGAGTGAATATCTCCTTACTGTTAGCCATGCTAACCCATGAGCACAGACAGTTGAGCAGAAAATCAGTAAAGTCACAGTGTACTGAATGATCAGTGGACTGATTTCACCCTAATTTAGTGATGGCAATGATTTGAGTACTATTAGGAATGGACCAATCCTGGACAGTCTCCTAGGTTGCAGTCTTTGGAAAGTTCCCCCAAAGTATTGGGGATTTCTTTCTGGAATAGGAGCATTAATATAATGCAGAACATAGTTAAGATACTTTTAAATCACATTGTCTACAACTACAAGGGAAGGTATGTTTATGACTTCCATCACTGTTATTTTTCACTTGGGCTTGTTGCTTTGGAAAGTGTGCTCATTTTGAGTCCTTCACTCAGCTGTCTCTACCCAGAAGAAAAACAAATCCATTTTTTTCTGGGAGAGCCCAGCAGTGGACACACCAAAGCAGCAGGGCCAGCTGCAAAGTTATGCTGGTGTTTTGTTGTTAATTCTGCAGGAGTGAGCAGAGGGGGAAAAAAAAAAAAGAAATAATAATTTAAAAAAAATCACTTCGAGTTTATAACTTTGACTTTGCTGACAAAAAGCAAACTGGGGAAAAAAAACCCAAACAACCAACCACCAAACAGAAACCCAAAACAGCAAACAGCCTGATTCCTTCCACAGGATGCTATAATAATTACTGGGACAGTTTTTCTATTTCTGGTTGCTTTTGGCTCACACCTATAGGAGGCCTGTTCCTTTGCTTCTGTGCTTCACCACCAAAGGACTTTTATTTGAAAACATGAGGAAATTCAATTTCCTAACACACCTCGCAAGTCAGGGCAGTTATGGCAATAGGAGAGTTGCAAATGGCTCGTGTGTGAACAGTTTAGGATGGAGCTATTTGTACAGGGCCATGCTGAGGTGCAGGAGAGGGAAGATAATTGTAAATGTTCTTGTGGGATCTGATTGACAGCTTATTGTCTGCAGGCAGTTGAGTAAAGAATAGGAAATGAGTTAAGTGTAGGGGATCTGGCAGGCTGCAGGCTCTCCTGATGGCAGCTGCTGCACCGAGCAAAGCTCCCACAGCTCCCAAAGCAGCTGCAGGCACCTCTCTTTCCAAGGCACCTCCAAAGGGATACCTCTCAGCTGGAGCAAGATGTGTGGGAGATGATGCTGTGTCTCATTTGCTGCTGCTTGATCATCTGGGGTACCTGGAGTGGTCTTGGCCCCTGGAATGTGTGGGGTGACCCCAGTTTGTGTGTTACTGCTATGTGGTTCCAACCTGTTAATGTGTGGGGACAACAGGGATGTCCCACAGTTGCTGGTGGATGCCTATGGTCCATAAGCAGAACCAGAGAAGGAAGCATCTTCTCCCAGCTCAATAGATTTGCTACTGCAAGGTCTCTTTGGTAGTGTTACAGTATTATGAGGTCTGAGTCCAGTTACATGTATGTTAAAGTTTTCCTTATCCCACCTTTTTCTCTGGAGTGATCACAGGTAGGGGTTTGAAGGGACCTTTGGAAATCATCTAGTCCAACCCCCCTGCTAAAGCAGAGTCACTCAGAGCAGGTTGCCAAACCTCCAGGTGGGTTTGGACTCTCTCCAGAGAAGGAGACTCCACAAACCTCTCTGGCAGCCTGGGCCAGTGCTCCATAACCCTTACAGGAAAGAAGTTTTCCCTTGTGTTCAGATGGAACTTCCTGGATTCCAGTTTGTGTCTCTTGCCCCTTGTCTTGGAGTACACTGAGAAGAGTCTGGCCCCATCCTCTTGACACCTGTACTTTAGCTACTGCTCAGCATTGAGCAGATTCTCTCTCAGTCTTCTCTTCTCCAGGCTATCAAGCCCCAGGGCTCTCAGCCTTTCCTCCTCAGAGAAATGCTCCAGCCCCTGAGTCATCTTCAGAGCCTTCACTGACCTCTTTCCAGTAGTTGCTTGTCTCTCTTGAACTGGGGAGCCCAGACCTGGACACAATACTCCTGATGTGGCCTCACTAGGGCAGAGTAGACTTGGGAGGAGAACCTCCCTCAGCCTGCTGGTCACACTCATCTTAATGCACTCCAAAGTGATGCATGCCCTCAGATCCAAGTGCCCATGAGAAGCCCCTGGTGAGCAGTTAAATGATGCTGTGTCATATTTGCTGCTGCTTGATCATCTGGGGTACCTAGAGTGGTCTTGGCCCCTGGGATGTGTAGGGTGACCCCAGTTTCTGTGTTACTGCTATGTGGTTCCAACACTGCACGTGCTAAAGATAGAAATACTAAAAACAAATATTCCTCCTCTAAAATCTCACTGTCTATTTTTCATTTCCTTGCCAATGTTCATTTAAAGGGGAAAAAAAAAAAAGGCAAAACCACAAAACCCCCCTAGCTTTGCATTGTTAGTGTAGGCTTCTGAGCCAGATTGTACTACAGAGCACACTGATGTGTCTTCCCCTGAGGTATGGAAAGATCTATGTGTGCTAAGCAGGTGTTTTCATTTGTTTAATTGGAGCTGAGTTTAGCACAATATTAACAGACAAATGAATTACACATGTTCAGTAATTCATAGAAAGTGAGTCTTGTTTTGCTTAGGCACTTGTCTTCACATCCAGGTTCACAGAGGTAACGTGCTGGGAAATGTGGACAGAGGTCTTTTGGAAACAAAACCCAGCATGTGCATGAGGAGAGCCTGATGGCTGGTTGTGGAAACAGCAATAATTATTTCATCTTTGTTTAAATCATAACATTTTAAAGGTAAATAGTGTCCTGTTTTGACAAACGACAAAGCCACAGGTCTGAATAAAACAGTCACACGAGGCCTGTGTCAGTAGTTGGTGACATTGCTGGGCAGGAAGCTTGGAGGTGACACAGGCTGGTAGTGATGGCACCAAGGATGGAGAGACCCAGGAACCACCCAAAGGATGGTTTTTCAACTGGGCTTCCCAGGCTGAAGCTGCCACCCCCAGCACCCATCACAGGTCTCCCAGCAGCAGGATGGGATCCTTGGATCCCAGCAAAGCCTCTCCATGGATGCAGCACAGGTGGTGGGGCTTGGTCCCCCTCTCCCTGCCAAGGAGTACCAAGTGAGAGACTATGAGGTAGCTCAGAGGTGCTGTCTTTCAAAGGATGAGTAAAACTGGTCGCTTCTTGCAGCTTCCCTTCTGGTTTTGAGTAGTCCCAGCCTTTGGCCAGCTTCCAAATGGATAATTATGTTCAACTTACCCAAATTTCCTCTGCAGATTCCATTGTAAACTATTTTCTCGCTCTCTCCTGCCAGTGTTGACTATAACTGTGCTGCACAGCATTAAACAGCTGTCACGTGCAGCCCCAGAGCCTGTGGAGCTCTAGGCACAGAAAGGAAAAGGTTTTATCAGAACTTGAGCTGAACTTTACAAGGAGTGTTGTTTGTGCCTGTTCAGATCATGAAGTATTTGGGAGCAAGGTTTTGGATTAAAGGTGTGGTTGGTGCAGAACTCTGTTGTGAGCAGACGGTGCCAGCACTTGAGGCTGGTAGTGATAAGTGGCTTATTCAGAGATGTCCTCTCTCATGGATGTTCTTGCCTTCAAGATTCCTGATACTAGAAATGAATGCTGTTCAGCTGCATTCCTCATTCATCTAGGAATTATCACCTGTAGAGCTACTGTGTATATTTATTCTATTTACAGAATGGTCTTGTATGGCAAGAGCTGTGCTCTTCTGGTGCTTAAAGGAGACCACAAGAATGGTGGAGGGGGAGCTTTTTACAAGGGCATGTAGTGATAGGACAAGGGGTTATGGCTTTAAACTGAATGAGGGTAGATTTAGCTTAGTTGTAAGGAAGAAATTATTTACTGTGAGGGTGTGAGGCCCTGGAACAAGTTTCCCAGAGAAGCTGTGAATGTTTAGTCCCTGGAAGTGTTCAAGGCCAGGCTGGATGGGGCTTTGTGCAACATGGTCTAGTGGAAGGTGTCCCTGCCCATGGTAGATGGTCTTTAAGGTCCTTCATTCTATGATTCTATGACAGAAAAATACAGCAGCCCTTACCCACACAGGGTACCCATATAAAGCTGTGCCTGGCAACATGGTCTAGTGGAAGCTAAGCAGTGTGTCTTGGTGCAGCAGCATGTCCTTCTAAAGGAAGCCAAAGGCACGTGGGGAAGTGGTGCGTGAGCTAGGAAGTGCTCCTACATCCTCCAGGTTAAACAGAGCCACCATGGTAAATGACAGTTAAAAGTGAGTTGGTAGCTTTTAAAGCTGTGACTTGTTTGAGGCTTTTCCTGCTGCACATGTCGGTATGGGATTGTTCTGCAGGAGGCTCCTGGCAATTAATGTGTGTCCAAACCCAGCAGCAATCTTGGAAGGTTTGTGGTAGTGTAATCTGTAAACTTTTCATTATATATATAGCTGAGTAAATAGCTTGAAATCTCTTTAAACTCTTTGTTCACAAATGTATATTAAAAAGTGCCCATCCCAAGCGCACACACCCACCCACCCTTTTCCTTCCTTCCTTCTTTGTTTTACACCCACTTCCAGCAAGGCTTTGGCTCGTGGCATCCCTCCTTGTGCTGGGAGCAGTGGTTGGAGCTCCCTGCTGGGTTGGACCACAGAGCCCCTCAGCTCTGCCATCCTGCCAGCATGGCTCCAATGTCAGAGGATGGTGCAGGAGCTCTTGACTGTGCCTGGGTTTCCCACTTGCCATGCAGCCCATTTGGGAGGCTGCTTCTGCAGCTTCAAACACTTTAATGAGATGCAAATTGTTTGTGATGCTGCCTTATTAAATGTATTGTAATTTTTAAATCATTTGCTTGTTAATTGTATTTAAATAGATGCCACTTAGACAAGCAGGAAGTTTCCCCAAAGATAAATCGTGGTGTTTTTCTTTCTTTGTACCATGTTTGAAAGCAACCCCAGTGACTTCCCTCAGCTCCTTTGATCCAGCACTTTCCAAATGGAATTGTACCCTCGTCTCACTCACCACCTGGTCCTCACCCTTTCTCCCAAAGGAGAAATACTCCCTCTGTTACCTTTCCTCTAGGAAACTGCAGTCCCTTGAGAAGGTGATACACTGTAGGGTCTGGAGAAGTTTAGTGTGAAGCCAGCTTACTTTCCCCTGTGTTCAGCCAAGTCTAATCAACCTAGGTCACGTTTTGGGAGGGGTGTGTGATGTGGATGCTGCTGTCCCCATGCAGATGGGAATTGAAAGGATCCCAAAGATTTGGGGGATAATTACATCTTCTTGGCCCTTTGGATTTCTCAGCCCATGTTTATGTTGCTGTATGTCTGCTCTGCTGCTGAGGCAAGGTCTACTATCCTCAGCACCTTTGAGGCTCTGTCTTCTGCATGTTGGAATACATGGCAATGTTTCTCTTGGCTCTGGCTGAGCAATATGAGGTCCCTATTGACCTCAGTTCAGCTTGATTTAGAGCTGGTTTTGATTCCACATTGTTGCTAGCTTTGGCATGGAGCAAGCTAACACAGTATCATTTATATTTTAATTGTATTTGAAATACCATCCTGGATAATGAAAAATAATATTTCCGTATCAGTTTGTTCATTCTTCTTGCATCAGCTGGAGGCTCCCACCCTGCTGCTGCTCCTGACTCTTGTTTTCCAGCTCCTCTGTGTTCAGCTCTGGACCCTCAAGTTGTGTCTGCTTCCTTTCCCCAGTGACATTTCATATTCCCTTTGTTTTCTGTTTGCATCTTTGTTGTGCAGCAGGATCAGCAATAATAGTTAATAATTAGCAGCTCAATAGCACTCTTCACCTTCAAAGCAGTTTTAGGCATCAAATCACTGCAGCTCTGCTGGCAGTATTACAATATTGACTTGTTACTTCACCAGTGTCATAGAGGTGGCAAAAGCTGTGTTTTTATGGAGGCCAAAATGGGGTCATTTTTATTTTTTTTTAAGAGTACAAAATTGGCCAAAAATAAAATTTTCTCCTAGGCTGACACTTTGTTTGCCAAATTTTAGCATAGAGCCAATTTTTAAAGCTGAGTAATAAACACCTGAAAAGTTCTGGTTTATAATGGCAGTGCTGAAAAGCCATTAAATGAATGGCTCCACTATAACACAAGAAAACCCTCTTAAACTGTCAAAAAAACCTGTAAAAGCTGGCTGGAGGATTAGCAAATGCCAGCTTTGCCTTTCAGCCTGGAGCTGAGGGATGCAGAGTGAACCTGCAGGGACTGGTCAGGTAGGTTAGGGGTATTCCTTCTCCATGGTGGGGAAATGGCCCTTTCCCAGGTGTGTAGTGGATTTTGGTGAGCATCCCATCTCAGGTGAGCATCTCTCCAAGTCTCTTAAAGCTACAGGGAGAGGATAGGTGAGGAGTACTAATGGAGATGGTGCCCCAGGGGAGCAGAGAGCAGAATTTGGAACAACAGGGAAAGCCTGGAGCAAAGGAGATGCAAGATCAAGAGATGCAAGGCAGCAGAGTGGGGATTGAGATGAAACGATGTGAGGATGCAGGGCCAGGAGCCTGTGCAGCACCATGGTCCACAATGACCTGGAGGAAGACATGGCCAGTGCAGCAGCAGGAAGCCCTGAAGAAGCCCTGAAGAAGCCCTGCTTGACTTGTTCTCTTCTGGGCCTGAAGGGTGTGTTTCTGCACAGCTTTTCCTCTTCCTTCTGCCTGCAACCTGCAGCTTGCTGCACATGGATGCAAATGCCACATCCCAGATGAGCATCGTACGTGCAGATGGCCAAGAGCAAAGTATCAAACCCCACCTCCCTAAGGGATTATACAGCCCATGGCCTTGACTTGTTCTCTCCTCTTCCCAGCACAGGGTCTGCTGGAAGAGGTTGCCACTGGGAAGCTGAGCTGTAAGAGCAGAGTAGTAAAATAGCAAATTGACCAGTAAAAGAAATCAGTAAATGAAGGGAACAGCTATTAATGTGCCAAGCCAAGATGTGTAATTATACCCTAGGACTTTTCCAAACTAATACATGTTAAAGGTGTAAACCTATTAAAGGAGAGATTTTTCAGTACAGGGAACTTATGTAGATAGAAGGATTTACACTGTATTTTATTCTTGTATTATAAGGTATAAGGAACATTTGAGCAAATCCAGTCATTCCTATTATTACAATATCATACGTTCTTCATAGCATTTTATGTGGGTCTTCAAAAACTTTGGCACTAATTCTCCTTATATTGTTAGGAATTTTCTTTTAAAAACAGAATTCTTTTTCTCAAATAGTTAATTAGATTTTGAACTTCAAATACAGTACTTATTTTTTTTTTCCTCCCAAGAATAGGGGTGTTAGATCCATTGTGCTGGCCAAATTACAGTTTGGATAGTTACATTCTCTCTGCTTAATCACCCTGCAATTTCATTCCAGTGAAGGATTTGGTGCCTCAGGTGTCCTGGATTCCTCCAGAGCTCTGTATGTTGAAGTTGCTGCCACCATCCACCCCAGAAGTGGCTGCATTTAATGGCAGAGAATTGTCATCTCTTTTCAGAGCATATATAACAGTTTCACTCACAGAGATTGGGTTTGTAGTATTCCTCTGTTGTCATACTTTGCAGGAAGTTTGTGCTTTTCCAACCCAAGCAGCCCTGCCCCAAGTCTTGAGGCACATTGGAGGGATTTTTCTTGCAACAGGAAGGCAATTTTGTTTTAAGGAGCCCCAGACACATTCTTTCATTTGCTTGTTCACCCTTTGCTGTGACGAGTGCAGCGAAGGAGTGGGTCCTGGCTGCTCCAGTGCATCCCCTCCTAACTTGGACACCTGCTACCTCTCAGCATCATTTTTTTTTTCTTGTGGCACAGGGGAAAGAAAAGGATTGGGGTAAGTGGCAGCTGGATTTGGATAGGAAATGTCCATGGGTCACAAGCCTTGCTTGCAGACAGGAGCCCCCTTTGCCTGGGATAGGGAAGCAGGAGGGGAGGACTATCCTTCAGTTAAGGTCCCATTTATTTATTTGGGAAGAAGTTATGCATCATGGCTTTGTGCTGTGAAGGGCTGGAGTGGAAGTACAAAGGAAAACCCCAAAGCAGGCAGTGAGCCCTGCTTAGTGCAGCACAAAGGACTCTGAGCCAGTCAGATGACCCCAAGGGATCTGAGAGCAAAGTCCTGTGGTTGGGGTGTTTGCTTAGCCTGTCCAGCTGGCTGTTTCTCATCTATGTGAAACCAGACATGCACCATCAAAATGACTGACATGGCCAAAGGCCAGGGGATGGCTGTGATGAAGCTGGGTCTCCTACTGCTCTGCAGTGTGCTACTGGCTTCTCCTCCTTTGAAATCCCCCATCCTGCTGGGTTCAGTGAAGGGATGCTCCAAACCCAGGGTCAGCGAGGAGGAAGAGAAGGCCCCTACATGCATCACAGGAGGGAGGAGGCCTTCCTCACCATGCCCTGCTTCCAAAAAAGCTTTTTATCCATATACAGAGGAGCCTGGGATGGTACCCTTCAGTAGCATCTCCTGGTAGTTCAGCACTGCCTTGCAGCAAGCATACCTTTCAAGTCTAGTCTAACAACCAGAGGTCATATTGAAGGGCTTCTATGTGTTCTCCTGCCTGCAGTAAGCCTTCTTGGCTTTACCATTGTTTGCCTGCTTTGCACATTGCACTGCTCTACTCCTTTTGGGCATTTTGGAAGTGCACTTGATTCCTGGAGCCGTGGTGCCGTTCGTTCTAGCAGGAGCAGAGATCCTGGTGCTGCTTTTGAACTCTTGCCCCATGTAGCATCAGCAGTGCTGCAGCTTTCCTGTGCTCTCCTCTCTAACCACGAGGGCTGTTGCCTAAACAGCTCTTGAGGAGCTAATTGTTCTGTTGCATGTACAAAGTTTCAGGAGCTAATTGTTCTGTCGCATGTACAAAGTTAAGCGTTTTCCTCTTTAAAGAAGAGATGAGCAAAAGCCCTTCTGATGGCTGCTGCCTTTAAAAAAAATTGGAAGTAGCTTTTGAACGTTGGAGGAAAACCTGGAACTCTGAGCCAGCTAAATATACTGTATCATGAAACCTTGGGGACCATTGAAATGAGACCAGTGGCCCATTACTGCCAAGCAGGTGTTTTATTGAAAATACACTGACATGCTTTCCCAACAGAGTGAGTAAAACACAGGGAGATGCCCAGTGGTGATACAGGTTATTCACACAGATGAACCAGAATATATAGCTTGGCACTCCTGGGCTGTGCCAAACTGACTGATATAGGGGTTTTGGCATAAAGGAGCCCCTATTTAATCTGATTTGTTTTAACTGAAATCTCTGGTGGTGTGTGTGTATGTCAGGGTGTGTGTCTATTAAAGAGAGCTGGATTTTTAGAAGAGGGTGAAAGCATTAAGTGTCCTGATGAGGAAAGCAGATTACCAGGAGAGGGCAGTGTGTCTAACACTGTATTTCACACCATCCCCAGACCAGGGTGATCCACTTCCAAATGCAACGCTGGAAGCACTAGGGATGCCCCAGCCTGCAGCACTCGCATGCCAGCACAGAGGCAGTAAGCAGGAGATGATATGTCTGAGGTGGCCAGGAGTTCACTGGTTAATACTTAACGGGCAAAAATGTATTTGATTGACATTTGTTTTGTTGATGTTTCATTCTGTGTGGTTTTTTTCCTTGCCATGGCAACTTTAACATCATGACAAAACACCTACTTTTCCTCTCAGAGCCATCGCTGTTGTCATGCCCAGTAAGTTATTTTGGTAGACAAGGGTTGTTCTTTTCAAGTGGAGGTGTTGCCATCTCCTACCAGATACCACCTCCAGTCTTTCCTGTCCTGAGGTTTTCTCTGTATGCACACTGCGTTTAAACCCATGGCAAAAAAAAAAATAAAAATGGAGTTTTAATGGAAACTGCAGCATTTCCTCTACTGTACGTGACATAAATGCTATCTCACGTAATTAAGGAAAGTAAGCGAGAACAGTTAGTGGTGATTACCTTTCAATATATTGTGTACTTTGGGGCAGAAAAATAAATTATGAATAATGCCCAAGCATACTTGGAACAATTTGCACACTGTGCTGTGAGTGATGCAGACCTGCTGGTAGAAAAGTGTGCTAATAAATTTTACTTTGTGGCGGAAACAAGAGATTACAGTTTATTAGGAAAGGAGATGGCAATTTATTAAGATCAATCAAATCTGAACACAGAACAAAAATGTTACCTTTATTTATTTACCTGGAAGCGTGGAGGGGGGTGTGCAATTATATAGAATTTGTTTACCTGTGATGTTTGATTCATTATTAATAATTTTATGTTTAGAGGGAACCATAATTTTGCTGAAATGTCTTCCATAACTCCTGCACAATCATATTCATAACTCACCTGAATGTTGACACATCCTGCTGTGTATATATAAATTAACTAGTAACACTGGCATTATAAAATGATGCATTAAATGAAGATGTGAATGGTAATTTAAAGCATGCCATGAAGTGAAATTTAAGCCATTGTGCAACACTGAGGGGATTTAAAGAGCCTTCTTCATGCAGAATTTGCAGGGGCAATAAGGAAAGTGACAGTTTCACATCAAAAATGAAGAGCAACAGGGACACAGGCATTACTGAAATGTTAATTGCTTTGCTGTTCTGTTCTGTTTGAGACACCATCAGCCTAAAAATCACTTTTCTGTCTGAAGATTTTACTATGAGGGCATTAGCTGAGATTATGAAAAATAGCAAAATAAAAAATGTTTACTTTGTCCTTCTTCTCAGCACTTTGTGGGCAATAAGTTTCACTGTTTCCTGTTTAGTCAGTTGTTTTCCCCATTTGTTTTTGTAGGTCTTTCAAACAGCAACAAGGGAAAATGAAGCATTCTCAAAACAGGAAAATGTGATTTAACCCCACAAAAATGGGCCTGGGGATCCAAGAGTGGGAATAAAAGCCGAGACAGCTATTTTCCTTAGAACTGCAAACAGCAGTTTGCTTTTAAACTGGCCCATGGCTCTAGCCTGTGTTCCGAGCAGCACGATTTGGCACTTGCCTTTGCCAGATTTGGTGTTGGCTCTGGTGGGCTCCTCTGTGCTGCAGCAGCACCCACATTCACCTCAGTTACTCCCAAAATTGTACTCAGGGAGAGTGGTGCAGGATTTGGCCCATCATCTGCTGCCAGAGAGCAAAGTGGGGCCTATCTGGCCCTGCCTGCCCAGGGGAACATCCTGAGGACGAGAGCAGGTGAATTGCTCTCTCAGGTAGAAGTCACCTCATACTGGCACTAGACATAAAATGGCCTAATTTGAAGCAGACTAACTCTGGTTAGAGGAGGTCACACTATGTGAATAATGTCTTTTATTTTTATCTCCCTTGCCCCACAGGCACCTGAGGCTTTTTGATAGGCAAGTCCATGGCCTCTGCATGGGTTGGTACCTTCAGAGGCCTGTGAATAAAATGCATGTGTAAAATAATGGCATAACAAAACCATTTCTTTCACTGCATTCATCTTCATTGTAATTCATGATCCATTGCTCTTGTTTGGACCTTAGAGCCTGGTATCCAGTAATTACTTTCTTTGACCTAGGTGCTGATACCACCACTTACTCACCACGAGATCTGGTGGGCGCACAGTGCCAAATAGCCACCTAGTCTGCCACACTCATTCCCAATTATTTATATTACTTTCTGTGTTCTGTTTTGAACATCTCTGTCTGATTGTCTCCGTCTGTGATGACTCTCTCTAATTGAATGGAATTAAAGTGGGAGTTTATGGTTCTTCTTGGTCTTTTAAAATATTTTCCTGGCTTAGAAATGCATTGTATTTCATGGTGACCTTACTTAACAAGTGCTACCATCTCCGTTAGTAAAGGAATAGACTGAAGTTTTTAGCCCACAGCAGATGTTGGCTGAGCTTGCAGGTATGAAGCTTTTATATGAAAGGGTATAAAGTGCTTTAAAAATACAGCTTGCAGGTTCTGTGGCCAACACCCAGTGCTTAGACAGCACCTTTCATTTTCAAAGTGTTTTGCAAATATTGGTCTACAGAAGATTCTGAAATGAGTAGTAGTATCCCCCTTTTTGCAGATGAGAAGACAGAGATGTTGCGAAGGTTGGCTGCCTTTGAAATGGTGGCTCTCGGGCAGCTCCAGAGCCAGGCCAGAAGTGTTCCACAGACTGAGCTCTTAGAGAGAGGCATCCTCAGTGTGATAGCAATTAAAAAAAATAAACCAAAAAAAATGTATAGATGACTTGCCCGAGGCTGGGGCGAATTATCAGTGCCAGAGCCAGCACTGTGCTTTTGCTTTGCTCCCAGCCTTGTGTTTGCATTGCCACGTTATGCTTTTTCTTTGCCCCTGGAGAGAGGAGAAATGCATGAACAAAGTGGTAGTTTTCACAGAGTCCTCTTTTTTTCTAGAAATTTAGTGAGTCAGAGCTTGGTGGTCCACAGGCATGTGATCAGCTGGCAATCAGAGCAGGAGGAGGGCACTGGACTGTCATTGTGCTATGTGTACCTGGATATGGCTGTACTGGAAAAGAAGAAGTGACTAAATAGGATTGAGGGCTGTGTGTGGGTGAGAAGTTTGTGCTGAGGAACACAAGATAGATCAGAAGATTTCCAAACTGGGGTCTGTGGAGCAGCCTATGACTGGCCTGCGGACACTGCCCTGGCACTCAGCCTCATCCTTGTTTGGGCTGCAGAGTTAGTAAGGATGTGTGACATGCACAGAGCTGTTTCCTACTGACGCTCCTTCTCCATCAGTGCGCTCGTGGATGCTGCCACAGTGATGCTCTTAGAAGATGCAGCAGGGAGGAGGAGCTGTTCTGTGAGAGAAACTGTTGAAAAGTTTAAGTCTCTGTATTCTGTAAGATATTCCTCAAAGCGATCTGAGTTCCTTGAGATTACTTTGAAGTCCAGGACAGGAAGGATTCTCTGAAGCACAAGCGGCAATAATTACTAGCCCATCACATGTGTTACCAGTTTATATTATTATTGAGCACCCAGCATGTTGTTGAGTGTATTTATTTGCTTGATTTTGCTTACATACAACACCTTTTTTTTTTACCAGCTGTTCCCGTGCCCTTTATGTGCTGACCTGCTCAGTACATGTGTGCCCCTTTAAGAGGCAGGCACTTCTGATTCATGTAGGCTGTTTCTGGCAGATTTAGGGTCTTGCAAAAGATGCCCTTAGTCCCTTATTAAATATTCATAGGAGGGTGGGGTCACATTTTTGTGACCTGAAAAAAATCCCATTAATAAATTTGTTATCTGACACGAAAACACTTTAGGGTGGAAAGCAATCCGTATCACATCCCATTTAACATCTGATCACAAGTTGTCAGTAAATTGGGTCCTTTGTCTTTGCTCCTTGTGAGGTTCTTTAGCAGCATAACTAATGGGGCTATTGTCTAACAGCCCTCGACTCCTGCAAATAGAGTACCCTAGTGCCTGGGAACGGTGTCAGGGTGGCTTCTGCCTTGTCAGTGCATGTGAAGTAACTATCTGCATCAGTGTGGTCTTCAGAAACTATGTGAGAATTTAAACAAATAATATTGAAATAGTGGGAGAGATGTTGCCACATTTTATTGCCTGAGATGGAGAGTAGCTTTTGGGGGAAAGTAAAACAGGTTACCAGGGCCATGTCTAGGTTAGAGACAGCGCACTGACAGGATTGTGTTTGAGTGTTGAAGTCTTGAGGGGGCCAAGAAAAGTATTGCTCTGAGCTTGCCCATGTGAGAGTTTGTGGAAACTTATTTTACTCTGCGTGATGTGGAACCACTAAACCTGGTGTGGCAAGGGTGCCACAGACCCAAACATAGCTTTTTGCTTCCACCTAGCTTGAGGTCTTGGCCACCTTGCAGACAGGTAGTGGTGGCTGCTGCTGTCAGATGCTGGGGTGGAGGAGCCCTAGCCCTGCGTGTGTTGGGGCATCCCACTGCTGGATTGGTGACTGATCTTGCTCTACTTTGGGAAGACGTTTGTGTTTTCAGGCCAAGCCTGCTTTGGTGTCACACTGGTCTGCTTTGGTGCAAACTCCTGTTAAGAGGCTTCTTGTGGTTGGTTTTGGTTTTTTGTTGTTGGGGTTTTCTTTCGATTGTTGCTCTTTTCTGATGTTGATACCCTGAGCTTTTGGGCAGAACTGGCGGGAGAGGCGAGAAGAGAGCAAGAGCCACTTTGCCGNGCGAGCAGCGCGCCCCGGCACACCGCCCGCACCCGCGGAGTGCTCCGCACCGCTCCGCGCAGCCTGCACCGCGCAGCCCGCTCCATGGCCCGACGCGACTCTCGCCGCCTGCCGCCGCCCAGGTGGGTGCCTTGCGGGGAGGGCATGGGGGGGGAATAGGCCCCGCTCCTGAACTGGTGGAGAGAGAGAAAGCTCCCCCCCGCCCCCCGCCGGGATGCTTCAAACCTCCGCGGGCTCGGCAACTGGTGGCGGGGGCCGGAGGNCTTGCTCTACTTTGGGAAGACGTTTGTGTTTTCAGGCCAAGCCTGCTTTGGTGTCACACTGGTCTGCTTTGGTGCAAACTCCTGTTAAGAGGCTTCTTGTGGTTGGTTTTGGTTTTTTGTTGTTGGGGTTTTCTTTCGATTGTTGCTCTTTTCTGATGTTGATACCCTGAGCTTTTGGGCAGAACTGGCGGGAGAGGCGAGAAGAGAGCAAGAGCCACTTTGCCGAGAGAAGAGAAAGTTGTCTGCGGAAGGGGGCAGGAGGGAAATTCTCGCTTAACGCCGTGCGGGGCGGTGGAACCGGACGCCCTGTGCTCGCTCCCACCATCCCTCCCCGCCAGACCGATCAATTTTGGGGCGGGGGGAAGCGGCTTTGAAGGACTCTCTCGGCGGGAGCGCTGCGGGCAGGTCNGATGCTTCAAACCTCCGCGGGCTCGGCAACTGGTGGCGGGGGCCGGAGTTTGGCGGCAGGTTGAGGGGAGGGAGGAGCAGCCTGTGCGCCCCGCAACTTGCTTAGAGGGGTTGGAAAGTGGTGAGTTGGGTGTTTGTCGCCGGTCTTTTGTCTGGCTGTTGTTTGGTGCGTGCTGCGGGTGCTTGAGTGCTGGAGTTTGGGAGAGGAGCGAGGAGGAGGAGGGAAAGCGCAGAGAGGGGGCTGACAGACTTTTGTCAGGTTGAAATGTCAGGAGCTGGGACTGCTGAATGGCTTCGCCGGTCAGTTTACCAGAGGGAACTGAAGTGAGTGAGCTGTGTTGGTGACACCGAGTGCTGTTCTCCAGTGAAGGAGATGTAACGGGATCGGAAGGTAGCCGAGGGAAGTGTCAGCCCTGCGAGGAGGCAGCGCCTGGTGCAGAGGAGATGGTGTTTGGAGGGTGGCGGTGGGGAGGAGAGAACCCTTAGGAAGTGGGTGGTAAGTTTAGAGCAAAGTGCATATACACTCTTCCTCTTTGGAATTAACTCCTTCCAAGCCAGCTTGGTCTGCAGAACAGTGAGGGCATCCACTTGTGCCGGCGGTGGGGAAAAGCCACTCGGTAACACTGCACAGGGTCGCGTGCCTGTGCCGGTAGCGTTGGGAGCGCTACCATCTTAGATTTTTTTAAATAAAAACAAGTTTGGTAGCAGGAAATGTGAATCATTCGGGGTGACTAAGATCTGTTTATGAAAACGAAACGGTTGGATTTATTCTAGCAATGAATGTTGAACTGCGAACTACAAAAGATCGCTGAAGTTTATTTTTAATAAGCAGTAACTTATGCAGGCTAGTTTGCCTTTTTGTAAATAAATTGAGATTTTAAAATCTTTTTCATTTGGATCAGAGCTAATTACCATGCCTGATGCTCCCGGGCCCAATCCTGGAATGACCTGTGCATGTGTAGTAGCTGTAGCAGGAGAGGAGTCTCTTTTCTTCTCCCCCACAAAGCAGTAAGCGCTCTGCCTGCCAAATTGATATTTGCTGGATCAGGTCCCCCATAAGTATGTGCAGAGCTTTCAGGCATCATACACATCTTTACATCAAGTTAAAAAGCAATTCTGTTTGCTTCTAGCTCTTTTAAAAGACAGGGCAAAAAACCATGTTGATACGTGAGTATGTCATTAGAGTGTTATTCTGCCAGGTTAAGAAATGGCTTTTGTTGACTGTATATTTATTGCAGTAGCAGCCTAGGAAGTCTCTAAAAGCAGACACTCTCCTCGCAGCCAGCAGGAAGTCTGCTGTCAGAGGGCTTTCAGTGATCTTCTGTGACTACTTCCAAAAAATTTCATTGATAAGGCTGCAGAGATGAAACCCAAATCCTGCCTACGCAGAGTAGCTGCCTTGGCCTAGACTGCGATAGAGCTGAACTGCAAACTGATTGGTCTGACACTTTATAATCAAAGTTGATTTATTGTTCATTAGTAGTGCATTAGCCCTTTCAGGCAAGACAGTTATTTGTGTAGTGGCCTGTCAAACAAAAGACCGCTAGCACCTGTCACTTCCAAACCATGAGATAAGCAAGCAGATATTAAGATAACGCGAAGAGAGATACACTGGAATGAGGTAAAGTTCTAGCAATTTCCCTGTAAGAAATACTGTTTTCTTCAACATGCTCATGTTTATTGTATAGAGTGAAGGGTTTCCCCTACAGCAGGACCATTGGGAGGAGAAGGTGTTGGTGATGAGCTGGGCGTGTGGCTTCAGAGCACCGCCGAGGTGAGGAGACAGCTGGGGCAGATAATGAACTGGGAGAAGCTTATCGCTGATACAGTAGATGGGAATGCTGTTTTGTAGCCTTAATTTCATTTTGCTTGGTTTTGGTTTTAGCATGAGAGCAAGACTGAGGCTTTTTGTGTTTTGTCTCCAACTCCTTCCTCCTCTTCCCAGTGGCCAGATGTCATTAAATGATGCTCTTACTGGCAGGGGTTAATTATATGAAAACTTGATGACATCACAGTAGAGCTGTAAGAATGTCAAAATACATCTGCTGTCATATTCAGACATATTGCTCCCCCTCCTCTCCCCCTATATCAGCTCCCCTCCCCTTCTCAAAGGGGAATGATCTCATGACATAAAACAGAAAACAACACAAGTGTCAAAAGAAAACAAAATTAGTGAACTTTTGTCTGCCACCATAGAAACGAGGATTAACTTATGTTATTCCAGAGCATGGAATGGAGACTATCTGCATGAGGATATATAGTGTATTGTCTTCTGTGAATTTTCATTTGACAGGGATTTTGGAGGCTGTGATCTTAATTAAATCTCAACTGACTCAAATAATGCATCTAAAGGCATGCAGTGTTGCGTAACCTTGCTGAGTTGGTAAACCATAAATCATCAGAAAGCTTATGATAGGAAGGACTGCATTGAGGGTTTTTTTGTTTGCTAAAGTTGATGGTTTTTTTGGTCTTGTTTAACGTACACTTTACCCTGCTGTACCATTGTGCCCTCCTTTTTTTTTAAGCAACGTTATTTTTGCTTTAAAAATGAAACAAACCAAAACAAAAGCTGGGAGACATGCTCTGACCAGTCACTCAGCTGAACTAGAGAGAAGTCATAAATATAATGGAATTGTCAGGGAAGAAATGAAATCCCAGCACTGGCTTTTGGGGGATCTGGCTGTTCATAGGAAGGTGTGGGTGCCTCACGTTCTTTGCTGGATGAGCTCTCAACACGTTTTTAAAGTGTAACTCTTAGCCCCATGCTGAAATTGCTGCTGGGGCATAAATAGTGATCAGACCCCACTGTGGAGTCGTACCGTGTCGCCCCTGGGTTGTAATGGGTCACAGATGGATTATGGCACTAATGGACGGTGGGATTTGACATCTGCGGATGTTGAGTTGGGTTTGGTGGTGTGCAAGGAACAGGAGGCTTGCAACAGTTGTGTGGAGAAGCCTAAAGGGGATTTTGAGGCTCTGAAAGTGATGTGGGGCAGTCAGAGCGATTTCTTACGCACCATTTTCACCTGGCAGTGCTCAAGCACTGATGTTGCTTGAGAATCATGTTGGGTGTAAAATACTGAAGCTAAATAAATTGCTGTTTCAGTGCAAAGCGCTTTGCTTTCTGTATTTGTGATTGCATACCCTGGGCAGCTGAAGGAAAGGTAAGGGAAGAAGGATTTTTGCATTCAGAAGTTTAAGGAGTTGCAAAGCTCTTGTGCTTCCTTGCTCTGTAATTCTTAGTCACTTTTACAGCTGCTGTAGACAAACCTAAGCTGGAAGGACACAGCACTTGGATTTACTTGATGAAAATGTTTCCCTGTAGTGAGATAACTTACTGATGTTGTTTTCTCCACTCTTTGCTAGGGGAAAGCAGTAGCAGGGGTAGTTTTATCAACACCTGCAGAACTAGATTGTGGGAAAGTCCTGACACCATGAGCTAAATTTGTTATTGTTTGGTGAAAGGCTTGGCTGGTTTTAAGCAGTTTGTTTGTTTTATTGAAAGCAGAACTGCATTACTGGAAACTACTTTGCTGTAGTTCAGTTAAAATGTCCTGTGCTGTTTTGTTTTTATAAGGTGCTTACTTGCTCAGCTTTGCTTTCCAGTTCTAAGGAAGGGGTGGAGGGGGGAACCACCTCGTGCTCATCTGCAGATCTAAAGTGGCTGTGTAGAGATTGGGGAGAGAAGCAGCACTGGCAGATAGCTCTTCCTCAGCCTCTTCTTTTTTTTTCTTTTTCTTTTTTTTTTAAATCCTTTTCAACCTTTCCAGCACAGTTTCCTCTGCTAGCAGGAGGATCTGTAGTTTTGTACTGAAGTTGAATGAACGTTAGAAACCCCAGACTGAATATTGAACAAATAAGTGGAATTGCCAATTGTTCTGTGCAGTAGTTTCGGACGGATTTGCCTTCATTGATTAGGTAAGATGCTGGGTTATTTAGGAGGGACAGCACCCTCCTCCCCAAACTGACAACGGGTTTGAATTTTTAAGCTTTATCTTGCCCTTAAATCTGAAACATCATTGTTCAAATAACTGAGAACAAGGTAAACCAACAACATCAAAAAGGTCGGCTTCTGTGATTTCTCAAGGGCTTGTTATTTTGTACTTTCCAATTCTATTTGATGTCTTGACAAAACAAGATGACACAAGGGAGAATACATTAAATTTTGATTTTCATCTAACCTGTTACAGTAGTGGCAGCTTAATTTCTTTTACTTTTTGCTGAAGACGGCTCTTTGCACAATTACTCTAATTGCCAGACCACTTTAGGAGAAGGTTTCTTTCCGGGTTTCCCATTTGCCTTGATTTTGTGAGGCGGTTTTTGAACGTGTGCTGACCTTTCACACGGCGAGCTCGCTGCTTGGAGTGTGTCTTCATTAGAAGTAAATCAGTGAATGGCAAGATTGTCAAAAGAAGCAACTGATGTTTTCTCATTAGAATCTAATTTGCACCGTTGTGCTTAGCTGTGATGTTCAGCTGTAGGTGTCTGCCATAGGTGTGAAAAACTGCACATTTTAAGCAAATAAAGTTTACAACTGTTATAAAAGGCTACGCTCACAACCAAAGTGGCAAAGCCCAGCCGAGTGTTGAAGCAGAGATCTGTTTTGTATGGGAAATAAACAGCACTATTTAACCAGGGGAATATTTTTCAAGAGCTCACTAATTTTTCCAGCTGGTCAGGACAATATATGGCTTCTCAAATGCCCCAAATTTGAAGAGCAGGCAGCTACAGATTTGACTCTTGCAAGAGAAAAGAGAGAGTGGAGAGAGGGCTCAGCCTTCCCTGGAAGTCCCTGTCGGGAGTTGCAGTTCTCCTTAAAAATCTGCCATAGGGGGGAAAAAAAGGCAAGCTCCTCTGTCTAACACTTCCTTTTTTGCTCACATGAAATTGTAGGCATATTAAATGTTGCCAGTTCAATCACAGTCTTTTATTATTTAATTAAGCTCTCCTTAATGTATTAATGAATTAATACACAAATGTAAGGAGTCTGACATGATGATCATTCTCAGTGTAGTAAGGGTGTTTGGGAGAGACAGGGTTTTCAAGGGGTTTTCAAGGGCTTTAGGGGTATTTTGGATGTTTCTAAGCAGGATTGCTTTTTGTTTATTTGAAGCTTTTTGGCAGAATATGTTGATTTAACATTTCCTTTCCTAAACTCTGGAAGAAAAATGTGTATTTTAATTATTTTTTTAACTTTTTTTTAACTGAGTCATTATAAAATATCATCACTCTTTGGAACCATGTACAGCAGGTTATCATTTTTCCTTTCATGCTGGAGCAGGAAACAAACCCAATAACTTCTTAAAATGTGAAAAATGATGATGATAATCTCGAGGTTGAAATCTCACTCAGCTTCTTAAATGAGTATTGGGTTGTGTGTGTGTGTGTTTCGGTTTACTCTAAATTTGACAAATGTTAGATGTAGAAAGGATTTAATTTATGTAAACTTTATATTTTTATGCAAATTAAATGGGTATTTATTATAGCAGAAACAATTATCCTGGCACTTAGCGAGAAACCTGGTATGCATGAGAAGTGGTAGATAAGATCAGATGTTTCGTTCTGTAAACAAATATGAAAATATTCCCATTTTTCCTCAGCTAGAAGAGAATAGAGAAGACAGCAGACATCCTGGCATGCCGGGGAATGTCAGCATAGCCCATCGTACTGCCTTCTGTGGGTCAGAGGGAGATCTTCCCTCCTGATAAAACATAATAAACAAAATTATAATCATAAAATGCTAATTTAATTTTAAAGAGGGGGTTCTCCCCCTCTTTTAATAGGGAGTTGCATTGTTACGGAGAGAACAGTTTATGCTAATGACAGACTACTTAGCTGATTTTACATTAATATAATAAACATTACCTGCCTTGATGTGTTGTGCTGTATTATGGCAAAAGAACCAAGTCTAAAAGTGAGATTCCATTTTGCATAATGAAACAGCGTTGCAGTTTCTGCCTGAATAATTTGAACAGCAGCATTTTTTGTTGTTGTTACACTGGGAGGATGAAATAGTATGTCGGAAATGTTTTGGTCTCGGGATGGAAGCAGGTCCTGCCTTCAGCACTTCTGATTTTGCTGGGCTCTGCTCTGGCTTGTGGCATCGTGCTTCACTGTTTGCCAGGGTATCAGTGGTTTATCTTCTCCTGTGGCATGAGCAAAGCTGTTCTGCATTGTTTCAGCTGAGATCCTTTTTTTTCTTTTTTACATTTCAAATGTATCGCACGTAATAGCTTTCTAATAAGACAGGTTGAGTTAATTGTTTGGTTTTGCCTAGCCATATCTCTTTTATTTGTAGCCCAGGATTTTTAACTGTTCCTCAGCGACTTGCTCTCTGTGTTCAGCTGTGTCCTGCTCCGGTTAACTTTTATCACAAAATCTTTAAGCGAAGAATCGCTGTTTGCAGATCCAGGGTGCCTGGTATGAGGTCTTAGTGAAATCAAGTTTGAACATACATTGCAGGAGAAAAAGGGATTTTCTGGTAGAGTTATTCTTTATGAATTGAGGAAATCCTCCCCATCTTCCTTGCATGCCTGCTGACAGTTAACAGGACCACAACTGTATCCAGCATTGAAAGCATAGAGTGTGAAAATGGCATTCAATTCTATTTTTTCTCTCTTCATACAAGATTAAACTACTTGAAATTATTTAGCTAGTATTTAATTATATTAATATCACTGAAAATGGGGGAATGGAGATGATTAAATAGGACTAAATCTTTTTCATCCCTGTGACCCTTGTCTGGCTTGTGTGGAGGAGTGACAAATGCATTCCTGCGATAACTCCGTTGTGAAGTTAAAGGTGAACTTGGCCCCAGTTTGTGGAAGTTTTCCTTGGTCAGTCTCACCAAAATTCAGCATGTTCTCAGGGCTTGAGATTTGGGGTAGCAGAGCAGGGCTGCATGGGACAGGAGGGCTTCAGGGGATGTGGAGGAAGAGGAGGCAAAACCCTGGGAGAGACAGTGTCTGAGAACAATTGTGAGTATTAAAGACATTTTTTGCCGTTGATGGTATTAGCATGTCAGCAGGTCTATACTAGTACAGCTCCGAAAGCCAAATTGCAGCTGTATTTTTACCTTTGCTGCCAGGTTTAGATGCAGCTGGGTATCTACCACACCCTATTGTTATCAGTCAACAATACCAAAAGTAGTTCATTAAATCATATCAGTAACAACAGTTGTGTTTCATGTGGAAAATAGAAATAAACAACTTGGAAAAAAAGGAAAAGATTGATTTCTGCTCTGCATGCTAACTTAGCATTCTTTAAATATAGCTGCCAGTAGTTTAATTTGAACTTCAACTCCCTGAAGGCAGTAAGACAGAATTATTTTAGTTCTTCATAAACTGCCTTCTGTGATTCATTGTTAACTCATAAAACACGCTCATTTTCATGTACTTAAACAGTTAAGCCATTTTTAAAGTTGGGTTTGTAATTTTTTTGGCAACACGTTTAAGTTGACATCTGAGAGATAGAAATCTAAAATGAATTTATAGCCCTCAGTTTAGGTTTCATTTACTATCGGACAAAATATCAGAAATAAATATTTTTTATCTAACGTAATGTAAAGTATATTGCACAGTATCTAAAATAAAGTTTAGTTTTGACTGAATACACTCAAAAAGGGACCCATAAATATTAGAGAGCTGTAGTTAAGAACTTACATGACTGTTTTAAATACTATTGATTTAAACCACTGGCTAGATTTTATGAATCAAAGTGTAATTTCCAAGCTTTGGCTATATTTCTCATCGCTAAAGCACTCTCTCTTGTGTGCCTTTAGCAGCTTTCCAGACATTCAACACGGGATTAAATGATAGTAGTTACAATGATCAATAGGTTAAGACCGGTACAATCACTCTTACCGCTAATGACCTCGGTAGTAATGGGTAATAAAGTGTGGGCTATAATAGCCTATTGCTGGTGCTGCATGCCCTTTGCTTCCTAGTATTACCAGGGACTAGCTACATGAAAAAGTTGGACGTTGGGAGTTAAGAGAGTGGATATATAGGCCATCATTTTTAACTATTTAAAGTCCTCAAACCCTACGTGTGCCCACACTTACCTGGGATGTGTGTGTCAGTTTTAACACCGTAGTTTCTGATTTATTTGGATTTTGTTTGTCAGAGGTTTCCCTAAGTTTCTTTCATGATAAGCCGAAGCACAAACTTAGGCTAAATGTGGCCGTCGGCTGAGTTTATAAATGAAAGGCAGGACCTTCTTCAGAGGTGCAGATGTGGTGTGAAGTTGAACAGATCAACATAAATGTTTTACTCCTAGGTGCGCCATACAGATATATTTATATGTAGGGTTTTTTTCTTGCTAGTTAAGTGCTTCTGTTCTACTGAAGAATATGTGCAGCTAGGAGATTCTTCACTGGAAGGTCCATGGCCAGTTTTCAAAAGATAGGGCCAAATCCTTAGATTTATCCCAAGATAAACATGCAGAAAAGCCATGGAAGTGAATGGGAGTTGTCTCCGCATAGCTGACGGCAGAATGTGGCCCTTCGTATTAATCACCGATGTGTAGGGTTTACAGCACCCCACCCTATTCCTGTCTGCATCCCTGCTTGTCGTCATAAATCTGACTGAGGAGTATTTGTGTTGTCTGTCTTCCAAGAAGGGCACAGAAAACATACTTAAACATGCTTCCTCTTCTGTTTGCTCAGTCCAACTTCAATGAAAGGTAGCACAAATCCAAGGGTAAAGTAAACTTCTCTGGGGATGAGAATAATAGAGGTGAGTCACGCTTTGGGGTGAAGATAGCGATGGCGGGATTTAATGAAATAATTTTCTACTCCCAGAAAAGTGTTTTTAAAAGACTATGGATTAAGATATTCTGAATTAATGGGATTACCTATCTCGATGACACAGTGTCCTCAGAGCTGGTCCTGCATGGCAAGGTGGTGGCATGGCACTGAGGCTAGCTGGTAGCTTTCCTGTAGCACAGACAAGTGACAGCGGCCACGGAACTGGTGTTGGCCCCCTAATTAAATCTCCATTAGCCTGTATTCACACAGGCCTGGACTAAATCAGATGCATGGGAAGACTCTGTGCCATAGGAAGTGCGCAGAGGACCTCGCTGGGTTCGCATTAATGGTGCGAGCCTTTGCTAGGCTTTGCTAACACCAAGGTTTTCAAGGCAGTGTCTGGCCCTGGCACACATGTACACAACAACACAGGGAGATGTGCAGTGTACATGCCTCTGACCTTCAGGAACCATTTTTAGTTCATCAAAATTAGTGATGCTGAGAAATCAGGACATCAGTGCATAATGACTGTGAAATTAGGAATGAGAGCTTGCTATGCAAATGACAGGACAAATCATGTGAAAAAGTCAAGATAAACTGCATATTAAGACATTATGTTACATAAAATTAATACTGCATTTCTCTCTTGCTTACTACTACACTGGAAGTTTTTTTTTTTAATTCTTTTATCTTCTGATCAGCTATTGTCTGCTGATTTTTTAAAAAGTGGTGCACAGGAAAAGTGCTAAACATGTTATTACCTTTTATTGTAATACATGAGATGACAGGAGATCCTTTTTAGCAAAGTATATCCTTTACTGCTTTTAGTTCCGTGCTGTCATGTATTTGATTTGAAACTATAGAAAAGTAAGATGCTTAAATATTACTGTTAAAACTCATATGGGTTTTGTCTTATCCTCTATTGTTTTCTTTTTTTTTTTTTCTTTTTCTTCCTTTTCTTTCCCTTTTTTGGGGTGGAGGGTAGAGGGGTGGGTTTCTAGGGAAATAGTCTTGTTGCATTACTAGGACTGACAAAATGGTTCTCATGTAGTCTGCAAATTAAACACAAGTGCAGTGATTATTTTGAATAGCTAAATTACATTCTAGAAAGCTTGCAGAATTCATAGCATTGTCATTAGGTATCCGCTTGAATACAATTTGTGTAACCTTGGCCAAGACAGCCTGTCATTTTAATGTCAGTGTTTTATCTGAACAAGACATCATCCTTTCAGATACAGTGTACAGGTTCCTTGCAAAGATGCCCGTGCAGAAACGTGTTAACAGTTGCAAATATGAAATGCTATCAAGTTCATCACTGTAGCTGTTTGTCACTGAAATGTCATGGAAAGCGGCTTTTAATGGTATCTCACATAATATGAAAGAATTGAAGACATCTGTATGCTGGGTGAATATAGAATGGTAAAGACATCGTGGTAGGGCCTTTCTGTTAAAATTGCATGGGAGTCTAGTGCTGTTATTCACATCACTGAGCCTTCCTTCAATTTCCTTAAAAACCTGTCGTAATAGGGTCTAGATCCTATCAACATGGGATACTGTTGGATTTCTGTACAGAAGGCAGGGCCTTTCTGGTGGCAAAGGACCCAGTTGACAATTTCTCTTAAATCTTAAGAGGCTTTACCATCTTGCTTGCTTTAAAGAATTTCCATTGCAGTAATGTTTTGCAAAAGGGGAATTGAGTGGCCAGGAAAGCATGGTTGGTACCACTGTGCCTGCTGTTGTGGGCTGTGAGGACCCTCTTGCCTTCAGCACCCTTAATGCCTGGCACGGGGGTGGTGGCATTGGTTTGGAGCAGCGGCGATGTGCTCTGACCCCCTCTTTGCTCTCCTCTTGTACTTCAGGTTCCAGTGTCGGTGGCTATGATGACACCTCAAGTGATCACTCCCCAGCAAATGCAGCAGATCCTCCAGCAACAAGTGCTAACTCCCCAGCAACTCCAAGTCCTGCTCCAACAGCAGCAGGCACTCATGCTTCAACAGGTAATTGTTTCCTTAATAGCTGCTCAGGTGGCCCCTGTAGATACCAGAGTGCTTCACCTCCCAAAGCGTGCCTGGGAAAAGCAGCTGCCCACGTCTTGGGTCTAAACCACTGAGCAGCCATGCTCTGAGATGAACTGACTGCTCTTTTTGTTTTTAATTCTAGAAATAGCTACTGAAAACATATCCAGGGAGCAGTGCTAGGAGTGTTTCCAAGATCAGCTAAATAATACAGATGCATATTTAAGTGTCAGGACTTCGGCAGATGTCCCTGTTGCTTTTGCCTGCATCCCCCAGAAGGCATGGTGTGCCCTGACTAGTTGGAATAAACAAGGTAGCAGGGCGGTATTTCCCATTTTAGACCTTATGTCCATCTGTAACTGTGAAGGACTATGGAAACAGTGGCAATAAAAGTGAAAAGGCCTTAATCTGTTTGATTTCAGCCAACATGTGCTGTGCCATGGTGTGTCAGTGTGTCTCACAGCCCATGGTCCTTTTTCAGCTGGAAGTTGGCCACCGACAAGCCCCGAGGCTCCGTTATCATAGGGTACAGCACAGCAGGGCCTGACAAATCCCAGGCAGGTGTCAGCATCCAGCCCATCCCAACATTGTATGTTCCCACTTGCGTGTGCCAGAGCACTGCAGACATGGTGCACATCTGGGGAGCAGGGAGGAGAGTATTTCCCAGGATGTGTATGCATGTATCGAACCACGCTTAATACAGTCAAACCCTATCATTTAGAAAGCATGTGTATTTCACAACAGAGATTCGGCAGGCTCTCTCAGCAAGGGCATTTTGGCTTTGTTGTTACAATCAAAGGTCATTCCTTGCCTTATTTTAATTAGTTTGTGTAGAAAATGGTATGTTTTTCATCAGTTCATTTTGGAGATTACTTTTCAAACGATAATGCCAAGAATAGTCAGTGTGCACTGAATTTATTGTTGAGTTTCAAACTAAAGGTCAGACCATTACAGATAAAAGGATGCTATTTTTCAAATCACAGTTTGTGTGTTACACCAAAAGGGACACTGAATTGGCTCTCCACTTCGTGACTTACCATCTTTCCTTTTCTTTGTAGCAGCAGCTTCAAGAGTTTTATAAGAAACAACAGGAACAGTTGCAGCTTCAACTTTTACAGCAACAACATGCTGGAAAACAGCCTAAAGAGGTACAGACAATACCCATTTTACTTTCAAACCACAGATCCCCAGGGACTGTCTAGTGGCTATTAAACTGTCATTCATCTTATAAATGATTGCACAACTGAACTGACTCTATCGGGTCTCAGCTTTCAGATTTAGAGTTATTGTCCTGTTTTTGCCTGTGTTTTTCTGTGCTTTCCATTTGCTTGCTGCCACATATTTTATAGCAGAGGACCATGCCTTGATGTTCACTAGGAGTACTGGAGCAAGCATCTAGACTCATATCTTGGAAGAGTGCTTATGGAAGTTAGTTATGTTGTGAAGGGGAGGGGACAAGATAGCAGGCCCAGATGAGGTGCTGTCCTCTCTCAACAAGGCAAAATGCTAAGAGACATTGAGTTTGGGCTTGCAGTTTCCAACTGGAGAGTTTCTGGTTGCACGTTCCTTACAGTATAAGCTTAGCAGGAAGGACTGGACTCGAGTATCATCTGTGGTGGCACTGAGAAGCAAGGTTTGAAGGCAGAAGCAGCACAGGAACGCTTCCCGTTCGCAGTGTGGTGGTAGGAGACCTCACTCTGATGCCACCACAATCCATGGCAGGAACAGGCCAAGCCAGAGTGGTTTCTGCCCATCCTTTAAATATACTTGTCTTTCAAAATACCTGTCATGTCCTAAACTTAATTTGTTGATTTTGATGTACTTAAATCTAATTTTGTTGCACTTACATTTCTTCTCAAGGCACCGAGTTCACCTCTAGTCACAAGGAGTCTGAGACTTTGATGTTTAATCTGCCATCAGTGCTGGCTCGGGTAGATCCTAGAGAGCTGCCTCTTGGCACAAGACGCTGCGTGATGTCCTACGATAGCGGCAGCACTTGTGTGTCACTTTACAACTGGTGCTGCTTGAAGCACCGATTTCTGCCTCTCCCCCTAAAATTTCGGCAAATGGTGCCACCTGTGCCAAGTTTCAACCCAGAGTGAATTTTTCCAGCTGAGTTATAAACCCCTGAAAATAGGGGGGTTTATAATGGAAACGCTGACACAACCTTAACCATAGCGCGCTTACGGGCGCCACTATAATAAAAAGGGAACAGATTAAAAAGTGTCTAAAATGTAAATCTAAAGGACTAACAGTAATTAAAATGGAAATGGCACAGGGAGGGAAGGCATGTAATTGTGAGATATCACTGTGCAGAATGCTCTCAGCTTTGTTTTGCTGGCTGTTTTTCTAATTCAGTAGGGCTTACTCATCAGTGGCAGTTCAATGCGCGTTAATGACTCTGGGATGCAGGCATCACTCTGGACAAAGAAATGATTATTGTGCGGTCAAAAGAAGTTCAAAGACAAGAAGGGAATTTCAGTTTTTTCCTTAGAGATCCACATTCAAGAGCATATAAATTAAGCCAAATGTTAAAAACCACAGTCTGAAAGCTGACTTCAAAGTCACAACTCTCTAATTAATGAACTGCGAGCTTCAGTTTGGACAAGTCGTGGTTTGATGCGCCCATAAATCAACATGACAGGTCTGTTTCACAGTCTCAGACAGCGCTTGTCATTGAGTCACATCAGATGTAAACACAGCAGAAAAAAGAGGGAATATGAAGGAGGTGCAATTGATCAACAGAATTGGTAAAAACCCACTTTTGAAACGCATTATGCATGATCACAGGAAATGGCGATAGCCTCAAGAGGCTTTCTCCTTCTGCTGTTGCTTTTTTGAATCAGATTTCTAACAGCCTTCAAAAGGGAGAATAAGAATTATGGAGCTTCTCCCCTGTGGCTGGCAGGCAATAACCCCCTGTTGTTATTTTGTGCTTCTTTCTTTTCAAAGGCGTCAAAATTTAGTTTTTTAAAGATCTTTAACTCTATATTTGAAGACAAACAATAAAGGGCTGCCACTGTCATTCTTATCAGTTACCAGGGATTGTATTTTTTCTTTCTGTTGCCACTTCTTATTAACCTCTTATTTGGTCTATTAGACATAGTTTTGAATGCAAGCCTGCATGCTGGGAGAACATGAAAGTTCAGATGAGCTCAGAGGGCAGATAAAGAAATTTGAAGGGGAAAGTTACACAGCAGAATGAACGATAAAAGTTAACTCTTCTAAATTGCTGTTGTCAGACAGGAGAGCATCTCAGACACAAAGATGAGGGCTTGGAGCTTAAAGGAAAAAAATACTTTGTGTTAAAAAAGACGACCAGAGAAGTTAGACAATGTGATGGCATTTCAGTATCTAACACACTGATTTACTGTGGTCACACTTCTGATATTACACTAGTGAAAGCTACAATAAGAAAAGTCTCCTTCCTGTTTCCAGAAGAGCATTTTAACACTAACTGTTAAGAGAACAAGGGGCCCAAGTCTCTTCAGCTTTCTCTAGGGTTTGGGGGGAGGTGTTTTTCGCTGATGGTTTTAGTAGAGGCCTGATTCAATGACACATTTCATCCCGCAGGTTTGTTCAGCCCCATTTTTTCCTGCCTTGAGGAGGTTACTCTTGCTACATTAGCATGCAGACAGTGGTCTTTTATTATTACTTCTTTTTCCCCTACCTCTTGTCCTGGAAACTGGTGGTGGGGTCACATGGCAAGCGGTGCTGTAGTGGGGACCAGCGGTGCCGTGCTAACGAGGGCTGAGTTTGTATCTTCACAGATGGAACAAGTGTATGCTTTGCCACATCCCTCAAGTCATTTTGTTAGTACCTTGTCCTATTGTGCTGTTCTGAAAGAAGAAAAGCATAACACATCTCCCCAGCCCTACTGGTAAAAGGAATCTCACCCCCAAGCAGGATAACAGATAGATCCCAGTGAGGTTTCTGGTGGTTTTACTTTTGGGCTGCACAGCGCCCGAGAGAAAGAGGCACCAGGATGAGATTTCAGCCCTGTGCCCATGGGGCTGCCACTCCCCAAGCAGAGCCATATCTCTCCAGGGCAAGAGGGGCTTCAGAGCTGGAGGAGGATCCCATTTGGCTGTTGGACGGAGAGGGTTGTTTCCCGAACAGGGCACTTTGTCCTCCAGCAGTTGTGACAGTTTATGTTAGGCAGTAGGGAGTAGCCTAAGAAAGGAAAACAGACCTTTGACAGAAGCTTTAGGGAGGGGATCAAAAATGCAAGTTTTATCAGGATATTTCAGCATTTTAACACTGACTACTGACCTGACAACAGGACTGCACGGAGACCTTTTTTGTATGCATTCAATTGTGAGAAGTAAACAAACTGCCTTGTATCCTGTGTTTGGTAACTGGGTGGGGAGCGCAGTTTGGCAACGTGTCTTGCTTTTAAATTCTTTCTTGGACAATGGGCCTTGTATACTTTTATATCCTGGCTTTTCAAAGTAGAGAGTGTTCAAGAGCTTTTCTTAGGATAGCTGAGAAGACAACCAAACAGGCATCAGTCAGTTTTTATAAAGGGCTTTTTAAAAAACAACATGCTAACTTACACTCAGATGACAGAGAGGTAAAACACAGCTTACTGTAACTAGATTTTTATGTATTACCATTTATTTTATATATGTAAAGTGTCTATGTATATATTTGGAAAATGAATATTTATTGAGGCAAGCATTACTTCGACTTTCAATATAACTGTTGCTGGGGCTTGCATTCATCTGGTGTCGTTGCAAATAGTTGCAACAACTGGATCTGTCTGAGCAAGCTGTTGCAAAGAAGTGAAAACTTCCAAGTTTTCTGAATATCTAACCACCTATTTAGTGAACCATGTTCTTGAAATCCTACATTTTCTTTGGAAATAAGATAGAGTGACTCAATAAATAAGATAATTAGACTGTCGGTACAGCCATGGGTATACAGTTGGTTGCAGTATTAAGGTTGATGGGGCATGGTGGTAGGAGAAGGTGGGAGCCAAACTCCTGGCTGGTGTCCATCAGTCCTGCTCTGCAGCTCCAGTGGATTTTTTTTTTTCATTTTATTTTCCCCCACCCCTGCTTGACACCAGTTGGGAATGGAGCCAGTGATCCTCTGGCTCAGTGTCAAGGAAGGGCAACAAAAAGCTTGGGATCTGGCTGGGGCTGGTTTGTGGAAGTGTGTGGTTTTGTAAGAGTTAATTTTCTTTCCATAGTTGTTAGCCATAATGTGTATAAGACCTCCACCTTGATATGATTCTTAGCAGATTAGGGATATTAGATAATTTCCTTCTATTTATTGTACTACTGCACTGTATTATCTTTCTATCACTCAGATAATTACTAAGGAAATCTACATTAATTTTTTTTGGCTAGCACAAGAAACTGCTAAACACTGGCATGATGTATTGATGTTTTACACAACAAAAGTTTTCCTCCTGTCATTGTACAATAAATAAAAAGATATTTATCAAAATGCAAAGCCTTTCATGGGTTTTAAAGAACAAAGCAAATAAAACACAAGATGAGCATGGAAGCAAAACCTAGAGGCTTCCTTAACTGAACAAAATTAAGGACTCTGAAGCCTGGAGTACTGTACATATTAAACACTCACATTCAAGTAAGATGTTGTTTGCTAAATTATGAATGTGTGTAATTAAAATCTAGTGGCTGTTTCTATGAAAGATTTACAATGTTATTTCATCGTTTGTCATGGCTAATTAACAATATTAGATGAAGTTTTTCTTCTTCAAAGGTCTGATTTTTTCTCATTTATTTATGTCAGAAGTGATAAACAGAGTAGTTAAAAGCTTCTCTGGGTACAGTAGTGAGAAAAGCAACATGTTCTTTTACACCTCGAAGGTTCAAAGTTCACATCCCTGTGGAGTAAAGCAACTCCATCTTCTTTCTAGTGAGAATAATTAAAATTTTCAAAGTGCAGAAGTAGCAGCCTTAAATACAGCACAGAATAATTCTGAACAGAACAGAGTATTGTGGGGCTTGATGGATGAATAAGAGAGAGTATAAAATACCATAAATTAAGCCAGTCGTCTTGCCTTAATAGTTGAGACAACCCTTGCATGAGCAAACAGAGCACAGTGCAGGCTTGTTTGTCATTACCTCTAAGTGTGATGTGATTGTGTGGTGTGATTCTCACATTATACATGTTCTTTGCCTCAAAGAATTACCCAGGACTTTAGCAGCTGCCTGCAGCCTTTGCTTTACCCACTGCTGAAACACAGCCATTTCTGGGGTAAAACACAGGCACGTGGACCAGGGTGGTGTGGTAGCATGGAACATTGCATACATTTTCAGTGGGGATGGCAGGATGAAAGGAACCACTGGAGGTGGGAAGTGGTTGTGGTCAGCTCTAGCACCTAAGCATGCCCTGTGGTCTTTGATATGGGATGGTGGGCTCGCTAGCTTGTCTTGGTACCAGCTGACTGCCATCAGAAGTTGAAGTGTGTAGAGACAAGGAGCCCCGTAAATCCTGTTAATGCTATGCTCTGTGTGTTCACAAATGTACATTTTTATGTTGTTGTTTTTTTCTTTTCTAGCCCCAGCAACAGCAGGTGGCTACGCAGCAGTTGGCCTTCCAGCAGCAACTCTTACAGATGCAGCAGTTGCAACAGCAGCACCTCCTGTCTTTGCAGCGTCAGGGGCTGCTAACGATCCAGCCTGGCCAGCCTGCTCTGCCTTTGCAACCCCTTGCACAAGGTAGGTGAGGGGTTTGGGAGCTGCTGGCTGTCTGGCAAAGTGAAAGGAAGAACACACAATAATCTTTCAGTAAGAGAGAGAGAGATCTCATAGGCTCATAAAATAAGAAGCACAGAAAATTCCTGACAGGCAAGATGGGCATTATAAGGTATCTTTGGAGCAGGGCAGCGCTGAAGTTGTGGACTGCTCCGGCGGTTTGGAGTTTGGATTCGATTTGCTGCTGCTCGTTCTAATCTGGGCTTGAAATCCTTCACAGGAGACATCATAATCAATTCTGGGTGCTGCCTTCATGGTTAAGGGTAGTGTGATAGCAGCTTTTTCTTTCCTAAATGTGTAATTTGGGCCTTTTCTGGTTCCAGCCTAGCGAGGGACTGGGCACAGAGGAGCTCTGATCCACATGATGTGGAACTGTAGAAATCCAATTGCCCTTTGCTGAAGCAGAGAGGGAGAGGTGGTAGTGTCTCCTCTCCACACCTCTTGACACGGCCTTCGTTTCACAGCCTGTCTGCATCATAGCTTTATTCCTCCCTCCACACTGAGACAAATTGGGATTAACTCTGTTTAATTTTAATGGTGTTATTGACAATTAGATTCTCCTACATCTTTATCCAGTCGTGCGCTCTGCAAGAAGTTACTGTTTTGCTGAAATCCCAACTTTTTTTGTTATAATATATTGATACATTGAAAGCAGGGACTACATAAATCACAATACTTTTGACAGTGATTATAACCTGGGGGTTTTATTCTTTCTTTTCCTTTTTGACTTGAATTTATTATTTATTTAAACTGGATTTGTCTGCAAACCTTGGGACATTTTCACAGGCTTGCCTCAGCTCTGGCTGCTGTTGTTAAAGCAGGCTGTTGGAAGTTGGCATGGTTCAGAGAAGACCATGTCTTTCAACCGTGATGCTGGTATTTCTGAATAACCATGCCTTTTCCTTCCCTTGCCTCATAATGATTTTAAACATCCACCTCAACAACTTGAGTTGGTTGAATGATTTGGGCTCTTCAAATCAGCCTTTAGAGCTGCTACTAGTTGCTAAACCATAAGATGAATTTACATTCAGCTCTGTTCAGTTAAGTGGGGGGGTCGGGACAAAACTGCTTCTGTTCTTCACCCTCCTGTTTTTTGTGTGTAGCTGCAAAAGGAGAGTGAGGTAGCTGGTGAAGATTCGCTTACAAGGATAAAGGGAGACAAAACTGGGGAGTGGAGTATCCTTTGCCATGTGGCTGGTGTGGTTTGTTTAGGCTTATTTTCGCCAGACCCACAAAGGTATTTGAGTGCCTAGCTCCTGTCTTGATAGGCTAAGCTTTTGGGGACCTGACACCTCCCCCTGCAAGACTTAGTTCAGCTTTCCAGCATCCCAGAGCTGGACGCTTGGTCTAGGCTAGTCCTGTACACGAGTCAGAGGCTGATGTGTGGGGAAGTGGTGCCTGGCTGGGAGCTGCAGTATCAGCCCTGGGGTGGTAGTTGTTCAGTCCCCATCAACGTGTGGTGTGATGGGGAGAAGGCACAAAATGAGTCCAGCAGAAAGGGCATGGAGAAGAAATGCCATTTATAGTTGCAAAATGTAACATACATTAATTAAGCTTCAGATTTATTACTGGAAGCATCCCAGGCTGTTCCCACACACCCACCAGACTCAAGCTTCAACCTTTCTAATTTTTCCCACAGCTCCTATACTATTAAGTTGGCTCGGGAAGGTTCATTGTATAGTACATCAGTTAAGCTGTCCAAAGGAGGGCAATTGGGCAGTGACAAGACACGCTCATGTGTAATGTGAAAGAAATGAATGTGGTGATGCATGAAGTGTAATCTGTGCAGTAACACATCGGAGACACCAGTAGGTAATTCAGCAGTCGTGGCATTGATTGATACGGTTAGCAGGGTAGTGTAACTATTAGTCCTCGCAAGGAAGTGTATTTAAAACCAAAGGGGTGCCAATGTGCACGCTGGAGATGACAGAAACATAAGGAGAAAGGGCTGGTTCTTCCAGGGAAAGGAGCTGAGAGCGTTGGGGGTGGCTGGAGCTGGGGGCTCAGTGGTGGGAGGAAGGAGGAACTGGAGAATTCAGGCAGGTTGCAATACAGCACGATACTTTATTTTTTTATCAGAGAGATGATGGCTTAAAACTGATGTCATTATGAGGTTTAAATCAACTTTCTGCTTGCTTGAACATGGTCACCTGGGTATGGAGGTACAAGGACACAAAGAGGTTGAGCAACTCTGTTTGTCTTTGAGCCGGTGATACCTGGGGTTGGGAAATTGAGTTCCATGAGCAGTAATCTGTCAACTGTCCCCACAACATACATTTTTTAAACCTGTGCCTACATTTTCTTTCATAATGAAGGAGACTAGTTGCCCTGAAAAATGCAATGAAGAGCCAGGGCTGTAGTTTAAAATAATTGGTAATGGACACTTCTTATTTAAAGAAAAAATTACACAGATCGTGTCCTATTGTTTTCAGAACAGTTTGCAAGACTGAGACAGATACTGTAAGTGTGTGTATAAAGAAAAATAAAAATCATCCCTCTAGGAAATGTAGCTATGAATTTGGTCGAAAGCATCTTGCTTTTATTCTTAAGTATCTGCAATAGCAATAAATGTTTCCAAGGAGAGGCTGCTACTTCACAAGTGATATTTTTGTTAATGTTTTCAGAACTAATACATTGTTTAAAGCTGTATTTTAGTTTCATTTCAGTTTTCAGTGATTGCCTATTGTCTTACACAAAATAGCACATCCTTCTGTGTTATGTTTGTGTCATCTTTGCTGCGTGGTATTTAGCCACATCTATAATCTAGATTTTACATCTGTACGTAGCAGCAATTCAAAAATAAACCGCATTTCAGCGGTGTTCTGAGCTGCGAGAGCTAGATCTTTAGTATCTGCAAAAGGAAACTGCACATCACACCTCAGATCACCAGTGAGTGAAAATAATAGGACTGAGACATCTAGGTGCCTGATTGCTCCTGTAGATTTGGCAGTTTCAGATCTAAATCCTGTTACTGGTAGGTACAAAGTTGCAGCCCTGGCAGTAGTGATCTCAGGTAATTGCAGCACAGTTCTGGGAATCTGACTGAAAATTTAGCTCTCGCTGTTAAAATGAAACTGTTAAATGGTAAATTACATAATTTATTGCGAGTGTTCATGGCTCTATTTGACTTGCTTTTACCATTTGTTCTATTATTTTATTTAACCATTTTGCTGGATGAGTAATGAGCACACCTTTCAGCTGCCCAGTGTGACAGGCTAGTTAGGAATTCTCTCCAGAATTACTCTGAAAGAACTAAATTTGGGGAAGGGAGGAGAGGGGCTTTTTTTTTTTTCACGTTGCATTTTATTAATCAAATGATGTAGTCACAGTGAAGCAATGGGTTGTGTGCAGATAGATGTGACATCACAGTTAACTCTTGAAATTAGTGTCACCCAGCCTGAAATCCTCATTATCTACAGTAGGTTTTTTCCCCACACAGTTAGGTGTGTTTTGTTTTTCTTTCTTCATGTATATATTTTCTTTCAATTTACATATATATATAATATAAAAATAGAGCAATGTATGTAAAATATGTATTAATATTATATATTTCATATTATATATATAACTATATTATAGCTGTTGTAATATGTTACGCTGGTGTAGGAAGTTAGAACAGACACCTTGATTTTTTGAAAGTCTGCAGCAAGGTAGAAATATCATGTGTATGTATATTTTAACAGCTCTAACACAAGCTTTTGCTTGGGATAAAGCATTAGGAAATCCAGGAGTGACCGGGGTGGGGAGGAGGAAGTGGGACAGGGAGAAGAGAGTAGGTAGTAGCTGGTCTCTAATTACAAATCTTTGGAAATCCAGATAAGGGGGTGGAAAGGGGGAAAAAAAAAAAAGGCACCCAGTTATTCTTCCCCTATTTGCTTATTCTGGAAAATAAAAATAGGTGTCGACTCACATGGTCTCCTATCAATATGTTATCATCAACAGACAAGTCTATTCACTATTGTTTCAACTGAGTAAACAGTGGTGTAAGGGTCAGCCGCGCTCACAGGTAATTGTTAGTGCGCAGACAGTCCTGTCAAGCGTGTTAGCTAAAAATACATCCTCCACTGACACTTTGCAAGGTGTTTGAAAATAATAGCCCCCATACAGCAAAACAGGACATAGGCTTGTGTACTGACCTTTCTCTTTGTTTAATTTGCTCAGAGGTTTAATTTCAGGGGACAAGTAATAATTGAATATGCCTAATAACTAAACGCTCATTTGGGACGAGATCCATCAAAATATAATTGACATTTGGGTCTGATGAAAGGCAAATGACGTGGCTTTAGAGAGGGGAAGTGTCCTAAGAATATCTGAGCACTTCATGTATAAATTGAAGCCTCTTTCATAATATATATTAATTGCAGATACTTAAGGATTTTTTTAGTATTTTTTTTTGTAGCGAACGCTTACCGGAGACCAAGTGTTTTTGTTAATGCTACTCTGGGAAAGGCGGGGAAGGTTATTGGTCTGTCGTGCAATAATTTACTCCTCTTTGATATGCAAACGATCCACGGTGAATATAAAAAAATCCTATCAGACTCATTTCACAGTTCTTAACCACTTAGATTCTCTGGAGTCTATCGCCTCATTAGACCAGTGCTCTCCAAAGCTAGCATAATTAAAATCTTTAACAGTTTAGCAAAGTAAAGATGTTTGGCTGATCACGTTGAGATGATTATCTATCCATTGTATTCTAAATGACAAAAATAAATTAAATTTAGACCTTGGCATTTTTTATTATGTGTTTCAAATGACTATAATGCATACTGCCTTCTTTTTTTTATTATTTCGATACCTTAGGTTTGGGGAGATCCATGCCTGTGTGAGCTGCTGCTATACGCTCAGAAAATGGCAGGTTTCCTTAGGGTAGCTCCAGTGCTACAATATGGTGAAACAATGAAGTGATGATCTGGAAGCAGAGTGATGAGAAACCTCTTGAAAAACACACAGACACTGGCTTTTATTATTTCCCCATCCGTGAATGTTTTAAGTGATGCATCTCTACTGCTAATTTTTTCCCATGGCCTTTTCTGGAAGAACACTGAAATAGTCTTCAGTGAGAGAAACTTGACTTGTTTGATCATGTCACAAGCAGCATGACCTCAGCATGAGCCCATGTCAGGCTCGCCTTCCCTTCCAGTCTTCCCTTTGGCCCTCTGAAGTTTACAAAGTTTTCACTTGCCTTATCTATTGAATGCTGTGTCCTAACTCTTGGGCCCATTTTGGCACAATCAAAAAAAAAAAAAGTATTTATTTTTTTATTATTATTATTTCTTGAAGCTTATTTTATGTTTTCGTTTTACTTTTGAATGGCTCATTAGCATCAATCTAAGCAATGACAGTAATAATAGTGTTACTTGTATAGAAAGTTATACACTTTTTCAGTAGACACATCCATCAATTAAGGGAGCAGTTTGAGAAACCAAAATTAATGAGAAAGATAGGTGTGTTAATGAAATAATCATAGTATAATCAATTTGACTGTTAAAATTTGAAAAGCATTTCAGGAAGACAATATGAATTCATAATTTATGTCTAAAAGTGATTAATAAAAACTGTATTTAATAACAAAGCTATTTGTCATCATTTAAAACTTATGCACAAAATTAGTCATATTGTGGTTCATGTTGTCATAATAATAAAGCTGAGTGTTGGTTGTTTTTTTTTCCCCAAGACTTTCCTTTCTTTTAAAAAACAGGTTAGAAAGTATTTCTTTTCCTTAAAAAAAAGAGAAAGAGAAAATAAATAGTATATTAAAAAAAGAAATTCTCCAGCTGACTGCAAGGTAGTCCTTGGCCACCTTTGCTGTCACGTTTGCTTGTGAGCTCAGGGCAATTTCTGCCTGAATAGGGAATCTGGAAATGGGTCCTCTGTAATTTGAATTACAAAAAAGATTAATAATTGACCCCCCCACACACCCCCTGGATTTTACCTTACATAGGTATTGCAGGTATCACCCCAGCAGATTGAGCAGAGATGTGCAGTGTTCAGCATTTAGTTATTAAAAAACACACACACACACAAAACTAACACTAGGCTTTGTTTACTGACTCTTTGATTTAATTACTGTTTGAAGACGGCCGAATTAGCTGTTAATTGATTTAATTATCCAATTTGTTTGTTTCAGGCATGATTCCAACAGAACTGCAGCAGCTCTGGAAGGAAGTGACAAGCTCGCACACAGCGGAGGAGGCAGCCAGCAACAACCACAGCAGCCTGGACCTGTCCACCACCTGCGTCTCCTCCTCTGCACCGTCTAAGACCTCCTTAATCATCAACCCACACGCCTCAACTAATGGACAGCTCTCAGTCCACACTCCTAAACGGGAGAGGTAGGTGCCAATGGGGTTTCCACTCCTGAGCGTCTCTGAACAGCGTGCTGAAATGATGGTGAAATGCTTGGGAGCGGTGGCCAACAGCCTTGGCCTTGGTTTTGTCCCTCCTGTCTTGCTCTGTCTGATTTTTGGCGTGGTTGAATAGAGTCTCCAATGGGCAGAATATGCTCCTTTTGTTCAGATCTTCATGGCTTGTTAATTGGATCAATGTGGGCACAATTAGCTAATTAGAAGTGCATTGGATAAGCGTATTGGGGGAAGTGTGAAGAGCGTGAGCTGTGTTTTTTGGAGTTTAGCATCCCGGGTGGTGTTACTCTTCATGTGCTTTGGGTTTTCAGGCTGAAGGTGAAGGAAAAAAATCTGTTGGTCAGTAGAGGCTGTTTTTCCACCCGTTTTCTGCCAAATTTCAGTGCCCCATCTCCTCTTAACATGTTTGCCTTTTAATTTTTTACTCTCAACACCCGCTTTCACAAGACAAGATAGGCTTGAGCTCACCAGGTTTCTCTAAAACAAAGTGGGTATTTTTTTAAGTGCTGATAAAATTAGCCAAATGGTGTTGTTTGGCTGTTAAAAGTGTGAGTTAATTTATACTTGCTAGGCTTGCATTGTTAAAAGAAATGGCTTAAATCAGGGGTTGTCTGTTGACGTGATTCTCGGCGCAGGCTCTGCTTTATTCCAAAGGATGCTTTATTGCAGGTTTGTTTCTTTACACCCCCAGATTTCACTGAGGCGTGTCTAACAACATAACTTTTGCTTATGGTGAGACAGACAGTCCCAGAGGAGCTTGGGCTGTGGGTGCCAGTTCCTGCAGTAGCCTCTGTGTCACTGCTGAGGAGGAGGAGAAGGGTCTCTGGGAGCACGTGAGCAGCGTGGGCCAGCGGGGAGGGCAGGGCTTCTTTGCATTCAGGAGGGTTCCTTTGCCCATCTAGAAATGTTAGAGCAGACACTAGTGAGAGCTGGATTTTATGGAAACTGATGGCTTTGTCTTTCCGTCCTCCTTTCATTCATTAGAAAGAGGATAATGGAATTTTTAAGCCATCGAGTTTATATTTCTGGTGGTCTGAAAGTAGATTGATAGGGAAGCTATATAAATACCTCTTATATCTTTCTAATATTAAGAAAATAGTGCTGTTGGGAATAGATAGATTTTAGAGGAGAGCACACCACTGTTGAAAGAACAGCTCTGTGTGTGTAAGGCATCATTATTGCAGAGACATGTGGGGGAACATCAGCCTTTACATTTATAATACATGGAAGTGTCAAGGACATGGTTTTCATGAAGACTTACATGGGACACTAAAAACAATTTGATGTTTATTAAACAATTAAATTCCCTTTTAGCTGCATATAGAGCTGAACAAGATGGGTTTATGACTTTTCAATAAATTTTTTATCTATGTTTTTCTTACTGAGAATATAAAATAAAACCCCATGCAGTGAAACGGATCCTCTTTCACTGAACAGAGGCATGTGCTGTCTGCTAATGGCAAGCTAACCAAGGGAATGATATGCCATTGCTGTTTAGCTTGAAATTCAGTGAAAATACAGGAATCTGTTCTGAAGTAAGAATTATCTCTGTGCATACTGTCAAGGAGAACTGGAAATCCATGTGTCTGAGTCCTGTAATTGTGGCCTGGAGGCAACTGGGATTTACAAACAAGGCTATACATATGTTTTGATTAGTAAAGTTCCAAATAAATTAATTAGGCATGCATAAACATGTCATAGTATTGTTTGCAATTGTCTTAGTTTAGAAGGCTTAAAATCCTCAGTGGTTGAATTGATAGCTATGTTATTGAAGTTTGCCATTATTCTTTTCTTACATACCTTCTGAATTCTCTAGAATATCAAAATCCAAAACCAGGTATCTTTAGGAATACAAATAAGAGAGCTACAGACTTTGCTTTGTCTTACCATGGAGGGTTTACGCCATCCATTTGCTGCTGTGATTGAATTACATCTTTATCCATAAGTAAAGCAGGAGACTACACACAGAAGAATGCCTACTGATGCACTTAAGGGTTTTGTTGCAGTCTCATCAGGCACCATGGTGCCTGCCTGGATTTCATCTGACACAGAAACTCCTCTAGTTGGGATGTGTTGCACTGGTTTCCTTTCTGAAAGGCTATTTATCTACAGACAGGGAGTTCAGGTGGTGAGCAAGCAGTGAGGAAAGTGTAGCTGTGATCCACCATCAGATGTGTATCTGAAAGCTCACAGAAGGTGAAATTTTAGTATGTGTATAAAGGAGAGAGAGCACAGGCACGAGCAGGGTTTTGGTCTTTTTTTTGACTGCCGAGGTTTAGGCTAGAAAAAATCGTGGGTCTGGTGGGAGCATGAGTTTGCTAGTCTTACAGTGAAATCCATGTATGATCTTGTCCCTAACTGGTTCAGCACAACAACTGAGCTTGCAAATACAAGGGGACTTGTGGAGATGGTGCTGAATCCAAGCTCAGGTCAGATGGGCTATTGGAAGGGCTCCCAAGGGAAATAGATACCAGCCCTTCCACCTCTTATCACGCAAGTCCACAGCTCAAGCTGGCCAGGACAGGTTTTGGGGTTGTGGCTTCCTTCACACCTTCTGTGCAGCAGCCTGTTAGATACAACCAAGAGCTATTTATTTAGATTTAAACAACAATAAAAAGCACATAGTAAAAGCTGTAAGTGTCCTAACAGTTAAGCACAGCCACATCATAACAACTGCCCAGCAGCAATAAATAATCATATACAGGTAACATTAACTTTTAGGGTGTGCTGTAAAGCTGTTCTCCCCCTCCTTCCTCTTGGGCTTTTGAGAAGGAGTGGGCTGCAGGAGGCAAGTTGGTTATGTGGGAGTTACTATCATCACTGTCATCTCTGGCACTGGGATAGTTCAGGCTGCGTTTTACAGGGTTCCTGATCCCACAGGTTGCATTGCAAGGCTGCTCAAGACCTGCAAGACAGGACTGCAGAGGCACCTGTGTAAAAGTCATGGGGTGAGCAGCAGCTCTGCTGAACATCTTGGGCAAAACCATGTTTTGGTTATAAACAAGGGGTTTAAAATAGCAGGAGAAATACTTATTGGCTGCTTGACATGCCCATGTGTCTCTGTGCCATGGGTCCAGCCTCGTGGTTGTGTGCAGCAAAGCTCTCATCGCGTGCAGGCTGTGGGGATGCAGCTCTGGTGTCACCAGTCACACTGGCCACTGTTGAGCTGCTGCACTTGGAGTTGAGTGACATCAAAAGTTCTCCTCTAGGGCAAAAAAGCAAACAGGGAGGTGGGTGGCCAGAGTCAACCTGGGATGTTTTCAGAAGGAAAAATATGTTGAAAAGCAGGAGGTATCCTCCACCCCTGGACAGGAGCCAGGGAGCATCGTGGTGCTACCCTTGGTTTCTGTGTTCTCTGTGTGTCTGGCTTTCACAGGAATGAAACAATTCCAGCTATAAATAATGGGTTAATCCTTTCATTCATTTGGGCTTTAAATGTATATTACATCTATGCTTTTGTCCCACATTTTGCCCAGTTTCTCTAAGTAGCAGCAGCAGCAGCTCTGGGGTTTGGTGCACAGCAATCTGTTAAGGAGATAAATAATCTGCTTTGGCATGACACTCCTACTCTCCTCTTTAATTTGTCTTACACAAGGAAAATTATAATTAAATCATTCAGGGTAAACCCTTGAGTGTAGAGAAGGAAAAAACACACTTTGGTAAAGATTGCCAATAGAGACCAACTTCCCTGTTGTGCCGTGCAGAGACATTTATCAATATTCAGCACTATTAAAGAGAGAACATTTCGTGTGATTTGTGAGGCGGATGCCAAAGCTCAAATCAAGGCTTGTTAAGATCCTTTCCCCATGCAATCATGGGCATTCAGCATCATTAGAATTCAGCACTGACTGTGTGTTTCATGCTTTGATTTTACTCAGACAATTTAATAATGTTTATTGTGCTGATTATATATATAAATTCACTCAATGCAATAAACATACCTCAGTCATCAGTACCCTAAGGGAAATATTTAGTTATAGATACTTGTATTCACTCAGGATAAGCGAAAGTGAGACCATCAACCAGCATACAAACCTCTCATCATCTTATCAGCATTTGGGTTTCTTCGGTAACAAGCATTTTCTCTACACAAGTAAGTAAATAAATAAATAATGGGAGGCAGTTCAGTACATCTGCTGTTCTTAGAGATGACAAGGACAGTACCTGCTTTCCATCTTGTTCCACTGCATCTTATTTGGGGGAAGCAAAGCAAAGCAGATGGATGCCTGATTGCTTTAGGTGTCTATTAACTTTATAACCTGATGAGCAGTGAGCATCCCAAAACCTGCATGCTTGGGAGTATTGTTGATAAGGGTACGTTTGGAAAAGCAGAATGGTGCAGAAATCACTTTGTGGTGAGTAGAGGTTACTTCAGTTTTGGACTTGTATGCAAACAAGTGAGTTAATGAAGGTACAGAAATGTACATTTAGGAAACACATCTGTTTGGAAGAGTAGGGTGAAAAGTTGGAGATAAAGTCTGCATGTCCTTTCTCCATCTGCCTGCAATCCCATGTTTGTTCCCCATTGTCTTTATACGCTTTCCAACTGTGCTTGAGTCTTGACTTTCCACATAAGCAAGCAGCCATCTCCTAGGAAAAATAGATGAGATAAACAAGGAAATTTTTAAATGGCTTTTTCTTGCCAGCATCACAGGAGGAAGGAGTCTGGAGAAGGCTCTCAAGGGAAGTGAGAGGAACGACATGGGAGTCCATTGATCTGCTGGTTAGGCTTAATACATTGTGTTTTACTGTTGTTATCTTCCATGCCAGCTGATCCTCCATCAAAATCCCAAGGCCCTTAGATGATGGCATTAGGATTTGGCACAATTAAGAATTACAGACTTCAGTCCATTATTAATGCTTGGGATGAAACAGTTCAGCCTGCAGTCCATATGCTCTTAGGGCGTGATCCTCTTTTGGCCTGCCTCTCTGTGCAGTCCCTGGCATTCATTCTGCACTGGTGCCAGCATCAGATCTGCTCATCTGTGTCAGCTCCTCTGAGTTGCTCCGTGCAGTTGATTTTAGCTTGTTATGCTTCACCATCAGCAAAGTTTCATTAGATTAGGTTACCTCAGATCCATTCTCCCTTAAGAAATGGCTGTTCTTGGGGCCTTTCCTCCCAGAAGGTATTTAGCTGCTCCATGTACACAAACCCCATCATGACCCTTATGTTGTTACCCACAATCTGAACAGCTCAGGTGCCTCCATGCAGCTTCCTCACAAGGGAGCTGGGTTGGAGCTGGAGGCTCAAGCCAAGCCTGGATGCCTGTATGTGTGTGTATCTGATGAACTGTCCTGCTCCTCCCCATGGCTACTGGATTTCTTCTCATTGCACCCAGTATGAGTGTGGTGCCTGTGACACCAGTTGGACTGTTCAGTGATGGTGATGTTGTGACACCCAAAGCAGGGAGCTGGCCCAGCCATCTCCATTTGTCATGTGCAGTTACAACCCAAAGGTATCCCACTACCTGATTCCTCTGTGCTCACTCCCCAGCCAGAGAAATCAGCACTATACACTCTCCCCAATTGAGTCACTTCTCTCTGTAATCAGCTTTGAAAGAAATATCAGCTGTGACTCAGACCTGGAGTTGCTAATCTTCAGTTTTAAGCCTTATCAGGCACTTTTTATTGTTAGAGCTTTTCCACTCGGGTGTGTAGCATCCTTTGCATTGCCTTGTCTGCGGCACTTGCTGTTTTGAGGAACCTTCTGCTAAATCAATTGTACATTGTTTGCTCCTCATTCTGCCTGGAAGCTCTTTAATTAAATTATGCTTTTCAAAGAATTGTTTCACTAAACCCTGAAAAACTGTGTCTAGTTTATTTTCCTTGTTTTTCCCTACAAGAGATGCAGAGTTAACTGGTTAGTGATTACTCAGTGTTGCTCTGTGCTTCCTAAGGGAAGCTGTCCCAGCATCGGGGAGCTCCTACACACTAACTCTTCACAGCTTTCTGGTCCTAGTGTAATAACCATCAGTTGTACAACTCCAAACACTAAGCTAATGTATCAAAAAGCACTTAAAATAGATTGGGTGAGCTTTGGCAGACGCTTAACAGAACTTTTCCAAATTTTAGCATATGTATTGTTTTATTCCTCCATCTGGCCAACAGATCATTGTTTGATATCTGAGTGCTTTGCATATCTCCTCCCTTTTCTTGCAACTGAGATACTTACACGTGCATTTAATACAGCTTAATGCTATTTTTACATACCAGAGAAATAGCTGATGGCTTTCTGTTAATTGCATGCACTTTGCAGTTAAACTTTTACTAAAACATTCCTGTCTAAATGCTTAAAGTCCAATGAAAATTTGTCCTCCTCTTTTATTAGAGGTGTTTATGTAGTGGTCTTAAAAAGGGACCTGGTTTTGTTTTACTGCTCCATGGATTCCTGTTTCTTTTTATTTCCTTCTGTGTGCAAGTTGTCCTTCCTCAGCATTTGCTCTTGAGATCTTACTGTCCTAAAGAGCTGAGCAGGGAGCTAATGAAGAGCTGTGGGGTTTTGTTTTGGTTGGTTTTTTTAATCATACATATCACAGACTGAGAGTGGGAAAGAAACGCCCTTGAAAATGCCATAAAAGTAGAGGAGAAGTTAGGGGATTTTTGTATGACTATTTTCTCTGCTGTTCAATAAAAATGGAGCAGTTAGTATGACAGCTGTTAGATCATGTTATATCGTAATGCTAAGATGCTGAGTAGCATTTAAAGTGAAACTCCACCATTAAGCTGTATAAACTTTATCCTTTTCACTATGGTTTAATGGAAAAAAATGAGTTTCTCAATAAAATGACATCATTTTTCCCAGGTTGTAATGTTCACTTTACAACTATTTTTCTTTAATTCAATTTATTTTACTTTTCTTTTTCTTGGCATCCTTTTCTTCTTGCAGTTTGGAGAGGGGGAAATCTCTTTTTGTAGAGCAGCTAGGTGCTGCTCAAACTTCTTTTCCCTTCTCCCTCCTCCCTCAGCATCTTTTGCTGATCTGGAGTCTTGTTTTTGTCTGTCAGACAGGGTTATATTTTCAAGGTAGTGAGATGCACATTGAAATTTGGTAATCTGGATTTGTGGCCCTACCTGCTGCGCATTGAGGGCTGAGGGAAGGAGCCCAAGGAAAGTATATATTGCATTGCTTGCCACAGGAGCAACTGTTGTGTAGTGCCATGGGGTGTTCTTCTATATAGCTGGTGGTTTTAAGGTGGGAGGGGTATGGTTTCTTTTGTGGAATTAGGAAAGACACATGTATATTATAAAGTATATTTTTCTCATTAAATCAGTGGTAGAAGCCCAGGCAGGGAAACTGCTTGTCATTTTGGGCTGTGTGAATAAAGAAGATAACTATTCCTTTGGGAAACAATCTCTGGAGCTGCGCAACAGCTAGCCAGCAAATTCCTTTTTAACTGTAATTTTTCCTTTTTGTGTGTACTCAAAAAAATAAAAAAAATAAAAAAAAAGAAGCCACAACATCCTGATGGGCCCTTACATACCATTTCAGAGACAGAGCACAATTTCCACAGCACAGGTGGTGCTAATATAGGACAGTCCCCTAGGCACTTGTCGCCAGGAGTTGTACAGCTTGTTCAGTGTCTGCATCCATATGGCAATCTGTCCCATTCATAGAAAGACATTGTAGCTGTGCCTGTGGGTGCTGTGGTCAATGTAGTGTAAAAAGTAGATTTTTAACTCTGGGCAACCTATGTTCTGCTGTTTGTTTTAGTGTAGAATCCAATTTGTAATGGGGGGGGGGGGGGAGGGGGGAAGAAAAATCAGCTCAGAGCAAATTCCAGAACAATCTGCCTGGCTTGGGTTTGTGTTTATTCTTGGAGCACATGGTTAATCAGCAGGTGCACCAGCCCTGCACCCAGCACTGCTCTAACGAACCGTTTACAGGAAGTCTTGCTCGGAAGAAACATTTTCCTCAGTGTTTATACTGTGAATTAACTCAGAAGTTGCAAAGCTGTAAACGATGGTAGCTGGCCATGTATGTTGTGCAAATCTCTCACTACTTTTTTTCTTCTTCTCCTCTTCCCCCCTGCCCTCCTAACATTGGTTGTTTTGCCTTGGGTGTGCTGTACTTGGGGAGGATGCTGAGCCCCTTGGTACCAAATATTGAGATGCTGCCCAGCCAGAAGCTGGTGGCTGCTCCTGAAAGGGGCAAATCACAGCACATGGGCTCTCTAAAAAAGCAGAGCTGAAGGGTTAGCGTTGCACAGGGGTTCAAGTATAAACAAGTGAGCGTGATTTATGGCTGCTCTGGTATCTATCATTCCAATGCCAAATGTTGTTCTGTTTTAGTGTGACTATTTGTTATGCCTTTCAGTAAACACAAACAAATCGATGCCTAGCACCTGCAGCAGCATATGATATTTACACTACCTGTATGATTCAGCACGCTTCCCTGGGGAAGCAGGCTTGTGTCCTCTCAATTTTAGTGCTGTTCTAAATAGCATTCTTCACAGGGAAAGCATGTGGTAGAGAGAATTCAATGCTTGAACTGTATTTGTCCCTTGGAGTCATTATTTATCTTAATTTGCTTTTTTTATAAACCTTTTCCCAAAGGGCATTTTCCTGCCTGAGCAGGGGTGTGCAGTGGGTGAAGGCTGGCCCAGTGAGATGCCACGCTATACACGATGTGACAGTCACCTTCTGCTCAGGTTTTGTTGTGCCTGTGGGACAGGGGTGAAAAAATACTGACTTGAATAATCCCTGTTCATCATATTTGTTGACATATCATCAGTTTATATAAGGGTGAAAGGCTTGCCTCAACTTAAGTGTGACAGACTATAATTCTGTTAAACAAGAATAGAACTTGTTTCCCAGTGTTTTCTTTTACTATAGATTTAAATGTAACAACAGAATATAAATTACAGTAAAATAAAGTTGGCAAACAGGATCTTTATACAAAGCATGTATGTCCATTTGTAATTTTACACCTTGGTGAAGTCCAAGGTCTAATCCTGTGTTTCTAAACGTGTGCATGCTCCTAAAAGCCTTGCTGAATTGGGGCCAAAGCCTTGCCATTGCCACCCCCCTCTGCCACATAGATTGGATATGTCAAGGATAGGATTGCTATGCTGAAAGTCAGTTAAGAAAAGAAAACAACAACCAAGCAACAAAAAAACCCCAACCAAAAAACCAGCAAAAAACCCCAAACCCAAGAAAGTGGTAGGATCACATTTTTCCTAATTAAACTAAGATACCGAATCAATCCATTCTCATCTGAATAAATTAGGGGGCTTCTCAGAGAGGAATAAAATGAGATTTAGCAGGGATAAGTAGAAAGTAGCCCAGCTAGGAAATCAAAATTCCAAAGTGCTGGTTTGATGTGACACGTCAGCTGCTCAGCATCAGCTGTGTGGGAAATGGCTGAGGCATAATCGGAGTTGAGAAATATTAAGGTGGGACACTCTGTACTGTGTCTTAGTTAAAAAGGTAAATGCAGTCATGGGAAGCATAAACATGCATGTTGCATCTCAGTCCTTCCTTTTTTTTTTTCCCTGTTCTACTTTATGCAGAACCAGTTAAACCACATTGAGAGTGTGCTGTACAATTGGCCACTCTCTTGCAGAAAGGATAAAGAGAAGCTGGAGCAAATGCAGAGGAGAGCAGCTAGGATGATAAAGGAGTTGGAGGGAATAGGCTATGAAGACAGATTAAAGGGAATTAAAGATCTACACCCTGGAAAAATAGAGGCTCTAGGAGGATGTGATTATAGTATGTAAGTACGTGAAGTGATGCTACAAAGAAGAAGAGGGAAAAAAATCGTTCTCATTAGTTAGCAGTGCTGGAATTTAAAATCCAGCGTTTCAAATCGTGTGTGTCTGGGTATATTTGATGTACTTTTCACTACAGTACCTAGGCACAAGGTTGAAATAGAAGAAATGAGAGTTTTAAATAGTAGAGAAACTCGTTAATTCAAATGCAGGAATGGAACTTCCACCTGAGATAAGCAATGGATTCAGTAACTGGAGTTTTTGCACTGGGCATTTTTTTGGTCTTAGGTTTTTTGTGGGGGTATTTTAAATGGTCTAGAAATAGGTTCAGTTCCTCTGAGGAAAGGATAGGGTGCAATGGCTGTCTGGGCCCTGTGGCACTTCTGCTGCAGGGTCAGAAGAGAGGGTGTCACTGGAAGAAGTACACAGTGCATTTAGAATGCTGGAGGGTCATAATGTTGATTAATAGTCCAAACCATCAGTGCATAGATCAAAACCAGAAGGTGATGAGTATAATCATCCAGTCTGGTTATACTCGTTGCAATGGGGACGTGGGTGGAAAAGAAGGGGAATGTTAGCCAGATTTTGTCTTGGTCTTGCTGCAGATGCTGCAGCACTCTCTTTGCAATAGGCATTTGGAGAGTAGTGTCACAAGAGGCATGAGGATGGGGGTCAGAGCTCTGGGGTGCATTGCTGGCCTTGTGTTCCAACAGCAATGCTATGGCTCAGGTGTTGGGTTTTTTTCTTATACTACAGGAGTATATAAGTTAGTGCACACTGATTAGAAGACAGGATTTCAGCCTGTAGGCTGCAGTTTTAACCTGATTTGCCTTAAATGGATGTAGTCATTTAAAATGTAATATACTATTCCTGTTACCTTCAATAGGGCTTGATGTAAAACATGAGCTGCTTCTAGGTCTGGATGTGGACTAAAGTAATGAAGAAGGGGAAAAATGCAGCTTTACATAACATCCAAAAATGTGCAGGCTAGTTCTAGAAAGAGCTGTCAGTGGCCACACAAATGAAATGCTACCTCTCCCAAAGACCCACAGTCCTCTGATAAGCTTTGGCCAGCAGTGGAGGGGCATTTACCCTGCTCAGACAAGTCTCTGTTCAGATCACACACCTGCTTTGTGGGCAGCTACAGAGGCTTGGGTGAAACATGAATATCTAGTAGTAGCCCATTTTGGTGTATGGCTTAATACTTTCCCTGATTTTTAAAAGAAAGAAATATTATTTTTTAATTATTGGGGGTTTTAAAATTCACAATTTAGAGAGGGAAGTGGTGCTAGTAAAAATTCAGAGAGATTCCACCTTAGTAAGAATTCAGAGGGATTTACACCAGTGCAGCTTCACTGCAAAACACATCTTTATTCAGTTGATTTTGCCATGAAGACAGGAACTTGCATTTGGGTACAATTGGTACAAGGATTTAATCATTACTGCTTCCTTTTGGATTCTAAACCAAACACAGTGAGTGTTTCTGACTCAGAGTTGTGACATTCTCACCAACTTTGTGCCATTGTTGCCTTTTGATGAGTTTTAGAGCTCACCAGGCAATTGCAAATACATGACACTGTTGGTTCCCAGTTGTGTGTGTCCCCAGTGCTGTACAGGATCAAATTCATGGTATTTTGCCTTGATGGCTGTGCCATCCATGTCAGACTGAGGAGGAATATTGTGTGAGACTGAGCCCTGTGCTCTTGCCTGGATTGTAGACTGACATCAATTTCATGGCAGCTGGCAAAGATGAGGTCATTTCCCATTGCCTCTGAGAAATAAAATAACATTTAAAAAAAAAAGGCAATTCTGCTATTTCTGTGGGTGCTGTGCTCAAACCCCTTCTCAGAGCAAAGCAGGAGATGTGGTATTGATTTTTCAGTGTGCAGGTGGCTCAGGCATGTTCTCTGCACCGTTAGAATGTGAGCAGATGCTTTGTAACTGTAAAAGAAAATCAGGGATGCTTCTCTACATCATTGACTTCCTCTAGTGTTTTGGCAAAGATTGTTGGCCCAAGCAGATGTGGAAGGGAGAGAGTGGAATATGAAGTATGTCAGCATCATGCATATTTAAAATATGGTCCACTGTGTGACAGGCACTATTACTGAGGCTTCTGCTTAGCTGGTTTCTGTATCCACCCATGACTTTCTTTCCACTGCATATGAACATGGTACCTAGTTTCACACAGTAAATATGGGTTGGATTAAACCATAGAGCACAGGCAGCTTTTGTGCTAGTGCTGTGATCACTGCTTTCCCCAATGCCTCGAGTGTTCCCATCTCTCTTTGGGGTGTGCTGTCACACTCTCTGTGGGGGCTTAGTTGTCCGTGGTTTCTCTTGTCTTGCATGGCTTTTTGCACCAGAGTGTGATATTTCAGTGATGCTGTAGCACAGCAGATGTATCCCAGAGTTAAATGGCTCAAGTGGTCCATGTGAGTGGTGCTGTGCAGGTACTGACTTGGACAGGCATCTCTGTTGGAGTGGGTGATGAGTTTGCCTACAGATCCTCTAGAGATCCTTGGGGTTACAAAGATGAAGAAGGTCTTAGGTTGAAAAAGGTGGAGTTAAAACCTCTTCTCTATCCAGCAAGCACAGAGGAGCTATGGAAGTGCCTGCCCCTTCTCTCCCCTCTTTGCTGGAAACTGGGCTGGAGGCAGCAGAGAATTAGTGGACACTTACTCAGTTTTCAGCTTCCTACGTGGATTTTGTTACTCTGTCGTATGTCATGATTAAGCTGATTTATGTAAAATGCTTTACTTGCCAGAAGCCTTGATGTACTTTGATGTAATAATGCTACGCTCTTGCATTATTTGGAAATAATTCTATTGTGTTAAGTATTTTGTATGCAGATACCTTAGGAGGAGAAAAAACCCCACGTAATTTTGATTTTTACATCATTTATTCCTTCACTTCTATGAAAAGTATGTCTTGTTATAAAATCACTTCCACTAACTAGTGTTGCATCACCAGTACCCAACCACGACTATGCACTCCTGGGAAGGAGAGGGTGATAGAAACAAACACCTACTCTAATGTGTCATTAGAAATCAAACAGACCTAAAACTTGCTGCTTCTTGCCAATGCTCAGATCTTTTGAAAGTCTGTCTCCGGCAGCAAGACCAAGGATGCATCCAGCTTACAGAAACTATGCTTGCAGGCAGACAAAATATCATTGAACAATTTAAGTTTCTAGGTTTGCATTGTGCCCACAGAGCTGTTTGTTTATGTATTGGATTAAAAATCTTCATTTTCCACCTCTTATTTGCTCAACCAAAGTGAGTACTTAGATCAGTTCAACAGAGTTCTCCATTGATTTCCACTGGCCGTGGCCTTTGTGCATTACATCTGCTTCTGTATAAACCCACTCTTTGTTTTGTTTTGAGGTGCTTCTTAAGGCTCTATCAGGGAACAAGTGGCAATCTATAATATCTTCAGAAGAGGGATGGATAAAATAGCAGTAATCTGATACTGACACATAAAGGTCACCGAGAGGCACCGCTGAAAACCCCCCAGGCGGGATGGGAGTAGCTGCTTTCAGAAAGGCACACTGTCTACAAGGGTACCAGCCTTTTGTCTCTCAATACTAAGGGGTTTTTTTCTATTTTGAAGTTTCTATTTTTGGTAAGTTGAAGTAGTTTCTCTGCTTTGTTGGGTGGCAGTGGAAGCTATATGTAGGTGTTAGGTATGTTACGCTTAGTGTCGTGTTAGCAAAATGACCTTTTAAGTTCTCGCTTACAGTCATTGTAATCTGTCTGGTTAATGACAGCGCTAGACCTTGACATCCTGAGCATGGTTTACAGTTTGATACAGCCTTGGTCATTCTGTCATTTTCTTTGGACACAAGACCAGGGTATCATGTCCTACATAGTTTGTCTTGCCTCGTGCAAGTTCCCTGGAAAGAAAAGAGATTTGCACTTGGATTTAAAAAATAAATACAAATCTCGGTAGGGCTCTTTCCGTTGACTTGGCCATGGCCTTCAGGCTCTCACAGAGACACTTTAAAAAAGCCCTGCTGGGGGTTTAAGCCATATGACTCCTGTTGATATTATAATGAGATTTACAGTGCTTAAAACCCCCAGGAGACTGACTCCTTACTTGGCATCACACAGCGTTTCTGCTGTCATCCTGGTGTAGGGGTAACGCACCCTGTGTAAATTAACACACTGAGTGGGGTTTTTTTTTTGGGTTCTGCCAAACACACTGAAATCATAACTCTCATATGTAGTCTTCATGGACTTTAATGGAGTGTTAACATGAAAATGTACTCTCTCACCCTTTGCTGTATTGAGGTGTGGAAGCAGATGATAACCCCCATTATTTTCTGAATGATTCTTTGCTGAGGTGTATGGAGGGTGTTTGACCATCTGCCCACTGTGCTTGGGTGAACTATGTTCCTTCAGCTACCCTCCCTCTTCCTCAGCTGAGGCAACGTGTGGTGGAGCATTTTTCTAATTTCCTTGCAAGGAATGCTTCATTCCCTTTGTTCTTTTAAAAAATTAACTGATAGAGCTTCTCCCCACTTATGTGTTTAAAAAACCCTGCTAAGTTAAAGCAGTGTAATATTCCTCTATAGAAAAGGCCTTCACCTGAAGTTGTTTTTAGGAAACTACTTTGCAAATATATATATTTATGCTTTGAAGAACTACTGGTAAACAGCCAAAACTAAGATTTTAATAAAACAATTAATTAGGTTCATGTACTACTCATAATACCTTTTCCTTTTCCAGTCAGATCTCTACCTTTTTTTTTTAAAAATTAAACAAAACATAAGAATAATTTAAAAACCAACACCTTCAATTATCTTCAGGGTCTCATTGAGGCTGAAGTCAAAAGTGGCAGAATCTGGGTAAGAATTCCTCTTGCAACTTTTTTTGCATTTGGGATAATGTCTTGGGTATATTCTGCAGTGATCTTGCTATCCAGTACCTCAGAAACAATACACAAACACAATTTTGTTATAGTACATGGGCAGATAGTATTGCAGAATAAGAGTAAGCATCATTTCCACATCTGTATAAATGCAAAATGGCAAAAAGTAGACATTTATCAATAATGTTACTTGTAATCCATGATAAAATAAGTCATAAAAGCCACACCTAGATGCTGGTATGTGTTCATATCCTTTGTGTATGTTTGAAGTTCATAATACAGCACAGGCATACTGTAGCAAAAAGATTTGCAATGAAAAATAGATCTGTGTGTGAGCATAAAACAGAGATTTTGATTTTATTTTGACATTTTTAAAGTCATCTAAGGTTATGGAAATTATTGCAAAAATAATTCCTGTACTTAAGAAGTTTCCGTGCAGAAGTTGAATAAAGGAGAGATTTTAGAATATGGTTCATCAGTTAGTGCAACAGATACATTTCCCTGAGCACCACATGGCCTGGATCAAAGCATCTCATGACTTGGATCAGTGCAGCCAAATCATTATGTATTGATTGGAATCCCGCTGAAGGATTAACCCCTTCATGCTCATATGATTTTTTTCTTTTCCTTTAACCCTGGTTTCAGTTGTTTGAAAGCTCTGTGACATTCCTGCCAAATCTTAGCAAGGTTAATAGCCCCCACTAACCCCTTGTACTGAGGGATCCTTTGATTACCTGCTTCCCTTTTTTTTCTGATGAATTTTACATTTGAAAATACATCTTGAATCTTCTTTACTGAGATGTAAGGAGACTAGTCTGTAAGAGGGGGGGAAAAAAATCCTCAGTAAATAAATAACATGATGGGAAAACCAAGGCTGCAAACTTTATGCATAGCGATGAGGAAAGCCTCGGGTCCAGTTGTATTGTGTTGTAAGAATACATTGCTGTATGGAGATGACTTTTTTCCTGATGAAGTTGAGTAGTAAATATTCAGTGTTCATCAATTTCTTAGCAAAATACCAAGCAGGATATTAAGCAAGTTTGTCAAATGATTTCTCCCCCGTCCATGTTAATTTGAATTCTTTACAAAGCTTTTAATTAATGAATGAAATGTAGGAGGGATAGCTAAGTAAGAATGACACATGTTTCCTTCTGCAAATGATATTTAATTCTGTTTTGAAACCCATGGGCAGAGGCAGGTGGGTACTGTGAGACATCAGGGGTGTTTCAAGATCTGTTGTTCGCTGCTCTTTAAAAGTCTTTATGAAGTTGAATTGCTTGCAGTACCTTCGGTTATGCCACTTTTTTTGTCTCCTCTCTTTCTCTCCTCCAGTTTATCCCACGAGGAGCACTCACACAGCCATCCCCTTTACGGACACGGTGTATGCAAGTGGCCAGGCTGTGAAGCAGTGTGTGAAGACTTCCAGTCCTTTCTAAAGTAAGGATGGTTTTTTGTGGAATTGTTCAGAAAGCATGCCCTGAAATTTTGTGTGCTGTCACTTCACTGTGGGGTCTGATGCAAAGCCCACTGAAGTCAACAGAGAGCTCCCTTTCACTTCAGTGGCTTTTGGATCAGGCTCAAGAACGTTTTAACAGGGGATAGTAAATTAGCCCCATGGGGAAAGTATGGTCTTGCTCAGTGTATTGCTATAAAATAGTGTTTGCAGTTCCTCAGCCTTTTTGTTTTATTTATTTAAACAATTTTTAAGTTGCAATGTTGAGAATGTAAACAATACAACCTTGATTTAACCTTGATTTCACTTTAATTTAGAAATTTAGTCTTAAATTAACTCCATAATTGAACAGAGAATTGCAGAACATCACGTGAAATTTAATTTATGTCAGATAAGTAACTAATGAACAAAGTCTACACTCCTAAAAATAAACTATAATTATATTAATTGGGCCCCTGCAGTTTGCTGCAGACCTTTTCCTTGCTGCCAAAGAACACAGTTTTACATGTTGCATAAACAGTGCATTATGAACTAGTATGTGGTAATGTGTGCATCCTGATGCAGGGAAGGACTAACAGGGCTCTAGTAACTTACACATGGCTGCTCCACAGCCTCATCCCTCCAAGCTTGAGCAAAAAAGTATTCCCATCACAAAAGTGTTTTCTGTTTGGGTAAATCACCAGGTATACATATGCTTTGGGTGCATCCAGGTTCTTGAAGGTTTGGGCAGTGATCTTTTCTCAAGTACCATGGCTCTTTGGTTGTAAGATCACAACAGACCAACTGCCCAAGCAGTGTTTATGATTTAAATGCCACAGGGGCAAATTCTACTCCAATTTACAGTGATGATTTCATGAACCTAGTCCATGGATAAGTAGAATTAGTCAAAAAATGTTCAGCTGTTCATTCTGGGGCAGTTCTCTGGATTTTTATGTGAGGGAGGGAAGCAAGCAGAGGATGTTTGTTGGGTGATATTAGATGATGCAGGTAGGTTTTTACTCTTGGAATAGAAGGGGCCAGTTCTCTGTCAGAAGCCTCCTGAGTTCCAGTCTTGGTCCTAGTATAAATATGTTACAAGTAAGGAATGGTACAGTAGTGAGAAGGCTCTCATTAGAAGAGGATTACAAAATAAGAAGGTGCTAGTCATAAATTTCCATGAAGGGTGGCCTCATTTCTTGTAATTCATCCTGTTGTTCACTTAAGTGAAATAAATGCTAATCTTGCCATACTTGCCAGCTCATTCATATTCATATGCTATACCATAGCACTCAGACCTTTCCAACAGTTCTGATTCCTGTTGCACTTCATGCAAGGGAAAGGTGCTGTGGTAGCCTTGGGTATCAGAGTAAGGTGTGTCATCACATAAGGTCAGATGATGCCACTTTGCTGCCTGTGCAAGTCTCTGTTCCAGATTAGCTCTGTTGCATTCAGGAGGATTTCTTACAAAGCAATGGGCTGCTCGATGTGACCCTGTGTAGAAAATACAGCCCTTGAGTTGCACAGCATGGGTAGAGGCAACCTTGATTTTTATATGGTATTTTGGAGCTGTTCCAGTAAGTAGACTGAGTCCACCAGTTCACCTGGAAAGGAGATACTTGGAACAGTCAATAGATAGGAATAGCCCAAAATCCATTACCAGCCCTGACTGGACCCAGAGAAGCTTCCTCTACTCCTAGCTCTGATTCTTTCATCACTCACTATCAATCTTTTTTTTTTTTCTTTTCCTCCCTATTGAAACCTTTCAACAGAAATAGTTCATGTGACTCTCTTAAACCCATCAGCTCGTGTCAATTTTTCTCATTATCCAAATTCTGCAGTGTCCAGACAAAGTCTTATTGTTCAGAGTGATATTTAACCCAGTACGAATGCAGAAATGAATGCCCCTGAGCAGCATATTGGCACTGTTAGGAAGTGAGCATTGCTTCATAAAATGATCCTGTAGCCTTCTGAATCTCCTGTGGAGCGTCCCTCCTTAAATTATATTGCCATTTATCAGAATTCATTACTCAGTGAAAAGAGAACAGGTAGATGCTTGAAGTTTCTTTCTGGTACTTGTATAATCCGTGACACTCTTTCGCCAGTCCCCTCAAGAGAAAAGCTCTTGTTTACTAAGTGAAACACAGCCCATGTGTCAATTGAGCCTTGCTTAATTTCCCTTACCTCTGTAAAAAGGCCCGTTAGAAAAAGCAAAGGGAAGTTACATGTGGAATGAAAGCCCTGTATGCCAATAAAATGATTCTACAGTTAAAGGAGAAAAAAGGACTCACAGGTCTAAAACATGGTTCATTTCTTTTTCTCCTGAGGAAGAAATATCATAAGTGTTGGTAAATCAAAACCAGAGATTTGACACTCTTCTGTGATCGTTCTGTAGTGTTTGTTCCCAAGGTGAGGTACACCACAGGGCCCTTGATTTCAAAGATAAATACTGTACAAATAACGATCCTAGTTGTCTTTCACTCACAGCCAACAGGAGGATGCTTATCAGAACCAGCAGATACACGGGCTATTGTACACATTTATTTCCCTATTTCTTTTTGAAATAAGTTGCAGTTTTAGTGTTGTTTTGTATTGTGTTTTTTCTTATTTTTATTTCAATCCATCGGCCATTAGTTACCATGTGATGCCATATCAGTTAGAGCTAACTGATAGCAGCAGGGGCTGCTGCTAAGCCAAATGAAACGGCAGCACCCTGCATGCTCCAGAACACTCCCTGAGCCCAAAAACAAAACCATGTCCAGTCTCACCGTGGTGACCTGATGGCCTTCTGCCAAGCCACGGGGAGCAAGATGAGGGCCGGAGGGTGCACGCGTGTCTGGTGTGTTAACCGGAGACCGTCTGGCAGGCGGCAACCAAAGGAGCAATTAGTAGCACAGAGCGACTTCCCTTCAAAATTGACTATATCCTTGATTTCATTTGCATGTGTTTAAAGACCGTTGCAGATAGAAATATCTCTCACTTATACGGCCAGTTGTTCAGGAATTCCCAACTGGAGGGAGGGTGGTTTATTCACCAAGGTATCCAGAGCAAAAGATGAAGGAGAGGAATGAGTAGGGTTTTATTTCCCCCCTTTTCTTTTTTTAATTTGATGTGCTTAATCGTGGCTGTACCGTTTTTAAATCAGATATATCCTTTAAAAGAGGGACACAGACCTTTGGAGAAATCTTGCAATCCTATATTGGAGTGATGCTAGTAATGTGCTTCGTGTGCATTTAACTTCGTTGAAACGAAAGGGGAGTTTATGTGAAAGAAACTACTAAGTGCACTCTGTAATGTTTTCACAAGTGTTTTTATCATGGTAACATCTTGTTTACTTTAGTTGCCTGCCTAAAACTACTTGGAACATGTTAAGAAAACATTTCGAGAAAGCTTCTACAAAGAGGCTTTTGTTTAGCAGCAACTGTGAGACTGCTCAGCTCACAAAGGTGTTAACTTTCAACCCCTTAAGCACTTCCACATGAAATTCCAGCAACTATGTTTGTGGTTTTGGAAAAACAAAGTGTATATTAAAGAAACCAGGTATATGCTAATACATGTTGAAGTAGGCCGGAAATCATAAATTGTTTCAAAGGCATTAATTGCTATCATTTGCATGTCAGAATGTTCTGCAGTGAAATCATCTGCAGCTAGCACAACAGAGACATTAGAATCGAATAGGTAGCGAGGGCAGAGAAAAGGCTAAGGCCATAGCTGTCTGTTGGAGAGATTTCAATCCCTGGCAGGCCCAATTAAACTCCCCAGCTCTTGAGGGGTGCTGCTGAGGGTGCTGCCACCCCAGCACCCATGTCACTCCCTGCAGGACCAGCCTCGGAATGCAGCCAAGCATTAGATTTTCCGAGCCCACCACGTCATTTAGAATTGCCGTTCAAATGTCAGCATTCCCCTTCCTCTCGCAGCCCCACCGGTGAACCCTTCTGTGCCCTGTCCCAGGGTTCGGGCCCTCAGCGGCGGCCAGGCGGGAAGGCCCAGATCCCACAGTGCCCTCTAGTGCTCCCGGGATCGCTGCTGCTCCGAGGAACCTTCCCAGGCAGGATCCCAAAAGGAGCATCCCTGGGAGATTCCTCTCTTCCCATCCCCCTTCTCCCAAGCAGATCACTCAAGCAAGCCAGCTCCAGATAACTCTCTTGGTTTTGAGTTTTACACACATTTATCACTATTTTTCCTTCTGGGAGTGAAGGTGCTGCTTTCTCCAGAAAACACCTCAAAACCGATGTGCACTGAGGTATTTTTTGCACCTGACATGTATGTAGCGAGGAACATTGTCTTGCATTATCAAACTTTATATCTTAAGGTGCTTTTAGTTTATGTTTCACATTATAATTTCCGGTGTGTAATCAGAAAGCATTACTTAAGAGACAAGGATCATCTTTGTTTCATACTTTTATTGACACTGTCTACCATATTACTGCGATGTCTAAATGGTAAAATTTATTATTAGCAATAGTGTCACAAAAGTCTGAGACAGCGATTTTCCTTTCAATAAAAGTAGTTAAAAACCTTTTAGAAAATCCATAATTTTGATTGCTGGTACTTCATAAATGTATAACTGGTACTTTTTAGCTGTCTCTTTAGGGAAAAATGAGTTTTATCACCTGCAGTACCTGGGTTAATGAAATTGTGTGTTGGAATTTAGCCAGAATGAAAGATGAGATCATTCGGTGGCACTAATATTGGCAACAGGTCTCATAAAAAGGTTCAACTCTTTTTAGAGAAGTATCATTATCTTTTTTTTCTTTCTTTCTTTCTTTCTTTCTTTCTTTTTTTTTTTTTTGAGGATGGGAGAGAGATTTGAGTTATTCATGTCAGTTCTGAAGTTTTTGTGGTTCTAAGATTTTCATCTGCCGTAATATCCAAAACCCGGTGACCTAAAAGCCTCCACCAAGGCCAAGAGAAACACAACAGTGTCCATCAGTGCCTAGTAAAGGAATTTACTTGCTTCAGATTTCAGCGCCAGTTCCTGTTTCAGCCCTTTAAAAATCACGACTCTCAGCTCAAATTTGAAATAATGCTGCTTCTTTCTCATGGTCCTCTGTGTTTGATTGTTTGTGGATATTAGCTGTCCAGGAAATCCCATACTTAGAGATATAAATCCAAAATGATCTTGTTTTTCCGCAGCCAGCCCAGGATGTATTAGACAGTTATGATGATTTGTTAATTTTTTGTGATCTGTATTTATTT